>JBBMOE010000015.1:0-156408 GCA_037975065.1 Chaetodon trifasciatus | reverse complement strand
AGAGAGAGAGAGAGAGAGAGAGAGAGAGAGAGCCAGCATTCCCAACTTTGGGCCTCCTCCTCCTGGTCGATCACTGCTCCTGTGCTAGCGGTGTAAACACCAACAATCCTCCAGTGCTCTGAGTTCCCAGTCTGGTCCAGGCAGAGTCAGCTAGCTGCAAGGCTAACTGAGCTAACTGGTTAACACCAGCTACACTTAGCAGCAGTTCGCGATTATGTTAGCAACAAGTAAAGCTATCTGTCCATAAGGAAAACCTGTGAATCACACAGAGTTTAGGCAGGAGATCGTACCTGCAAACCCAAGTTAGAAGCAAGATCAGGCATTCATGGCACACAGCAGGAATGACAGGGGCACCGTTCTCCCTGTTACAAGAGAGCGTGCAAGTGTAAAAGTGATTTTGCAGCTTTTATTTGAAGTTATAAACTGAGAATTATTGAGAAATGTAATGGTTTATGGACTATCTTTAAAATATTGAACAGATCAGATTTCTCTGCCATCAATAGTTGCTTTGGAGACAAACCTTTCAGATTCACCATTACTTTATTTTCCCAATACAAACTGACATTGATAGGGTATCCCTTTGCAACAAAGCACTTTATTATCACCCCTTCAGTATATCAAAGGTCTGTGCTGACATCCTGCGATGTCAGTGGGAAAGCAATAGTGGTCTGGATGACAAGGTGAAGGGCTTTGAGTGTTTTCATATTGTTACAGTTGCCTCTAAAGCTGACTGCTGCATGGAAACGCAGTGCAGAGGAAATGGTGTTATTTGAAAGAAATGCCCTCCATGTTAATATAGTGCATTCATTCCAAATCTAGATAAATGGAGGCTGCTGATGAGAACAATTCGGGGAAGCAGTGGCAGGCTAAGCACGTATAGGTATGCAGAAAGCACCTTTCCCTCCCCGCTTCTCTCTCTCTCTTCATGTTTTCTGCTCTCCTCTGTATATCTCTTTCCCCCTCAACCCAGACTTTTATAAACTACACTTAGTGTTAAGCCATAAACAGGCCATTTTGCATATTGCATATCAAAAAAGAGCATTCTGCTACGGTGCTGGGGGTTTTATCGGGCTCTCACAGACACAACCAGGAGAGTGGTGGCCATTTATGCACAATATAAACATGCCATGTTTTGTCATCCATGTGTTTTATGGAGTTGATTTTTGAAGATGTCTGCTTGATCAAGACATCAACCCATCAACTTTTGCAGCCGTATCATGAATCCTCTAATAATAACCGAAGCTGAAGATTTGAAATAAACTA
This sequence comes from Chaetodon trifasciatus, assembly GCA_037975065.1. Lineage (NCBI taxonomy): Eukaryota > Metazoa > Chordata > Actinopteri > Chaetodontiformes > Chaetodontidae > Chaetodon > Chaetodon trifasciatus. The sequence goes on along the minus strand of JBBMOE010000015.1, from coordinate 155,145 downwards.
CACTGTTAAGGAGATGAAAGTTAGCTTGGATGATCAGGTGGAGTGATAAGAGGCATGGGCATATCAATTTGAATAATGAAGATGCAATTTTTTTTTCTTGTGTAATATTCAGCTCAGTTTCTGAAGGAGCCACCATGACTGATTCATGGTCTAATTTGACTTGCCTGCTAATATCCCTGTGGTAATTAACAGTATAACATTTACCTTTGAGTTAATCAGTGGATGTAACATTAGTCATTTAAAATGTTGCCTGTCCTGCAGCTGTAGCTTCCTCACAGAGCCAAACAGAAGGAAGGAGGGAGATTACTGTCATTATGAAACGCAGGCTGGCAAAGATGAGATGTGTAGATGCTGCAGACATTATTGAAACTAAAATAACCAGGTACATCCTTGGTAGGGGTAACACAGAGTAGATTCAGTATTGGTATTGGATTCAGTATTCGCTGTAGATGAAAAATCTGCTCTCCTCGAGCTTGCTGCAGACAAACCATTAGTCATGAACACGATTCATATGGAGAGGCAACCTGAAGCAGTTGCTTTTCTTATAAACCAGTGATCCAAGTGGCATGAGTCATGTCAGTTTCATTCTGAAATAAATCAACAATTTGCTAACTTCAACTCCCTTTAGTTACTGTTATTACATCCGCCAAGCTTTCCACTCTTACATGGAGCATTGCGGATCAGCTTGCTCAGCACATGTTGCTAACAGCAAAAAGTTTGCAGGCAGAAACGTACGCTTATGTTCATCAATCTTCAAACCGTATAGTCTGCGTGGACCAGATCGTCCCCATACAGACGGTTCCCCATGAACACATGAACTGTTACAGCCCCAGTTGGGTGCCATGCCATTGTTCGAAGAGCCCATTAGTCTCGTTCCCTGCATTATTTCTTTTCACACGCATGTTCCACCCACCCCTACTGACTGGCTCTGACTCTGATATTTTTTTTTAACCTTAACCATCTAACCCTAACCAATCAAGGAACACTAGCCAATCAGAGAGACATGAGGCGGGTGTCGTCAGACATTGTGGTTTCATTATTGGAGACAATGGGCCTTTGGAACAATGGGTTTCCATGAATTACCAGAAACCTCAGTCTTCAGCTGACTGAAGTAAAGCAGTTGCATTACATGCAGTATATTCCATTTATAGAAGTGAAATGCCAGTTATGTTGTACATTTGCTACAGGTCCCTCTCACCTCTCCGTCACACATCAAAAAGCTGATAGAAATGCTTAAAGAGTTTTCAAGAAGTCAATTTATTTGATACCGTATCATAGTATAGGAAAAGTTAAAAGGGCACTCCTCCAATTTTACACATGGACTCATTGTGAGGAAAAATCTTTGGCCTGTTAAAACAGTTGTCATGCCTTCTGTGGCTCTGGAAGCAGCTTCACAAAGTATGAGAAAATAACCCTGATGATATTGTGCTGATGGTGTCACACTGATGGGTATCTTGGGCATTTCTACTTGTCGTTTCAAGCGTTTTGTACCCAGATGAAATTTAGAAGATGCTTTCATTTACACTTAATGTCTCACTCTATGCCTTCAGTCAGCTGATTGAGTTGGAAGGGGGAAAGGGAAAAAATATATCAGGAGGCTAAGCATGAAAGACAGTCTTAACATATAACTTTAACATATATACCCTTAATAGGGAAATTGGCTTTTGGAGGTACTCGTGCATCTATGTCCACAGCGTTTGAGCAAAATAATTAAGGTCAGTATAGTTAAAATAATATTCCTATAGACATTAAACAGGTTAAGGCTGTCCTCATTGTGCTTAATACCACCCTGACATTTTGTGAAATGTGGTTGTGATATTAATGCTAATCTTTTCTCCTGTGTCCAAGGCACTTTCTCCTCCTGTGTGTCTGTTGGCAGACTCGGAGTGTTGGCAACAACACAAACACTAATAAAATAGCGAGACCTGTATTGTTAATCCAGGTTTGGTGGAGTCGCACACACACATGCACACACTCATGTGGATGCTTTTTCATATCCTTCACGCTTCGCTTTTAATTGTCAGCACTCCCCCTCATATTCATATTGTTGCTACAATAAAGCTACTCTTACTGGAGAGTTAGCGCCTTGTGTTGACACATTTCCCTCCTGAATGATGAGTATTTAATCACTCCTGCTGGCAGGACAACGGGTCAACCCAAACTCATAATAGCTATCCTTACAGTACACACTCACGCTAGATCTACAGACCACTCAAAATGATGTAATGGGGAGAAAGATACTCACCCCACCCCCAACACTCCAATACAAACTCTGTGTTTGAATCGTCATGTGGATGGGACCTGAAACAGAGCTTGCAGGCGAGCGGCAAGGTTAAAGAGGCGAGGGTAATTGCTGTAACCTATCTGGGTGGAAAAATGTTTGCTCGTGTTCCCACTGTACTCTTCTCTGATGCACTTGGGCATGAAATTGTTCCCCTTTCCACCCTAGCAAGCCCCAAGCCCAAGTCCATTGCCCATCCCCAGCCAGGCGAGCTGGCCTTTCTGCATGTGTGTCTTTGTACGCCAGGGTTGTCTGTTTGCCTTCGGTCGCCTGTGTTAGTGTTTACTTGAGTGGTTGTTGATGTGTGTGTGTGTTTGTGAGAGGATGTGTGGAGCGGAGGATGGGTGGGTGTTGGGTGTCAGCTGGCCCTCTCCAGTCCTCTCTGACTGACAGAATAAGTGAGCGAGCGCTGCAATGATTATGGGCTGCATGGGGAACTGCGGCAGAATGATCACTGAGCATTTCATACTAAAATCGGAGAGAGAGAGAGAGAGAGAAAAAGTAGGAGAAAAGCTGATTTGAGGACTGTGGCTCAAGTGCTTCTGGTAAGGAACCATATTAGCATATGTTCATTCATATATTGACAGACGAATGTGCGTTTGGTTGTGCGGGTGGGTGTGTGTTTTCAATCTTGCCTTCTTCCAAGATTGATGAATTGATGAATTTCATGATTGATGACTTTAGTCCCAGCCATTCGTTTCATGATGAGTATTAGAGTTCAGCTAGTCATATAGTATGATAAAATATGACTCCATTCTTGTGTGTGTGTGCTTCTGTTGTGTCCATATACTAAAAATATCCAACATATCCAACATGGTTCCTGCTGTGCTGTATGCTTGAGAAACGCTGCCCAGGAGATGAGTGTTTGCACTATATATCTGAACTGTATATTGTATAGTAATTGTCAAGGGGAATGCACACATTCTGTGTTTCCCATGACAATTACATGCAGGAGATATACAGTATAAGCAGTTGGCGCCCAGTTGTGAAACACATAACCTATTCTTTTTCTGTGTGGATTGATAGCACCCACTGTTTCTCTGAAAATGTCATAAAACAACTCCTATTTATCCAGAAATGAAACATCTTTCATGAGTTTGTCTTAATGAGGGCAAAAAATCAGTGTGTTTTTGTATTAGACATAAAAACACCTGATTTCCATTATAACAGGAACCATCTGATGGACACATACATGATCTACAGCTAAAAGAGTGAGGCTAAAGCTCACATGTACGAGGTGGAAAGTCAGCAACCAGTGACATGTGGAGGACAGAGCAAATACATGTTGCATAAGCAATGGCTTAGTTTTACAGAACATTAGATAAAAGTTAGTAAAATGTTCTAATAAAATGTAATTTAGCTGTGCTAACATTCCCATACCAAATAAAGAGCATGACAGAGCCACTGTCAATCCTCTAAATTCAGTTATAAGAGCACCCAGGACTCCCACAAAGCAGGCGTTTCAGTCCTGAAAAAGATCACTTCTAATATAACCTGTAATCCCCCAAAATACTACAGTCAGCAAATGTAATGTTCCGTGGCTTTGAAAGTAAAGTAAGGTTGCCTCTGCAGTTAGTAAGCTGGTTAGCCAGCCATGCTAACATTTACAGTTTATGTTAGAGCAGATACACACTTTTTTAATCCATTCCTTTCAATTCACTGCTGTGTTTTTGCTTTGCTATGTCAGAAAATGCTGGTGAGTAAAACACTCATTCAGATCAGGTTACTCACTCCAGAACATGCAGCCTGATTCATGGAAAAATCCTTGAAACAAGTTGATTGATTGGATATGAAATGATCTCTCCCCGGTGGCAAGTAAATGGGAATGACATTAGAAGACTTGATGCCGGATTAAATGACTTGTAAAAGTGGGTGTTTTTATGGTGGAGGCATGGCTTTCCCAGCACCACATGAGGGATGTGCTTTACCTGAAGATGATCAGAGGGTGGAGGAGCAGGAAGGGTACAGCAGGAATAAAGGAAGGCAGATTGCTGGCCTAATGGACTGGATGAGCAATTGTGTCAGTGACCGAGGACGACGGGATGGCAGTCATTTGATGAATGGGTGATGGTGGGGAGCAAGGTGGGAGGGAGAGAGATATGAAATGATAGAGAGGAGTAGTTTTTAAGTGCTACATCATATGGTTGCTATTCATTTCATTTAGCTCAGTTCCCTTCTCAAGGTACACCATTTTTTAACATTTCTTCATGTCTTTTTCCCTTAGTTCTTCATTCCTCCCTTCATCTCCTCTCTCCTTTTCTGGCTCCCTTCCTGTCGTCTATCCCTGTCTTTTGGCTTTTATCCCTCACTTTGCCTTCCTCCCCTTTCATGCTTCCTCCTTCCTTCCTTTTTCTTCCTCCTTCCCTTCTTTCTTAGCTCCATTCATCATCTCATTCGCTCCACTCCTCCCCCATCTCATCTTCTGCATATTTCCCTAATGCCCTCTTTATATCTGCCTCCATCACTTCTTACCCTGCCTCCATTTTCTCCATTTTCTCATTTTAATTTCACAACATTTGTATAATAGCTGTCTTGCTTAACTCCTCCCTCCTCCTCTGTCTTCATGTTGTCGCTCCTCCACCCCCCAGCCCACCGCCTCCCAACATTAACATTTCAGCCTCCCCATCTCTCTCCCTCTACATGTTTTCCTACCTCTTTTACATCGACCAGTCCCTTGCCTCCACTCTACAGCCCTCTCTATCTCTTGTAAGCGGGGCATGTGGTGGTGCAAGTACACGCTTTCAGTGGGACACGCCTGCACTCAGATTTAAATAGATAATGGCAGAACCCTAGTGCTTGTTGGGCTCTCTGAATAATGCAGGAGATCCTGAAGGCATTGTTGCCAGGCTTCACTGATGGTGACATGCATACGCCAGCTCGCAAGCTTGCAATATTGATATCAAGAGAGAGGAAGGGACTCAGTGGCAGTTATTTTTATTTTCCCCCCTACGTGCCAGCTTTGTTCTTCATACTCAAAGTTGACTCAAGCTGAAGAGTGTCCTTCAAAGAAGGATGACAGCGTCAGTTGTTTAAGTAAGTGCTCAATAATGACGTATGACAAAGCCCTCTAGTGGCTGTTGGGATTATGGCTCTTGTACGTTTGGAGAAGAGGAGGAAGTCGTGGGACATTATTGAGCGACACAGTCTGCAGAAGGGGGAGGTTGGGCAGTGTGATGCTTCAGCAAAACATTGGACACCAACACATGAGAGCACTGTTCATTTTATATTTCTTTCTTCTGGTTTCTTTTAACCATCTAATTTCCCAATTTAATCAAGGAGTTGAAGGTCCCCCAACCTTTATGAAGTCATTATTTTAACCCAAACCTGAACCTTAACCAAGCTGATTGGCTCTGGAAAGCACAGACAAACAAGGATCTACACGTGTCTTACTGTGAAGCACTTACAAAGTGCAAATTTTGTTGTGTAATTTGAGGGACTTGTTGAAGCTGATGGGGGAGACCTCAATACTTAAACTACTAAAAGTGGGGAGGTACTCAGGTACAGACTACCTATACGTTACATTTCTGCCCTTCTTTACTTCTATCGCTTCTTTATAATGCATGTACATGATGTAGCTATTGTAGGTAGAGATGAGAAATCCAAGTCTTTCTCTCCCAATGAAGATTCTAATACCTCAAATCAGACCGTCTAATACCACTGCTTTCTTCTCCGTGTTTCAAATCTGACTACCTGTGAGGAACTAATTTGACTCATTTTCATGTGAGCTGACAGGAAGGGATTGCAGTGGCACTGAGAATAGTCACTCACTGTCACTGAATGGACTTAAGTGATGGCAGAAACACTTCATTTTCTAATGCCAGTAATGACAAAACTGTAGTTCTGCATTTTGATTAGTCAAATCAGGCAGTACATAGACGAGTGCTGGTGTTCATTTAGTAACCTGCTGGAGAGAGCTTAGATGTCTGCAAAATCTGTCCGAAAATAGCCTGTAAAGAGTCCAGCAGGTGTCAGGGGTTAACTTCTCAATCATCTTATCACTTATCATTTACATAGGTATTGGTGTATGTTTTAATTGTAGGGTTTTGGATTGCAACACCCATTGCCTTCTACAGACTACCCACTTATTACATTGCACTGGGCAAGGGGGGGGGGGGGGGGCACAGAGAAGAAAAAAATCCCTCGAGTCATAAGTCAGTCAAATCTGAACACATAGACACAAGGATATTATGTCTTTCAGAGCAGATAAACATCCATTAATCAGTTTTCTGCTGCAAAACATCCCAAGTGCGACTGCTGGCAGGTTTTTATTCCCAAATCAAGCACAGTTTGAACTTCCCGACTAACAGCCAAGAATATACACACCCAGTTCACTCACAGATTGCGCGATATGTGTGATAGATGACAAGTAGTAATTAGTCTATATTCAAATTCATTCATCACCAGCTTGATAGCTGGTGCAGCCATATTTATTTACTCATTTACAACACTTGGGAATACACTGTTTTTCAGAATAGATCACCTTGAAATCATTATAAACAGCGAAAAATAGACCGTGGCACTGTAGTTCAAAACATCACATGAATCTAAATTAGATTTGAGTGTAGCCTCTGCAACAAATAATTAAAAAATCACCGACAATTTACATTTAAATCAGCTGAGATGATGCTAGATGCCTCTGCTTTCCTGCGTATATACTAAGGTTTTATGCAGGAACACACTGATGAGCCACTGCATAGGTGTCAGAAGTATGCAGGAGATAGTGCCAGTGGAAAATTTACTCATTAACCACTGAGAGCGGATCACAAAGATAAGATGACAAACACAGACCTCTTCATCTTCTCTTCCTCCACTTTCCTCTGATGGCGAGGAGACTGATATTGTCATTTGATCTCATGTCATGCTCTTATGAAACTTAATCACAGGGGTGATTGTTTAGCTCTCTTACAAGCCACTGCACTAATAACTATCAGTGTTATCCATTCTGCCACCATCACTAATATTCTGGACTGTTGGGCAGCTCATCTGAGATTGGCTGGTCTGTCAGAAGAGCCAGTCATGGTTTGTAACACCGCCAGCAGGTTAAGAGAAAGATTGCTCTTTTTTAGAGACATGTAGACTTATAAGGCTGACAGTCAGTTGTGAGTAAACTGTGACTTTTTGTGTTTTTCAGTCTTTTCAAGGTTTTAGGGACAGTCTGGTGAAAAAAGGGCAGAAAAAAATAAATAAAGGAAATATCATAAGGGGAGAAATAAGTGGAGCTGTAAGAAAGAAAAATATGCCCCATTGTCTCCTGGTATCCTCGCTCCGAGCTGTGCACTGGTGCTTGAGGAAAGAAGGGAAAAAAAAGATAGAGAGAGTTGTGTTTGTGATCTTATCTTGTTATTTTCTCTCTTGCTAGTTATTCACTACTCTTCCTGTAAAGCCTTCTCCTGGAGGGCGCTTCTTACTTTTCGAGAATACAGGGTCGGTCCCTCAGGGGGGCATTTTGGGAGGCTGTTTGTGTGTGGCTGCCTTCGACTGTCTGTCAGAGAGAAGGGGAGATGGAAGCGGAGGAGAGGAAGGAGTAGATGGTGTTTGATCAGCGGGGTGCTGAGTCACACTGGGATGTGATGGAGAGATTGGTGCTTTGCGACAGAGGAGAGAGAGAGACAAAGAGACAGACTAAATGAGAGTTTTGAGAAGTAAAGCCTCAGTGGTGTCCTTCCTCCTTCAAGGTGTGTTTCACAGAACAAACACACATGCAGACACATAATGCACAAAGCACAAGTCTTCCCTCTCACTGTTTCCCTTCTCTGTCTCTGTGGGGGTCTGTCTTCCTCTTGGTGTGTAATCTGTGAGGTAGATGAAGCAAAAATCCTGTCATATATTTTGCCATCCATCTGAGGTGTGGTACAGTGAGTGCGGGAGTGCTGGCTGACAGCTGGTTTCTCACTGGAGCTGACAAATGTGAGCTCCCGAAAGCTCCACTTTTACACCTCCAACAATGCCGAGCCTCCTCCTGAATGATGCTGTGTACCTATTGCAGTGGGATTCATTACTGCATCACATGTAGTCACAGCACACATCAACAGAAATACATGTGATGAACACATTTCCATTTTCCTCATTGCTTCTGCTCCATTGCAGCCACAAGTAACACTAAGTTTGGGTTTAGTACTTTTTTTTAGCCATTTATCGAATGGGAATTTGTGCAACATGGGCGGCTGATGAGGCATGAATGATACAATCAATGTAACTGACAAAACATTTGCAATATAAGAAATGATGTAGGTTCAAGCAGCCAAACAAAATGGTTAATCTTCTTGCACAACAGAATATTCTGAAGTTTTACCCAGTGAGTGCTGCGTGTGGCCACCACTTGAAACATTGTAATATTGCCAAATGAATTTCCACGTTGTCATCTTAAGCTGGCAAGAAATATGGCATCGGCTGAGACCACATTACAATACCCACTTGTCCATTGCTTATCCAGTCATGACAGACTTACTCCATTTACTTGTCACTTTTTGATTTGGTGAAACACTACAGCTGTTTAAGCCTGTTAATTTGAGTTTCCAGCTGATGGAATTCACTATTTAAAAAGATCATTTGGCAGTTGAATGAAAACAGATTTGCACAGAGCACAGATGAAATTGCAAGTTTGTCATTTATGTTTTTCCCCAAATTAAAACACTACAGCATGTCATTATAACAGCAATTTCCAGTTGGGGCCAGTTTGGGTTAAATGTGGCTCGTCTGGAGGAGGGCCAGAGGCAGCAGCCGCTGCCAGGAGGAGAGCAGGAGGGGCCCACAGCTGTCACACAGCTCTGACCTGACTGCATACACGGGAGCAAAGGTCCCGTGGCCTGACATGATACTGCAGGGACCCTGACCTCTGTCTGCGATGTGACGGCCACAACTAATGAGGACGCACACTGGAATATGAATAATAATTCAGCAATAAGAGAAGTGAATACAGAGAACTCAGTGCTTTGTTTTGACAGAGGTAAGTGCTAACAGTGTTAGCAGTAGCAGTATTATTATTTTTACTAGTAGTAATAGTACTAGATCTGACCACTTGCTGTGTAAACATTGGTAGCAAATGCAGTAATACCAGCAGGCGAATACATAGGCAAGAGACAAGGCCTACAAGGGGGCCACGCTTGCAAGGTGCATATACAATTACACAAACTCTCTCCTGCAAGTATGACAGTCAGTTGCTGGTTGGATCACCAGAGGGCTGCAGGACCAAGGCCATTAGAGCCCGAGCTCAACAGAGTTCTGGTACCTACAGCATCCACTAATGGAATACATTCACCACCCCTGTGAGTGTGTGCATTTCAATGCCTGTGTGCAGTCACCACACAGCAAAACATTCACTGCACATATATCTGCCTATGCAGTTAATTAACCCCATGCCTGTAAATGCATGAATGCATGTATTCCCCCATTCCGACTGGTTTTCAGCTTATCCTCCGTGTGTCAGATTTACTGTGCTGAAGGAAATCCAGCACAGTCTCACAATGATGACTGCAGGAATGTTCACACAGTGTTAGAGATGATTGCCTGTAGGCATTTTGTTAAGAAGATTGGTGCCAAAACCATCGGTCGGTCCATTAATTGGTTTTGATAAGCGGTGAATCATTAAAGTGATCTATCAAAGAAACAACATTTCCTTGTTACAGCTTCTCAAACCAGAGGTTTTGCTGCTGTCTCTGTTTAATATCACTGTTTATACAGTGGTTGTTTACAGTGATTTGTGTACATTGCTTTATAACAATAAAGCAGTCAGAGTGCTCAGATCAGTGCTGAACAAAGTCAAACTTTATACAAGCAACTATAGAAGTCTTGTGTCCTTTTTCAGATTAAGCTTTGGTTGTTTTTGGAAGTTCAGTTTAAGTCGAGACCAGTCCTGGCCATCTGTAGGGATGTGCTCCCATACCTCAGACATAAATGTGAGATGATTCAACAATGGAACAGTCTTGTGAATATGCCTGAAAAATGGCGAACACAATTTACTTTTTGACTTTGTTGTCTGATTTAGGTGAGATTGAAGATGAACTCCATCTCATGTTCATCTGCTCAGTATTGGGCGATTTTACAAAATTGTTTTAGGCAGGACACCTTTGTTGTGGCACTTTATTTATCAAGCTTTGGACAGAGCACAAAGTTCTTTTGTTTGCAGCGTAATGTCATATGAAAGAAGTTATGTTCTTGTCTGACATATTTCACCTTTGCAATGTTATTTTTAGTCTTATAAGTGCATATGGACTGGGCTGCATGACAATAAATAAATACCACACAGTCGTATGTTATATATCTATAGCTTTCAGACTGTTGATTCAGGCTATTTGAAGATGTCTGTTAGGTTTATCAGTCATTAAAATTGTTTGTAAGTGAGCAGTAAGACCAGCTGGGTTGGATTTCGCTGTGTTTGGTCCATGTTTTACAGTATTTAGATGCTGAAATGCTGATTGTGCTCTCCATTACAAACTGAGAACACTTTATTAGCTCTTATCAGTAGACTGATGTGGTTTCTGCACAGAATTCATCAGCAGGTTGTGAGCCACAGCTCTCTGTTTTATCATTCAGGTCAATTTCAAAAGGCTATTAAATGGCCAATCTCCAAATTGTTAGTTGTGCAGAGGTTAAGTAGTGTTTATTGTGCTCTGTGTTGGATTTAGTTTTGAGTGAAAGTAGCCAGGAATTAAGAGAGTGATAGGATTGTGTCGTGCCCTGCATGTGTGTGTGTGTGTGTGTGTGTGTGTGTGTGTGTGTGTGTGTGTGTGTGTGTGTGTGTGTGTGTGTGTGTGTGTGTGTGTCCTCTCAGCTCACCTTGCTGCACCCTGGACATCCCAGTTTGAACATTTCCTTTGACAGCTCTTAAGGGCCAGTGTGTATGTTTGTGAAGGTACAAGTGTGTATGTGCGTGTGTGTGTGTGTGTGTGTGTGTGTGTGTGTGCGCGCACACTTCGAAAATAAATCCCATAGCTCATATCTGTACGTAGGTAACCCTCCAACTTATATGATTTCCCCCGTCACTCAATCTTGACTTTTTCTAACCTCCCTCCTCTCCCTTCACCCCTTCCTCTCCTCTTTTTCCTCCCTCTCTCATTTTCCACTGCTGGTGCTGCAGCCTCTGCTTCAGTCTAACGGTTGTGGAGATTTTGGAGGTATATGGACAAGGCAAGGGTCAAGGTGAAGCCAACAGGGAGTTTAAGAGAGGAAGAAAGAGAGAAGATGTAAGGGTCAGCAGTGATGGAGAGCCTGGGGATGAGGGATGGGGTCAGCAGAGAGAGATTGGATGAAAGTGCTGAAATGGAATGAATCAAGGTAAGAGGAAGATGTAAGGGTGAGGGTGAGGTGAAAAGGGAGGACAGAGGAGGAACAACGGGGATGGGAGATGATTTAAGGGTGATATTGTCAGAGGGGGGTGAAGGTTGCAGGACTGTGCTCTTGTTCAGCCCATCAACATTCAGTTTTTTTTTGTGATCCTGTTTGGATTATGAAAATACACAAAGAAAAATAAAGCGAGATCATTCCACTTCACCGATGCAAATCAGTGTGTTTGAAGGGTTTTCCTAAATTAAGCATTTTGACAGAAGTAAAGCGAGGTGCTGCACTGATGCTTGTCTTGGAGAAAATTCAGAGGCTCATTTACAGAGGAGTAAATTTGCTTCATGAAAAAACACAACTGCATTTTAACCCTAATTTGAGACTGACATGTTTTTAAAAGAATAGTTCAACAGTTTGGGAAGGAGGCTTTTTCACTTTCTTTCCAAGAATAAGAGAAGAGAAGAAGATCGATATCAATCTCATGTGTTCTCATTAGGTTTGGAGCTGGAGTCAGGGTTCCTTTAGCTCAGCTTAGTATAAAGACTGAAAGCAGGGGGAAACAGCTTGCCTGCCTCTGTCTAAAGTTAAAAAAACACATCCACCAAAACCTCAAAAAGCAGACTTACACACACAATGCGTCTTGTTTGTTTAATGCAAACCTAAAGGCAGAGTAAAAGTGACAAATTCAGTCAGCCAGTTGAGGAATGCGTCTTGTGAATGTGAATGTAGATGTCGTGTATGCAGCATTAATGTTTGCCATCACTGACCTCGTCCCCACAAGAAAACACAGAGTCTGAGTGGGGAGTCACGATGCTAAGGTCAATGCTGGGATGCTGTGTCATGTGAGTGTAGCAGCGGACTCCAGTTGACTGCCTCAACTAGCTGGCACGCTTTGCTTTATTTATGGTTGAAGGAGAGTTGGAGTCTTGCTTTCCAAAGTCTTGTCCTCACAGAGAGATTGCCAGGTATTGGCACCATCTTGTCTGAGCAGAGACCCAAACTGAATCCATTGCTCACTGTCAGTATCTGGCAACCCGCTCTACAGCAAGAGACACTGCAGAGAGGCACTGTGTGGGTGGATAAACGGTTGTTCGGCGTTTAACAAGAGAAGAAAATAACGTTTTTCTGAAATGTAATGATAGGCTTTGGCAAAAATGAGCACCGGTGCTACTTCACGCAGGAAAGGTTAGATATTTAGTGAGTGAGGCAAGTGTTAAAACCATCATCTAGTAATTATGTTGCTGTTGAGACGAGATGCATTGAGATCAGCTCAGGAAGTCGTTGATTGCTTGATCAATCGTATGTTCACTTGCAGCACATCACAATGTCATGGGAAAAGAAAACGTCCTGCATTTTTACCAGAAGAAAAGTGAGGAAAAAAAACAGGCCAATCAGTCAAAATCAGGTGCTGATGTGTAAGAAAACAACTTCCCTGAGGGGAATCCTTGAATAGCTTCAGCACGTAACTTTCCCTAAAACCACCGTTTTTCAAAATGTCTGTTGATTTTACAATCAAATAAATGAGAGACAACATGTTAATTAGCGAGCTTTAGTGGTGAGTATTTTTGAACTTTGGGCCAAGCCAGGCTAGCTGTTTCCTGCTGCCTGCAGGCAGTTAGACAAGGCTAAGCCTGCCCTGACTCCAGCTCCATTTATTAACACACAAGCATGAGATTTATATCGATCATCTCTTACTCTTGAAGAAAAAGCACATAAGTGTTTTCTCCAAAATGCTGTGTTATTCCTTTAAGCTCGGCATGAATCCCACCAACATGACTGTCAAACATAATCATGTGGTCATTATGATGACAGTTAGCCTCCACGGGGGTTCATTTCTAACCATCCATTGAAACAATACATTTCAAGGTGTAGGTCATTTATCTTTGTCTCCACTCTGCCCTTCTCTCTCTCTCTCTCATCGCACATTCAGTGTAGCCATTCAGGTCAGTTCTAATTACTGGGGTCCAATTGGAATTGGCTTTTCAATTTTTGACGCTGCAGTGGTGGAAATCACAAGGTGCCAGTGCCAGCTTTCTCCCACCCCCACCCTGCCGCTCAGCGCCCTCCTCCTATGACTTAATATGCCTGATACATTCACCTCACTGCACCAACACTCGGCAATGCAGTGTGACTGTGTATGTTTGCGTGTGTGTAAGCGAGAGGGAGAAAGATGAGGCTATTACTGTAAGTCACTACAAGGCCGGCCCGTATACGTGGTGAGGGTTGTGTGTTTAGACAGCGAGGATGTGAATACGTGCGTGTGAGCAAGGGAGAGGGTAAGTGCATGTGTGCATTAGTGTGTATGGAGAAAAATGGAGGGAGAACAGTAGAAAGAGACAAGGAGGCATGTCTGGGAAGCGAAGGAGGGATGGGAGTGGCAGAAAGAGCCTGGGTCTCTCTTCTGTCTTTCCTTGGGTCCGCAGTGCAGGAGAAGAGAAGATTAAAGTGGAGACGCTGCTTTTGAAGTTGGGCAATGTAAAAGAAGCATCAGCTACTGCACGGATAGACTCACACACACACACGCACAGAGTGGCTTCTTCCTTATAGCCTAGTAAAGTGAGGGAATATCAATGCTGCTCAGGCTGCCTTTGATTCAAACTGCCGTTATGTGATCCCTCACAACGTTTTAACATTCTCTCGCCTCAAACACAAAAAAGTGCCCCTCCCAAAAATCCAACCCAATCCCCTATTTAAATGAGAGCAAGGTGATAAAGAAGCAAACTTGATTAAGTCCTGACTGAGTTGTGTTTGTGGCCGTTGTGGGGATTTGGAGCCTGGGTCCACACAGATACACCGGCAGCCCCAAAGCCCACCCACTATCAAAGACGGGGATGGAAATTACAGCTGTAAATGTTTGCAGCGGTGGTAAATAAGAGGATTAATCGTCCACTTTCAACACACACACAGGCATAGACACACACTTTAACCCGAGCCCAGTGAAAGAGGCCTAAATATGAGTCTGATGCATAAATGTCAAGAGGTAATTGTGGGAGTAATACTCAGACTGGTGAAATGTCAGACTCACCCTCCCATTAGCGGGTAGACTCCAACATGCACCCCAGTGCCATTCATTACAGGCATATGGACATTGTCTAAACCAATGATAAACAATGATTGTCCACCACTTCACGATAATGATTGTGTTGGTGTTACATCGTGCATGTACCATCTGTGTGCATGTCGGTGTGTGCTTGACGAGTCATAGAATGTGCGTTGGGCCCACTTACACAGATCTGTATGTGTGTGTAGTCACATCCGTTCACAGCTTTCAAATCAATCTGCATTTATGGACATCGACATGTGCCGAGCAGCAATGAAGAGTGATCATGCTTATAGTGTCACTGGATCACAGTGAAGTGCCCAAAGTGACAAATCCCGAATAATATTGCTGATGACACTTCAGAAGAGCTGTCTTCAGCTCATAAAGCAGTGTGTGTGTGTGTGTGTGTGTGTGTGCATGTGTGCGTGTGCATGCGTACTGAGTTGGGAGGAGCTGTCCAGAATAACCCCAGAAACGCATGGGACTCATAATGTGAATATATTGGATTTTAATGTCCTTGTCAAGTCGAATGGTTTCCCATTTGAATTCTCTGGAGGCTGGTGCAGGCACACGCCGTAGCTGCTTTCCTACTTGGCCTAAAATTCCCTTTCGCTGCATGTGAAAAAAATGGTCTCGCCTTTCTTGTTCTTTGGCTTCATCTTTTTGCATCATTCCCTTTGACTGCTCTTCTCTCTCACTCTCTCCAGAAGCCTCAAGACAGTGGAAGATTTAACGGATTTACCTGCTTATTCACATGCAGCATTAGGCTAAATCTACTTAGTGTGTTTGTATTTTCTTTTTTTTCTCATATCTTTTTCCAGTCTCTTCCATTATCCATCTGTCCATTCATCCATCTATCCACCAGTGTCAGTACTACTAGTACTTACACAGTCGTACTTTCTTACTGTTTCCCTAGGTTTGTTCTTTTTAAACAGAAAACACATTTTACATTGTGATATTTAGATGTTTCTTTACAGGAAATGACGTACAAGATAGCCACCAGCAAATAGGTTGTTATTATTTTCTAGAAACTTCCAGCTCTGTGGTGACCCTTCACCTTCTTAAATCAACTGTTTAGCTTGGCCATGTTTCGAGGACTGTCTCACTTGCGGCATTAGGACATTCCAATAAAACAATGGAGTCAAACTTATGTTGTCATTGATGCTTGCTCATGCCACATTCAGTGAGGACATGGTGTTGCGTAGCTAACTTAGCTGACAAAACTAACTTTAGCTTTGTTAATATACAGTATGACCTGTTTGGACTGAAGAGGAAACAAGATAATATGGAATGTGCTTGATACATCTGACCTGGTAAAAATGCTGATTTTATATTTAAAATGCCATTTATTAATGATATAAACTTGGAATATTTTAAATTACGTTTCGCAAAAAATTTTTGCGAAATGTAATTTAAAGTTAAAGTTAAGTTAAAGTAAGTAAGTAAGTTATGTAAGTTAAAATTGATTAATAACGCAGCATACGTTACTACAAAATGTTACACTAAAAACAAATAAATGACCATGTTAGCATAACCAGGTATTTCCCGACTCATTCTAAGCTGCATGAACAGCTTTTGCTTGCCTACTAAACTATTATTTTTAGAAGTTACGTTACAGTGATGTTCTATTTACATAAATACCTGGTTTTGACTGGACGATGCTACAGAAGTTCCGTAGCCCTACACATAACTAAAGTTTTCACTTGCTAGACATTTAAGTTTTAATGATTCAACCCAATTTAATAAATCACTAGTTGTAAACTAGCTAGTATTTACATCTATCTATCTATAAAACTCTTGCTTTTTTTTTATCTGTCCTTGTATCCTTTACTCAGACACACGGCCACTCGAACAAGTAAGCTTAATCCTGCCAAATATCATAGTGACTTAAGTTTTGCCCAAGGAAAAATAAAATTACAACTTAAGTCTAGAGACCCGAGCAACATCCAAGGAAACACACACACTCCTCCTGCCTACAGGTTCACAGACTCTCACACTGCCGTCTTGACACAAACAAACAACAGAAATGCAGCTCGAACAGCCTGCAGTATGAATGCACTGGCCATACATAGTTTAAATACATACATCCAAGGCCCTGTAATCCCGTTCTTCATCGTGCAGGACGCTGCTTCTAAAAACACATACTTGCAACGTGCACGCTCGTCCAAGTACACGCTCTTCCGTCAATGATGTTCGGGCTCTCAGGCTTGCTGTCTGCATCTCTGAAGGGACTCCTACCTCACGTACTGTACACCAAGAGAAAGCTGCTTGAATTATTGAAGGCAGAAGGGGAGAGATGGAGAGTGAACAGGGAAGTTGTGCATGAAAGAATGCGAAGAAAGTGGCAGACTGAGGTAAAGATAGACAGAAATGGAGGGAGAAGGAGGAAATCATGGGGACACTTTGAGAAGGAGTAGACAGAACAAGGAAATGCATGAAAGGGTGGGGATGCCGAAGGAGGCAGAAGGAGGAGAACAGACAGGAAGAAAGAGAGGTAAGTAGAATGTGTAGTTTTCCCTGTGGCTTGTTTGCCTGCTGATGTAAAGAGGAAATGGCTCGATCAGCAGGGGCTTTTACCTACACTGACTGTAACTAGTTGCGGAAATGCGTGCCACACACACGCATAAACGTCCATGCCCCACGGGACTGCAGGAGATGAAGGGAAAGAAAAACAGACACTGTGCAGTAATGTCTTCTTCATGCTCAGGTTACACTGCTCGATAGTGCTCTCGAGGCTGTTGGGCTTTTTGCACTTTGTTGCTCGTGTCACTGTTTATGGGTGCAAAACTTTCACGTGCATGTGTGGGTGTATGCGAGGGTGTGTGAGCAGAGAGAGGGACATACTGTATACTGTACATGTGTGTCAGTGTGTGTAAGTGTGCTATAAACTGGCAAATCCTTGTGCGGCTCTGACTTCCCCTGGTGCTGGCTTTGTATCAGCACCCAGCTGAACATGGCTGCAGATCAATGTCACACACACACATGCACACACACACACACACACACACACACACACACACACACACACACACACACACACACACACACAGAAAAGCACATGCACACTTGGACTTGTTTCCAGTTGAAACAGCAGGTGGCACAGATAACAGCCACATAATCCACAGCCATTTGGATGACTGAATGTGATACCCGAAAAGTTTCTTTGCTCTATCTTTTCCTCCATCCCCTTTCCTTCTATCTATCTCTATCAAGAGTAATTTAACATCCCCTGAAAGTCTTTTTCTGCTCATCTCCAGTGATTTAAATATGAATCTTTTTGATCTTTTTACCGTGCCACAGTGATGCACAGGTGTACTCTGGAACACTGTGACATCACCGTTGGGTGTGGTCACAGGTGCAACAGAGCGCACTTCTGGTGAAAACACAGACAGGCTGTGAATGTCTTCTTTACCCAACGACTTCCATCATTTCCTGGAAAGATTATCCACATCACGGGGCGAAATGGATTTCCCTTCCAATATGGAGCAAACTAGATCATCTGGAGCGTACCCCACCTTAACAGTGTGGGGGCAGTGCTGGTTGATTGTGTTTTTCACAGTTGTCCAATATCAATGTCCTCGCAACACTGTTGAAAACGAAATAGTGCCACATAAAGAGACTTAAACTTCACCAGTGACAATCACATTGTGCTTAAAAACAAAAAAAGAAAAAAAAAAAAAAACAGCCATAGATGCTAAACACTAAACATGCCAAAATCAAAAATCATAAAGAAATTGCTTTCATGGAAATGTCACCAGCATCCTCGTTTATTTACTTTTTTATTTACTGCTCCATTCCTGGGTACTGCATATTCACTACACCTCAGTGAATAAAGGTTGAAAGTGGGAAAGTTTCCAGAGAGGTATTTTTCTTTGACTGACAACATTGCCTCGTCATTGTGAAAGCTGTCAGCTGGCTTGTATTTACTGCTGGCCAGCCGTGATGTCGCTCACAAACACACACACACACGCACACACACACACACACACACACACACACACACACACACACACAAACGCTCTGGCCGGGCTGCCGTTCAATCCCTGCTGCTGCACCCTTGGCTAACACAGCAGGATGACTTCCCGAGTGTGTATTTGGGGGTTGGGTCAGGGGTGTGTATGTGGGTGTGTGTATGCGTGCGCATGCATCCATACATGTAAAGTGTTTATTGGCGAGGCATTCTCCTCCCACATCTGCACATCACTCATCCTCAGGGAGGCCTCCCCCCGCTTTCATCAAGCCGCATGGAAAAGTGGGAAATAATTAAGGGGTGAACAGAGTGAAGTGGAAAAGTATAGATGAGGTAGGAAGTACAGTGACACATGAAAGAGGAAGAGGGAGAGAGATAGCGAGCGAGCGAGCTTTAGTTAAAGTAAGGAAAGCGAGCAAGGCATGCGGTGCGGTGAAGGCTCTACCGGTCACCATGGCAACCCTTTAAAGGCCGATCCCCAATGCAATTAAAGTGGCTTTGAGGCAGCCAGTCTGAGGGCAGAGAGTATGAAAAATAATGGCAAGAAAGAACAGTCAGACTTAAGGGAAACAACCCAGCTGAATGAATGAAAACCAGCTATTATGTGTCAGTAATTGTGAGGGTTGATTGTGGGGAGGTCTCCATTCTTCACACTGGTTGTGGGAATTTTAATAATGAAGATGCCTCTGGCAAGGCAAGTTTATGGATTAGTGTGCAAGTGTGCGCGCAAGCTAAGGTGTGCACGCGTTAATGCTCGTCAAAGTATGCAGTGAAAAAAAAACTGCAGGTTGTTTATTGATACCTTTGACCACAGAAACCAAAGGCAAAAGCAAATTTACACACGTTAGCAATACTTCGACAAGACGAGACACAGGGAAGGAAGGAGAGAGGAGAGGAAGAGGTTTGCTTTGTAGCTGTACCGAGGGAGAGGGGCTTAGGCTCAGGCCGCCAAGGTGATATTATCAATGAAATTAAACCTCAGAACTCTGTAGTATTATTGCTTGCAATCCTCTCCAGTCCAATCTAAGCCCATTAAGCACAAAAGAGCACAGCATATCCAGACAAAATGAGTACCATTTTCTTCGGTGGACACAAGATCTGGTTCTTATTGCTCGAGCAACTAACTGCTTAATCTAACAGATTGTACGCTTTCGTGTCCCTGTCTGAAAGCAATATTCAAACTCAATATTCAGGCTTGCGTCATGACAGCCTTGGCTATCCATCCTATGAGGATCACATTGATTAGTTCATGTCCACACTGCGGATCAACTGCCAGTCATTAAGTGCACGGACCGAGACGTGTTCTGAAATTTCAGGTATGCTTGGCTTAGCTCAAAATAATATAGAAAACTAGCCTGCAAACATGGACGATTTATGTCAGCCGAAATCCTATGTTCATGAAATTTGTAGGTAATATATACAGATGGAGCACTCATAGTATCCAGTGGTGAATACCAAACAGTGGACAACACATCGTTGAAGGCCAAGTCGGACGTTTTGGAGAAATCTCGTGTGATCAAAGACTGTTGGAATAACGCCAGTGGCTTTGCTGCTCGTAAAAAGTGCAACAAAGCATTAGCTTTTGTTAGCTGCAAGCCAGACACATCGCAGCAGAAGAAACACTGAGGAGCACTGATGCTGCCCCAATTGAAAAGCACTTTTCCAAGAACACAACTCTCAAACTGCCAAAGGATGAGGAGGCCATGTCCCAGTGTAGAATGTGTGTGCTGGGACATCAGATCATTTGAAATGGTGTGTGGTGACGGATTCAGCACAAGGCTTGATTGACAGCGGTGCCCGAGCTGACCGCATGGACGCTCAGCAGCTTCTGCCTGATCCGACAACTGTATCACGCAGGCTGACAAATTATGCAGAGGACGTTCGACTAAACATCATTCCAGAGCTGAGGATGCAGCCAACTGACAGCGATAGGGCAGTTACTTTGGCGATAGCGTCCAATCACTCCACACAGCGATTGGCCACTTGTGCAGACTCTCTCTCTTTTTCTATTCTTTACACACAGACTTCTGTCACTTTTCATGTGGAAAAATGTGCAAAACACCGTCAGCATCTTTGAGTGGTGTGCAAACAGCTTTGTTTCAAGTATACCTGAGCCGTAACTCTTCAATCACACGACCAATGAGATGGATCTTGCCCCGCACGACATTCCATCCCTCATGAAGTGAATACAGCATAAAAAAACGACCACACTGTTGAGATGGAAGGACATTTTTTTGCCACAACACCAAGTCTGCTTGTTGGTGTAGGGGAAAAATGTCTTGTCACGATGGGCGGTGTGAAATACTCTGAATGCCAAGCTTATAAGAGGTAGACTCTGCTGCCTACATGCAGCCGGTCAACAGCGACTCCATTCATGTGGGAAAAGCTTGGAGGGGAAGCGATGAGGATATTTTTCATTGCACATCCAGAGCAAATTGATGGCTTGTGTTGTGGCCTTAGCCTACTGAGTGTTTATAATGTAGCATTTGCACTCCACTGCCCCGATCCTGCGACCCCCAAAGGGAATTGATTTCTGCCGCTCCGCTGCCCTTTCGCGTCTCTATCTTCTCCCGTTTTTTTTCCTGTTCTCGTTCATTCCATCCTCATTTTTCCTTTTACTCTCATCTTCCGCCCATCTCCTTCTGCTCCTTCTTCTCTTTGTACTTTCTTTTGCGCACACACACACCAATGTCTTCGCGATTCTGCTCAGTCTTCATCTTTCTTCGTCCTTCATTTCATTCGCTCTTTTGCCCTCCCCCCTCCCTCCGGCTCTCTTGTCATGCCTGCTTGTTTTATTGCTTCATACAGTATCTCAAAGCCCCCAGCTAGTCTTTACTTCTCGATTCGTATACACACGATCTGCTCCCAGCTTCATCTTTCTCCGCTGCTGCTCTGTACTCATTTTTTCGCCCTCCTGTTTCCCTCTCTCCTATGTTTACACCCTCCATCTGTCTAATCACTTGATCGTCTCCTTTCAGTCTTTTCTCGTTGTTTGTCTTTCCCTCTCGTCTTCTATTTCTTGCCCCTCCTCTCTGTTTGTGCCTCCACCGCCAAGTGTTATCCCTTCCTCCTCTTCTCCGTCTGTCTCTGTGTATTGGGTCCTGTCCTCAGCCCACAGCTTGGTTGACAAATGGATTATCTTTCCACAGACGCCACATAACCATCTCCAGATCCCTATATTTAACCAGCTCCAGCTATTTTATAGCTGTCATTTTTGCAGATTGCTAATGACGAGGTAACACCCCCTGACATGTGTGTTTCTTCCCTTTTCTTGATGTTCAGCCTTTTCACATATCTCATCATCATCTTAACAGACAGATGTTTGTACTCACTTTCAGTTCAAGCTGAGTTCATACTGGTAACATCCAAGTCATTCAATTGATTAGTAAGTACAATTATCGCATCCTAAGTATCTCATTTATATTGTTTAAGGAAAGCAAATTTGTTTAATGCTTTTTCTGATTTCACATACACAGCAGCAACATGACCTGTGGTGACCTGCCTCTCCATCTTTCTCTCATTGTTCCTCCCAGGCCCAAATATTAATGTGAAGGAGATCCCAGGTGGGCCCTTCTGGTATTAGTGACATATTAGCTTTGAAGAAGGCTGAAATTAAAGTATATTATTCAATGCAGGCTGTGGCTTGTGCCCTGCTCAGTATTGGATTAGCTCAGGTGGTTAAGGCTTTTCAAAACTGGCCTTTTGTGTGAATTATTTAGCATTTTCCCAGTGGAAACCTCCAGTAAAGGCTCTGGCCTGTCACACCTGGCCCATTTTTCTGTTAGGAGAAAGTTGTATCAACTGTATGACTGTGAACTTTAGCCATGACACCAGTTGACCTGACATTTCTCACAAGCTGCACCAGAGAGCACACGAAAGACAAGTTTTTGAAGTAATGAAATTAGAGATTTGACCTGTGCCCTCCTAATGATGGGGCTCTTTTATTAATTTCATTTATTTTCATGTTAGTTTCGGCAATCTTTCACCGTGTGTGTGTGTGTGTGTGTGTGTGTGTGTGTGTGTGTGTGTGTGTGCTGGGTTTCATAGTGTGGTAACCCTGCTTCGCCCCTTGTAATGAGTGACATTTATAATGTCTCACTTTTATACATAAATAACCAAACACTGTGTTTATTGGCTCTAACAAAAGCAGGAGGAGGAGGAGGAAGAGTGAGAGATTCATCTGCATCAATACATGACAACAGATCAGTTCCCAAACTCGTCAAATTCCAAGTTAGTTTTACGGGCTGAGGAAATGGCTGAACTCAAAATGCAGGACACACACAATCAGTCAGCAGGTTTTTCAGGTGGTGGACTGGAGCTGGGCAGAGAGTAGCAGGTTTGAGACACGGGGACATGATACTGAGACGCTCACTCAAAAAACAGACAAAGTAAAATTCTGAAGCTTGAAGTAAAGTACGAGGAGAGCAAAGTGGCCGGGACATGCTAATAAGCTTGTGAGCACAACAATCCAGCAAAGGTGAGGAGATCCAGGTTTTTATCCTGTGGCTGATGAGTGTGGATTGGCTGCAGCTGTGGTGGCTGATTGGCGCTGGGAGCAGGTGTAAGTGAACCAAGACTGCAGGGAACCACCCAGTCCAGACACACACACACACACACACACACACACACATTAAAATGGTGCTTAGCTGTTGTGTAGGTGGTCACTGAAGCCCTGCAATGTTTTACTTACAGGGACATGGGAAATCTGGCCACTGTACAATTCATCCTCCTTTGGGACAAGCTAAAAAACTAAAAATGTATCACTGCCCAATTTTGCTATTGTTTGTGCGCCTGGAGGCATCATTTTCTGAGGTGTTTCTGATTCAGTATTTGAAGCAAAATTTCATTTCTGATGCAAGGGTTGTGCTATAGATCTGGATATATCTGAACTAGAAATGTATACAAATCAAGAGAACCCTGTTTGCGCTCAAGTGTGTGTGTGTGCGTGTCTGTAGTAATGAATTCTTTTAAAGTGCAGCATCAGTAGGTCCATGCTTTCGCTTTGCCATTTAATCTCCATGTCATTATCGAGGCACACCTGCATGGCATGTGTACATCTCCGTGTGCTTCTCTGTGATTATTACATACTGCATACATTAGAGGACGGGTGGCATGTTACTGTGAGAGATTCACAGCTGAGGGAACAGGAACGGCATAGAAAGAGAAGAAGATGGATGGAGACACATTCAGAAGGGACCACGGTTGAGCAGGAGGGAGTTAAGATGTGAGGATTTGTTTGAAGGGATGGGTGGGACATTGTGTGAGGGGACATATAGAGAGGGATTTGACACTGGCCCGGACAGGTGCTGTGGTCATAGCCACAGACTGAGTGAGAGACAGAGGCACTGTGAAAAATTGATGTGCCCTACTTACAGCAGCTGAGCAGAGACAGGAGAGGGAGGGTGGGAGGCTGGGATGATGTTAGGTTTTGGAAGCGAGCAAACCATGTTGTGTTTTTTCTTCTTTTGTGCATTACATCACGCCAATTTGTTCCTGGGTGTGGGTGTGCGCCTGTAACTCGTTTAGCTTCATGTTCAGCCAACATGCAGTGCAGCTTTGTTGCTCTGTTTTTGTTAACATCTGTGTGTGTGTGTGTGTGTGTGTGTGTGTGTGCGTGTGTGTGTGTGTGTGTGTGTGTGATTTGTTTTCAAACCAGCGATTCCTCGCTGCTATTGCCTTGTTTATTTTACAGCCTTAGCTGTAAACTAGCCAAAATATTAAGACTTTATCTGTTTTGCACACACGCGCACACACACACACACACACACACACACCACTCTGGAGGCCTGGACCACGTAGCTCTCATTAGCCCATCTCACACTCTTCGGCACTGTTTGACCAAGTGTAGCCCTTTATCTGCCCTCCTATTTAAACGAGGTGGGGAGAGGAGCTGGTCCCTGAATGAGTCAGCAGAATGGTAACCACCCTACGTTAATCAACGCTACCAAACTCCACACAGGAACAACTAAGGAGCTGTGTCGCTTTAGCCTGTTTACTCCAAGGAATATCTTAATGACCAAAAAGGATTTATGGGGGCTAAGTTTCAGGACACACACTTGGCTTTGAGTCTTTGAATTTATGCTATTCTCAGCAGCTGGCTTAATACAGTGTAGTGACCATGACTCACCTGAAGGCTGAGATAACCAAGCTTGCAGTGTTTAACTCTCATCTGCCCACCTGTTAGGTGAGTATGAATTGATGTTTGATACTGAAGGAATTTAAGGCGCTTTGAAGGTTTTGCCTCAGGCAGGTGAGTCTGTAGCATGTAAATCAGGCACTGCTGTTCAGATCTCCTCTTCTTCATCCTCCCCCACTTCCTGCTTTTCCTGTTTTTGTTCCTGTCCACAGCTCCAGGAGTGACAGCATTCCCATTTGATTGACAAGACAGCCTTCGCTTGTTACCACAGGGATGATCTCACAGGTGCGACAGCAGTTCGTTACATATATGACGGCCATGGGTAGATTGCAACGCTTGCTACAAGTTTACAGACAATACCATGAGCCTCAGGTGACAAATTAGTTCAATACATTCAAAGCCATGAAACATAGCTACATGAACTGAACAGGCTCTCATGCAAGATGAAAGATAATGAGATGTCCATTGTGATGGACATGTATGAAGCTTTGACTGAGCTTCTAAATATGTGAAATATACGCTTGCAGCCAGCTTAGGTGTCACGGTGGTCTACTGCTTAGAAAGACTCTTTCAAACATAGAGAATATGGTTTGAGGCTGTCCTAGCAAGGGTGTTTTTGCTGAAGTATACAGAAGTAAAACGTTTAATCCCTGCTTGACCTTTGACCTCCCAGAGAAGATAAACTTGGCTAAGTGGGTTTTTTTATGGTCTAGAGTTGTCATGACTAGAACTGGGTATGAAACCTCAATGCTTTTTCGGTACGGACAGAACTTTGTACCAAAAACTGAAGTACTGAAAGCTGTCATCTTGTAGTCTCTTCCTCTGCAATGGTTTAATGGTTTTATTACTGCAGAACTGACACCACCTCCTGCTTTCTGGCTGAACCAACTCCTAACAATCACAATGGTCTTGGATGGAAACAATTATTCATTTGCATTTTCTTGCAAATGCAGTTAAAATTTGCCATGCTTTTGGATGGAAACCCAGCTTGCGAGAACTTATTGTGCCGTTAGCACTGAGCTAATGAGGCATTAATGTGACCAAGCTAATGGAGAGCTATTATGACAGACGAGTGCTATCGTATTCCCAGCTGTGTGTTAGCAGTTAGCTGAAGTGGTGCACCAGCCCTGCAAGTAGTCACGGTGTCACCAAGATTCTAGCAAAATATCTTATTTAGGTATAGTCCTTGTACATCTGCTGCTGTTCAGACAATGAGAACTTTAACTTAATGTCAAACCAAGTCATTGAATAAAGGTTTGCTTTTACATTGGTAATCAAAAACAGTACTCTGCCCTATCGGCATGACAGAAGACTGCTACTGTCCTGTTGTATAACTTTGTAGGGCATGCCAGGTCCCAACTTAATACTGGAGTTAGGAAAAGATTCAGTTTGGCTCCTGACCCAGACAAATGCATAATGGTCACATTCTCCTGTTTGACACAGCCATTAAAAAAATAAGGAATGGACCCAAACCACAATGAATATTTTAGTTTGACAGCATTGACTTATTGGGAACAGGAACGGGCTCAATAATGACAATCTCTGCCTTGTCTATTTTCATATATTCTCATTACTGACTTGCACTACCAAAACCTGCTATAATGATGCTCCTAATGAAGTAAACACCACCAAACAGGTTGCGGCTTATCAGAAGTTACATGCTAGTTAGAGAGAGTATAAACTCAGGTGACTAAGAGGATAATTTTAGGCCCTGTTGTGTCTTTATCTGTATTTTATGTTTGTCCATCTGTCTCTCTGTCACAGCGTTGAATCAGCTCGTTTCTCTGAGGGAGCATGGCATGCTGGGTAATTGAAAGAAAGGGGGCAACTGGCGCAAGTCAAACAGATGGAGATGTAGTGTGCGTCGAGTGTGTGTGTGTGTGTGTGTGTGTGTGTGTGTGTGTGTTTGGGGGGGTGCGTCTGGCAGGAGTCAAACGATTTATCAGCTCCCCAATGAAGGCCGAAAGCAATGCTTGCCAGATCCCCCAATCTCACTGTCATGCACTTGCACACACACACACACACACACACACACACACACACACACACACACACACACACACACACACACACACACCAGAGCTCACATCTTCCAGTATTTCTCCCTCCCATCTTATGTCTGTCTTCATCCAGGTATCTAGTTTGTGGCAGCCTGTTGTTTGATTGTTTTCATCCATTTATCCCTCCATCTCTTTGTAGTTTGACAGCTGGACTCTGAACATACCTGTCACTCCTTTTTCTCAAGCACATCTCCTCTTTCTCCTTCCTCTTTTCCTCTCTCCTCACATCCCTCTACTGTCTTCATCTTTTTGCTCCTTCGTCTTTGCCATTGGCATTCCCAGCAAACGACAGGTGCGGGGCAGAAAGGGAGAGAGAGAGAGAGGGAGACATCGAGGGAAAGAGAGGGAAGAAGAAGAGAGAGGTGGAAGCGAGGCTTGATGTTTTGTAGCTCTTGTGTTCTAAAGGAAGGTCTCTCCTTTATCAACAGTCTAACAGGCTGCTGGGCTCAGTCATCCTGCTTTTTCTTCCACTGTTTACTGCTGGGTGTCGGGGCCCCACACAGTTGGTGCCATGCACACCCTTATACACACAAACACACACATCTTACCTTTATGCTTCATTGTGCACGCATAAATACACACACACACACACACACACACACCCGTCTTTCCTTCATGCGTCAATGTGCACGCACAAACACAAACACACAAACAGACTGGAGCGCGCTGACTTGATTCAACAAAAAAGCGCTGTCACCTAAAACAAATATTGACAAATACAGGGGATTTGTGAATTTTTAACGGCTGATTTATTTCACAAAAGATCTCTTTTGTGAAAAGTGGAGGTCACTTTTGTTGCAACAGTATTACAGAAAACACTCGCAATGACTTAGAAGAAACCATTTCATCTCCGAGCTGCTGTCCTCTCCTTGACTGTTCATTTAAGGATTTAAAGGAGCTTCTCCAAGGCGCGGAGGAAATAATCCAGTGTTTCCATAATCCTGCATCGACGTAGGCACTCAAGCGGTCACTTTCACATACACACACACATTCAAAGCAGCACACGAGCAGACACACACACGGACACATATACCTGCTGCAGGTGTTTGACGTGTTTCTGATAACCTGCAGAAATGGTCTGCCAGTGTGTGACAATCATTCGCCGTCTTTTTACCGTCTTAATTGCGGACAGGATTTATTTGTCACGTGAACTGAATCTTTGATAGTCTCCATGCTTTTGAAATACTCTGAGATCCTCTGGCCTTTTCATCTCCTTCTGCTTTTTCATCTGAAAAGAAATTGAAGAGGCTTGTCAATCAGCCTTAGCCAGCCACCTGGAAACCACGTGATTATGTTATACTTTGTGCGTTGTCACTTTGTAGTGCAAAATGAGCGATTGAAATCATGATTGGGTGTGTGGCCCCTGTGCAAGGTCTGTCATACATGTGAGGGAAATAAAATATGCTGCCAATGACAAAATATTGCCACAATGTCTTAAAATAAAAAGGTTTCCTGAGAATTTGCCACCCAAATATCCCCAAAATCTTCCTCTCTCATGCGAATTTAATTATCGACCTCACTAAATTGACTTGGACTTGCTTTCCCTACTTAGTTGAAGGTGACTTTTCCTTCCTCTCACCAGCCTAATTAAATTGTAGTTGAGGATGAGCCATTTGGCATCACAAAAGAATAGTTTTATTTCCTATCTGTAGCTTGGCGGAGCTTCATGGATAAGACTTGGTATGAGGACAACAAACAGCGTAATATGTTTTAAAGTGACTCCAGAGAGGATTGCAGACAAAGACAGGATATGAAAAGTCCTCTTTTAGGTCTCTGTTATGCCATACTGCACAGGGATGCGGGGGGAGGAGGGGGTGCAGTTTCTTTTTTTCTTTTGCTGTCTCATTCCTTTTAAAAGTTCTGCAGTTTCACCATCAAGCAGGAATCCATCCATTGCCTGACAGAAATGCCAGGACGCTATATCCTCAGCATGCACACACACACACACACTGAAGAATACCCCAGATACTCCCAAAAGCAGGCAGTCAGAGTGTCAGAGTTTAGAAGTTTAATTGGCCAATGTGTCAGTAGAGGAACAGAGTGTGTGTGAGAAGTGTGGACAACTGCAGAGAGAGTGCATCGCCCTCCAAGCTCTCTCTGATTTCCAGACCAAGATGTGTTCCTGTATGATTGTCAGCCTCTCTTGTGTCTCCACTGTTTCAATATTCCAATGCTGAGTGAGAAAGGTGTGTGTGCAGCTCTCCGTCTGTGAGATTTGGAGGTCTTTGGTTTGAGAACACTTTGTGCATTCTGGGTCTGTGATGCCTGACCGCGGTTTGTGTTCTTGAGGACAAAATGGCCACTATCAGATAAGCACTTGGGTTTAAGGTTAAGGTCGTAATGAGTGTTATGCCAAAGTTACAGCTCAGTGTCATGGGAAGGTGGCATAGAGAAATTCATCTTTGACATCTTTGAAGCACTGCACTGACTTGGACAAAAGGTGCTGTACAAATAAAGCTTGATTGATTGATTGACTTAGCAAAACATGCTGTTATACAAGCTTGATGACACAGTGACTGCTTGCAGAGCTAGTTGAAAAATAAAGCCCAGATTCCATAAAGAGCCTCTTTCTTTTTTCTCTGTATTACTCCCCTTGGTAGTTTGTTCTCAGGATTGTACATTATTTCATTCAACAAAGAGTTATTGAAGCGGGCAAGGCTGCTTGCTCTGTCAACAAGTTTGTTGCCTTGGTCACCAACTGGACAATAAGTTCACAGTTCCATCAAAAGACAAATTTGTACCATTGACTCCTGTCTCATACCTGTCAGTAATCCGTTGCAGGGGAGGTTATAAAAATGGATGGTGACTCACAGCTGGCTAATAATAATACGATACTGTACCTTCCTCTGTCTCAGAATCTCTTCTTCTCCAGTCCCTCAAAGGTCAGCACTGGCAAGACAGCTCACCATTGATCGATGTCATGAATTTGCATATCAATGTTCACCAGAATATCTGAACTCCAAAAAAAATGTGTGTGGCTGTTCTTCGTCCCGTGAGCAAATCCACCGCTTGCGGTGATTTCTTTGCAGTGAATTTCGCCATGAAATTTCACCGTTTGAAAAGCTGGTGTGAGCAGTTCTTTATGGTAGTATTGAGGTTAGGTATTAAGAGACTTAGATGCCATCAGTGGAGCTGTCCTCAGTATACCGATACAAACCTAGTTGTATTAGTTGTGTGTACAGTATGTGTTTGTGTGCTTCTTTGTGTGAGCATTTCTGTGCTTGCACGAAAGGGTAGGAGGACTCCCTGAAGGAAAGACCTCATTCCAAGGCCTTGCCTGTCGATATTACTGCTACAAATCAGACCTCCCACACCGCTGAGAGCAGCAAGTAGTACACACTCACACACACAAGCACACATGCTCACAGACTCCATTGACTAAGGGAAAGTTTTATTACCAATCTCTGCCTGATACAGCTCCCCTGCTACAGTTTGGACTGTGCAAAAGTAGTTTGAATGCTCTCTGCCTTGTTTGTTTAATCCGTGCATGATGTGCTTGCATGCACATGTGTGTTTATGCCCGTATTTTTTTTGTCCGCGTGTATGGTCATGCGCTTTTGTGCATACATGGATGTTTTATTAGTATGCACGTGCACTGGTTTGGCCTGTTTGCTCAGTTGGGAAAACAGATTGCACAGAGATGTACAGTGTAGCAACAGAGAAAACAAAACTAGTGTGAATCAAATGCATCAGCCTGTCGTCTTTGACACTGTGGAGCCTTGAAAACCTTACAAAACCCCATGACCTTTTGTATTTTTTGGCTTTTGGTGAGGGAGGGCCAGGACACTCATTAGCCATTAGATTATGTAATATACACAAAACTAGTGATCTGTGATGTTCTTTTTATTTGT
Organism: Chaetodon trifasciatus; assembly: GCA_037975065.1. Taxonomy (NCBI): domain Eukaryota; kingdom Metazoa; phylum Chordata; class Actinopteri; order Chaetodontiformes; family Chaetodontidae; genus Chaetodon; species Chaetodon trifasciatus. The sequence continues at coordinate 124,531 of JBBMOE010000015.1, read as the reverse complement.
GATAACACTTCATTGAATTTTATAACCACCCTACATTTGATTATGTAAATTTCCATTACAGTCTGATAAGCCATGGTGATTAACATTTATAAATCCATATATATTCTCAGTTCTCTTAGAAGACAGGAATTATGAGAAGCTTGAGCCAGGGAAATTCCCTACCATAAACCAGGCAGTGTGTGTTTTAATAGAGCTGTGATCAGCTAGTTAAGCCAGTTCTCAATTAGGATAGCCGCTCATCCCACCAGCGGATCACAGTGGATCGGCAAATGATCCACCGCTAAAGCTTGGTGGAACAGGAAAAGACACTCATTATCGTCATCCATCTGCTGTAGATCCACCAGACTGCAATCTCATCAAACGCAGTCTAAAACTTCGCCTTGTATCGGTGGGTAAAGTGAAAAAAGAAAAACTGTTAGAAGAAGAAACAAAAGGTGCGACTGATGGAGAGAGACAGTGAGAGACAGAAAGAGACCACCTACAGTGTTAATGCGACTGGACGGAGAGGGTGTGAGACAGACTGCTGTCACAGTGGAGTCCATCACACGGACGTTTCTTGAAGTTGTGAAGTCAGACACCCAATTCGAAGTAAAACATGAGCTTTCAAGCTGAAAATGCAAGAAAACGTGGAAGCAACGGAGACAAATCATGCCCAGACACGGTTCCATATTGACAGTGTGAGACTGATTTTAGTTAGCGCTTACTGGAAATCAGGGTTTTTCCAACCTTTTTGCACAGCGACTGCTCAAAGTTTTCTCTTTTACTCAGTTAATCATTTGCAGTAGGAGCAGAGACACAGCACATGCAGATTAAGTAGCTAAGAGGGTGTATAGCAGGGGTCATCAACTGAATTTGTCTAAGGGCCAGAATTTTTCAAAGCAGACACTGTGGGGCACAGACTTTCACATAAAACAGATTCATTCATTTAAGTCTAATTAGCCTATTATTGTTTAATATTTCCCCTTTCTTACAAAATTAATGTTATATTCATGAGCATATGTATATCAGTGTGAACAGACTCCTAAAAACATGGAAAATCCATAATGATAATTCGATACTAGAAAATACTCTCGGCCCTCCATCAAGGAGTCAGTCAGTGCTCGGTATAAAACCCTCAGTTCAACTACCAATGAATGAGTCTTTACCATAATCCAGCCAATTTGATCCTGTCAGCTCCAGAGAACAGCTAGTTGGGGAGTCCAGCAGTTTGATCATAGGTCCAAGGAGTAGAGAGGATGGAGCTGGAGAATAATCAGTTTTAGAACAGGTGAACTATGAACTACAGACTTCTTGACTCATTCTCTACGATCACCGTCGTCAGGACAGACTGCACCTCTTCCACTGGTGACTAGTGCTATATGCGTGCATTTTCTGAGTGCATTAATATTCTGCGGGCCTGATGGGAAGCTTTGGCAGGCTGGATGTGGCCCACGCGCCACCGGTTGATGAACAGCGGTGTAGACAGACTGATGTCTTTGCATACTGATCACATGCATTAGTTCCCAGTTGGTCTCACGTTGTCGTGGGCATGATGAAACCAAGTTCAAGGTAATTACTGCAATAATTGCTGAAATAGTTATTTAATTAGCATTCAGCTTTTTTTTTGCATTAGATTGTTACCTTGCAGCCCTGTTGGAAATGCTCTGTGATCCGATATCAGTCTGCGGCACGTGATTTGCTGTAGACAACAGCAGAGGGATATTGCTGTCGGTAAGGCAGCTACATCCCAAATCATGTAGCATCATCCAGTGATAGAGGTTGCGACAAGTGACATACTGGTCAAATAGCAACTTCCTGATTCCTGAAAGCCGAAGCAACACATCATTACTGTAGCACGGGACATTGTATGCAAGGAACGGACTTAACTCTGCCAGCTAAATATGAAATGGATGTATTATGTAGTTTCACATAATTTGCATCACAAATCATCAAAGCACTAAAAAGAATCTCCCCTGGCTCATTGTTCACTGTTTGTTTATTCTAATAATTCATTTTCCATCACGGATCCACTCTTTTGTGCTGTGTCGGCTTTTCAAAATGTTGCACTGTTATGAACTAAATTAAATGGTTTTTATTGTTGGATTGATTCAGTTCAAGTTTGAACTCCCACATACACACTCACTCTCTCTCTCTCTCACACACACACACACACACACAGATTTCTGCTCCCTGGTCATGCAGATGCTTCCAATGTAATAAAAGAATAATTTAAACAGAATAATCCATTGGTTGAAGCATTGTCATATCAAACCAGTGGTACTGCACTGCTCATTCTCCAGTTTGCAATATTTTTTCTGACTACATTATTATCCCTTCTCTGCACGAGTGTGTGTGTGTCACACCAACAGTAACCATTCAAACCTTAGACCACTAAAGTAAAAGAGAGGAGACCCAGCTGTGCTCACCCAGGAAGCCCTCAGTCTGTCAGCCTCATGCTTCACCAGGCTTCGCTTTATGGTGAGAGAACTGGACTCTGGTGGTGCAGCCGCCGTCGTCAGATTGATTTGGCTAAGTGGCCATTTATTTTAATTAGCTAATGAATAGACTGGTTGAATGGGATGGATGCAGAGCAGTTTGACATGATCACTTTTAGAAAGCAGCAATAGAGCCCAGTTTACTGGAGAGCAGCTCCCCTGTTGCAATAAATCAAACGCTGCACCCCGCTGGTTTTATATTACAAGAGATACAAAGTGAAAGTAGCTGAACGACAGATAAAATACAGAAGTTAAGGAAGTGAAAGATGGAAGACAAAGAGCATGGAGCAATAGAGAATGCTTCCACACTTTTAAAGCCATCTTTAAAGGATGAGGGATTGTCCTGACTCGGGCCATGTTCTCTCCTCATTGGTCTCACATTTTCATTCTTCAAGCCATCAATATTTTGTGCACTCCTCTGACCTTCAGATTTCTGCATGTGTTGAAGCAGTGTAGTATAATTTTATCTAATAAATATGTGATGATGATGATGATGATGATATGTGTTAACTGAAGAAATGGAGTATAATGTTCTAATCAATGGTAGCTGTTAATGGTTGATTTATTGAGTATGATATTGTAGTAGAAATGATTTGTTAGGATGTAATATTGTGATGATAGATAGTTTGCTCAGAGTGACACCTAGTAACAGCTGATGCGCTGTGGCAGAGGTAGAGCAATCATGAAATCCCTGTCAGGCCTTTCTGGGAGTTTCCATGGCCTTGCAGGTGTCTTTGCAGCTGTCCTGGCAGGTGCTTCTCTGTGTGACCTTATATAACCTTACTGTCCGAACAAAGCCTTAAGCATATTCCTTTATAATCCATAATTGTATGTTTACTGATGAATTGAATGTTCTTATAATCACTCTAGGATTCAATATATGATTCAATACGAGTTCAAAGTACACCTAATGACAATGTTGTGTCTTTATACTCTATAATATGCATTTATGGTAATAAACTGTAATTTGTTAATATTTTTAAAAAGAGTGCATCCTTGGGATGCGCCTTTAATGTATCAATACAGACCTGGGAAAGCTAGGGAAATTCAGGGCAGAACGGCTGCCAAAAGATAACGTAATAGTATAAAATTAGAGTAACCTTACAAAAAAGAGAAGATGCCCCCAGGGGCGTGGTAAACCCTGACCAGAACTGTGTAAAAGACAGAGCACAGACCAGTGTAAGTTGGAATTCGTGTTGTGCGTTTCTGAGAGCGTTCCCCTTTGTTGCTGGCAATAAAGCATTTTGCTCCTCGGACTTCTGACTCCTGCAGATCTTTATTGGACATTTTTAAGAAGATTTTTTGAAACAATTGGACAGCTGGATTTGAGTGTTTTTGGCCTGTTGTGGTTTGTACATTCGGCCCTCACATTCCACGACATATCAGCAGTGATCATTGGGGCTTTTATTTTGACAATGGAGACTTTTTTTTTTTTTATAGCTTTTTGAGAATCAAAAACCCAAGAACACAAGTCTACAAAATGGGTTTCTAATGTGAAGTTCAAACATTAGCACACCCGACTAATTGGAGTGGTGAATTACTGTCAAGGCCAAAGGGCATTTCTTTTGCTAAGCCAACCATATTTTGTGATAGCACATTCCTAGGTGAAATAGTGAAATACAAGAACAATGTTGTGTCTTATTTCCATGCTTTTAGCCTCTCCTCCTTAGTTAGCTAGTTACAGCTGATACAAGGTTGCCAGCTAGAAATGAGAAGCCTACTTTTGTCCACCTCTGCCTGAAAAAAGAACGATTGTTTGAAAAAATGATGAAGAATTTTGAGGTGTGAATCTACCACCTTTATCAATGTTAACTTTAGTTCTGTTGTTAGATGCTGAAGACTGAAAAAGATTTGACACAATTACAGGTGTGAAACCATGAAGCCCTCTGTTGCACAGGCCTGTTAGCATGAACATTCAACCAGCTGTTCTCTTTAGTTTGACAGACGGTATGTGACATAAGAAACTTCTAACATCTTGTGTAATCTTTTAAATTGACATTTAAACAAGAGTTTGCAATCTTCTCGGAATCCAGACGTTTATGCTCACCCACTGTAAGCAGATGGTGAAGAAAACAAAGGCTTGGCAGGGTTTTAGATAACTGAAAGGTAAAAAAAGAAGATGCATCTAGCATGTCTGAAAAGTCTGTGCTCCTTGAATCAGTGGTTACATTCCAAAGCTCCAGCTATGAAATTAAACAATGAAATAACATTAAGATGAAACATTTTAATTGTAGGCAATGCTGAGACAACCTAATTTTGCAATAATAAGCATAAGAATTCATGAGCGTGCTCTGAATTCAGGGTTAAGCTACCCTGGACAACTTAAACAAAGCACAATTAACAATCAGTGGAGCAGCTTTTCGAAGGGGAAGCAGAAAAAAGGGAGTGAAGTGCAAAGAGAGAGCTGGAGGAACTCTAAGCAAAAGCCGAACGGAGAGGCTGCCTTAGCAGAGCAGATGGTTTCAGCGTTTTTGCCCCAGGCACTCACACACAGAAATCACTACAAGGAAGGAGAGAGAGATGGAGAGAGATGATGATTTGAAACACTAACTACACATCTGCACTTCCTCTCCTCCAGTGCTTCAGAAGGATAGAAAGAGCAGAGAGAAAACTGGAGGAGTTGTGACAGGCATCACCAACACTGCGCAATGTTCAGAAGCCTCTGTGTTCAGAGCAGTCACAGTTGACACGCGGCATCCATCATCTCATGATACACTTTACCAATACGCTTTCTTTTACATTTTGCTGAACTTATTGGATATTCTCCTTTGTCTGTCAAGCGGATGCACTGCTGCAACTTTTAGACGCATGCATCATTTTTCAAGATGTACTTAAGTGTTTGTGGGGGCAACTGAAACCTAAAGCAGAGCTGACCTGAAATCCTGCAGCTGAACTTCAGTGTGCAGACCCATTTGACAGCCAGTCTCCTCAGTGTCACTTCAGCTGAAAGTACACTGTGGACAAACACACACGCATACACAAACACACACAGACACCTATGTGCTGCGCCGGGCTGAGTGAATGGTGGGTGATGGATGAGTGTGAGGCTTGGCCGTGCTGCCATCTGTTCCGACATGAGACAGAGAGATTGGAGGGCTTGCGGTTCATTGAGCTTCAAGCTCATCACAGCATTCAACTCACCTACTGTATACACTCCACTGACACCTGGATGGATTTGTGTGTGGAGGAAGAGTCAACTGCAAGACGAGAGGACCTCTGGACCAACTCGCATTACTTAAGCAGAGATAATCATAATTTCAAATATGATAATATCTGACTGTGTGAGTCCATAGTCGCACCAGAGTCTCTGAAATCAATTTGCTCTGTTTCTTTTCTCATTGAAAGTCCCTCAGTGTTGCACTGCCACACAGTCAATTTTCTCTGACTCGGCTGCCTATGCCTCTCCGTGCACATGTGCCCCCTAACTACCTCACTCCATCTCTATGAGATGCCCTGCCATTCTCTCTTTATAGCACGATAGCCACTCTAAACACAATTGCCATCGATTGCTTCATTTGTCCATTTTTGCCTTTTTTCGAGAGTTTAGCTCAGGTGAGAGGAATCACAGGTTGTGGTCAAGTTTCTGCATGCACCACCTGAGAGAGAGAGAACAAAAGAATCAGAGGGACTGATAAAGAGCAGAAAGCATGATGGGATATGCTGCAAGTAGAGAGTAAATCTCAAATTTCTGTTTGCTGTGTGTCGCCCGGCAATGACTCACACACATACAATCGCACAAAGTGTTAGAAGCCACCACATTACCAAATGATCAACAACATGATACACACAAAGGCAGCCTTGGAAAGTCATATACAGCATAACACGATGCCATTTTGGCTGCTCTGTCTGCTGTTATGGTGTATGTGTGTGTGATTCAATCTCTCTCTCTCTCTCTCATCGGCTCACCCTTCCTCCTCCTGATGACTGGAAGGTTATCGTAGGAGTGTCATGCCCAAAAGCCAGCAGACAGCTTTGCCCTTTACAACAAAGTATCGGTGCTAATTAGAGACTATGAGTATGTCACTGGACTTAAGTGTGTGTGTGTGTCACTGTAACCATCCATGCATGGCTCTATCAGCCTTTTACACTCCAACACAGGAGCGTGTTAGTTCCACTCATCATTTAAATGGGACTTTTGAGATCTTATCCTCAGTGTTATGAGGCCACATCTCCGGGTGGCCAGACATGGCCTGAAAATGTCAGTAATCCATCTTTCATGCGTTTATTTAAATATCTATCCATAATACCATTTCCTGATCTTCTGCTTTGTCTCTGCACACAACTGATATGCCCAGCTACTGGAGTTCAGTTTAGACTTCATCGTGACTGCTTAGCCGTAGAGAATCATCAGTCCGTTTCAAATATCAGTCCAACAGTCATGAGATATCGGAGTTGAAATGTGTCAATACAGTTTAGGTAAATAAACAAGACTAAAACTCTAGAGCCATGCTAGTGTCTCTGTGAGACTGGACTACAATGCTATGAGCTAAATGCCAATGTCAGCATGCTGACAGTAACAATGACAATATTAAAATGCTGATTTTTAGCAGGTATGATGCTTACCATCTCAGGTTAGTGTGCTTTTGCTAATTAGCAAACACGTCTCAGCTGATGGGAATTCCGTTAGTTTGCAGGTATTTAATCATAAATTACTGGAAACACAATTTGAAACAGTGACCTGATGGGTTTAGATCTAGATAAAAAGTTTCATGGCAACCCATCCAATAATGATTGAGGCAGCAAACAAAAACTGGCACAAGACGAAATATCAGCAGATCACAACATCATTCGTCCTCTTGGCATCATGGATGTCTGTGCTAAATTCCAAGGAAGTCAGTTTAAAATCTGTTATTTCATTCATGGATTGGGTTGTTTATTAGTATGCATATCTTGCGCTACACATCAGTTGATGGTTTAGGATAGCTGTGTTGCTGTTATTGCTTAATTTTAGGCACAGGAGCTTAAAAATAATCAGAATCTGCAATATTTTGTGTAAAGGTGTTTTGATTTACATATTCACCACTTGAAATCCATACTGTGTATAACAGGATGTGGTGTATCCATTACCAAGCTTAATTCAAGGGCGGATAGATGGAAAGACTAATGAACAGCACTGTAAAGGAAAATACACACTTTCAAAACACTCTCTCACAAACAAAAAAAAAAACCTATTCAGCAGATTCCAAGTGTTGTAATTTAGTTTTTTGGTTCACCCAATTTTCCTCAAAATGCCTTGTCTCTTTCAACTTTTTTTATAGAGTGATGTGAGAACTTATGCAACCACAACAAAATAGAGTTGAGACTTTGAAAAAGCACAAAATTTGTTATTGTAGCCACAGCATTGTATGCTGTTAGACTGAGGCTGCAAACAATCTTTGGTTTTTGATGGCATAACAATGAACTCTGGAAACTATTTGGAGAAATGGAGGTGGTGGGGACATGCTAGACAATACAATATGTGCAACGTTGCAAGTTCCATCAGTTTTTGGGTGGATTCCTCTTTAAAAGAGGGCTTGATTGAGCCCATTATAACAGGAATAGGCTTATATCAGAATACCTTCAAGTGGCAGCCAGGCCACCTCAAGATGAGATCTGGCTCGTTGTATTACAATTCATCGTGTTTGACAGCATCCAGAGCTGCCAGCAAATGCATCCTGGCTGAATGATAACAATGCCTTTTGAAACAATGTGAAACCGCACCCCAAGTGAGGACTTTGGATGGCATTTCAGGATTTACTCTCCTCTTTGACTCTCCTACTGTCTCATACTTTTCCAGGTGAACAGACTGGAACTGTAGTGCATGCTCACCAAATGTGAGGCAGATTCTCGTCTCATCATGCTCCTGCTCTTTGAGAGAGCCGCTCTGAAATTCTGTGCAAACCTATCTCATCAGGAACAACCTTGTCTCAGCTTGAAACTGGCACTGGCGAAATAAAGGAAATCGTTCATGCTAAGCTGGAAAAAAAGCAAGATAAAAAGGCAGGCAAGAGCAGAGGAGGGATCACAATCTGGAGAATCTGCAGCAAGAACGAGAAACGTCTCAACAGGGCATCAGCTTTTGTGATTGAAGATTAAAGCAAGGGCATTAATTTGAGGAGGGGTGTGTACAATGACTATACTTCATCTTCTCAATGCATCAAATGTATGAGAGCAGGAATTTGCCTGGTGCAGAGTTCACTGTGCAAAAAACCATATAGCTGCTCAGGCGGCCATATGCATATTTGATGGTCTGGATCTCTCGAGGGTGGGTTAGAGGTCGAGTTTACACACTCTCCACCGGGACCCACAAACACGCTCTCTCTCTCTCTCTCTCTCTCTCTCTCTGCTGGCACTCAGCCCGACACCTCAGGGCAGGAGAGGAGAAATCAGCAAAAAGAAGCAGAGAGAGAAGAGAAGGTTAACTCAAAGTGCCAAACACAGAAAAGTGGAGAAGTTTCATATTTAAATATGTACTCTAAGAAACTGTGTAATATGCCACATGCTGTTTTTTTAATCCTCTATTAACCACTCGTTTTTTCCCTCTCCTCCAGCTGGTAATAATTCTCTCCTCCTTCATTTAACCTCCATCTTTTCTGCTAGCTGATGAACATCAGAAGCACGCTGAGTTTAGGCAATTTCTCTCCCTGACTGTCTGTCTGCCGCGTTCCTCTCTTGCACTCTTCATCAGATCTAAAACAACTGAGCTGCTGGCTTTGTTGTCATGTAAAGGACAGCAGGGGAAATGTGACTATACTCTATTTGAGATACGCTCTAGCTGTTAGCATCATGCATGGTAAATTATGGTTTGTGAGGCTTGCGGTGCACAGCTCCCATTCCATGAATTAATAAAACTACAAGAGAAGAAGAAGAAGAGGTGCTATCTGGACTGCAGGCTCTGAGGCCTGAACTCATGAACTCATACTTTATAATGAGTGCCACATGTGTGTGCACGCATTCTTTATATGCAGTCTATGAATGCATGTATGTGTTTTTGTGAGAGACTGTTTGTGTGAGCTAGTATCCAGCAATATTCTCATGCAAAATGGATGTCAGTGAGTGCTCTGAGTGGACTAGAAGGGAATGTGTGGGGATGGGCAGCAAAGCAAAACCGCAGTAATGTTATGCAAGGCTGCATCACATGTGAAATGGTTTTACAGTATACACTGTCATTTTTGTAGCAAACTGCTCCAAGGAAGTTTTGCCAGCGAATGTGAAATGCATGAATTCAAAATAAGCAGTAATGTGCACAGATGCACACAGCTGGCACAGACAGAGATCAGGTCTGACAGCTTACTTTGGCCAAACATACAGATTGTGTTTGTTTATGTTTTTTTGGGGGGGAAAGATAATTCATATCCCAAACATATTCCAACCCACACAAAAACAGACTCTAATGAGCATGGACATACATTAAGCTACATACACACATGCGCTGACTTGTCAGGCCAGCATGAATGGGAGTGAAAATCTAGGCCTTCAGTAAATGCATAGAGACTGTGTATGAAAAATTGATTTGTGAAATGCCACATGTCATTATATTGGAAATCTAAAGCTTTTCAGCATGTGATGGAAGCTGAGCTGGCTCCATGATGTGAATGACACATATGGAGGAAGGAGAGAGACGTGTCTCTTTGTGTGTGAACACTTCCCTGTGCATTAACACTTTGTTCGTGTGGAGCTGCTGACGGTGTATGGATGTTCTTGTTCTGTTTAATGAGCAGATCGCGGGATTAACACGAGAAGATAATGAGAAACGCAGGAAAAGACAGAGAGAGCCAAAAGAGTTGTTCAAATCGTCAGCACCCTGCTCGTTCCGTTGCACGTCAGCCCGCGTCATGTTTCCGTGACCTGCTCATGGTCTGAAAGGCAAGCTGTTCCCGGCTGGCTTCAGATGCTAGTTATTACATACATTTCAGTAGCCTATGAACAGACTGATTTACCATCAGAAGCCCACGGACTGAACACAGCTTCAAAAATGGCAGAAGACAACACTTCTTTCTTTAGAACACCACCTCTAAACTGAAAATGGTTAACAGTATACTTGCCAAACATAAGTTTGAGCATGTTAGTATTGCTGATGTTAGCATTAGCTCAAGACCCATATGACTGTAGACTCTTATAGAGCCAGGCTAGCTGCTCCCCCTGCTTCCAGTGTTTATGCTAAGCTAAGTTAATCACGAGTGACGAATTCCCTATAAAACCACAGCTATGCATTTGTGTCTTTGTTAACATGCTAAATAAACATTATAGTTTGCTAAACTGAAAATGGTTAACATTATACTCTCAAACAAAACTGCTCTTTGAGCATGTTAGCATGTTGCTAGCATTTGTTCAAATGGTTCTACCTTCTTCCTTATTGCACAAACACAAGAGTTGCATCAAACTTCACATGCAACTTTTTGGAGGAGGGGATTGATTGTAGTCTACTAAATCAAATTTAGTAGGCTACAATCATGTAACATAACCCATATTAAGTCATTTCACATATCTGAAATGAAGAAGCAAAAACAAACAACAAAATTACAACCACATAACAATCCAAAAGTGATTCAGACACATTAAAACTGCAAGCACATTTGTTCGAGATTGAAATGCACATCAGAATAGTAAAGTGTTTTTATATATTTCATTGCCGAAGCATCATAATAAATGTTACAAGGAAGAGAAAATTACAAACATAGGCAATGGGTCACAAATCAACTTCATAAACACGTTCAGAGGAAGCACAACTTCCATGTTTCTAAGTAACAAGGTTGGAGTTAGATCTTGCATCAAACAGTGTCAGACAGAAAATGTACCCTTGGTCAGCCTCTGCATACATAGCAGCAGATGATTATACAGCAAATTATTTACCATAAAATCCTCCCTCTCACACGTAATGCAATGACTAAAGCAAGTTGCGTTACTTTCCAAGTAGCCAGGTAACATGTTAACAGCAACCCTTTTTTATCCTCCGATCTTTTGACATTCTGCAAAGACGGAAAGAGATCTGACTTAATAGGCCAAATCCTGTAGCAACTGTTTTCACCCAGTACCCTCATCTCTTTGTTTTTCCTTGCTCCTAACAGAGCTCTCCCCCAGGTTTTAATGCACTGAGATAGATTCGTTCAGATCACAGCCACACAGTACAGCAGGAGCTTCACAGAACAAATTTTACGCTAATCCCTGTATTGCTTAAGGGCTACAAGCCAAGCAGTAAAGATGGCATAGCACAGCCCGTAGATGAATCTCAGTCGGGGAGAAAATGATTTACCTTTATTTCTGTTCTTTTCTCAGTGACTCTGTGTGAAGTTTCAGTAACTTTTGTGTTGTGGATAAATACACACGTACGGGCATTTAACACACACATACAAACGCACACATTGGCATTTCTTTCCTTCATTATCACTTGGGTGGCATTTCCCACATTCTTCCACTCATTGCCGTTTTGCCTGACTCCCCGACCCCTGTTGTGTGTGTTCAAGCGTGGGTATAATGTGAGGAGCAGCAAAGTTAGAAGAGGAGAAAGAGTTGAGAAATTGACAGATTGAGGGAAACCGAGGGAAAGAAACTTGTAAAGAAAGAGAAAGACAAAGCTTGTTTGTGTGTGTGTGCGTGTAGGTCACCAATGTAGTCAGCATCATCACATGGAGTAAGATAATCACCTCCCTCTAATGATGTGGCCGCTCATCGCCGGGGGCAACCACAGCCCACGGCGTTGTTGACAATCACCACACGCACGCACAAACATACCAGACATACATCAGGACGCTCACGAGCGTGACAGCCAATTAATGAGGGGAACGGGACGGAAGAGGAGGGAGAAAGGAGGATTCAGAATTACAACATTTTTCAATGTCAAAACTCTTAGCACTGCTTTGCTCGCCTCTGCTAATTAGTGTCACGTTGTCCCTCTTTTTCTTTCATTCTCTGCGGGGTGTGCACATAGGTCTGTTTGACACCTACAGTGCAATTCTAGGCTTTGCAGCTTTTTCCCCTTCTAATTTGAATGAGCAGGAGATACTGATGTTGGAAGATTGATGTTTAAATTCAAGTTTCCGAATGAGCCTTGTCGCAGTTGTGTTTCACATCAGAGATCGCTTGTATTCAGACATATGGGCAGTTTCTTGCATTTAACTTTCACACATGCATGAACAAACATATTGATTATCAGAGGAAAAGTGTGGCCTGCCTCCGGACGACGCTCTGGATGTTTTCGTTTCCATGCCTTCATGCTGTCTGCGCAGGTTATGCGGCTGATGTATGTATGTGGTGAATATGTGCAGCAGTTACCTAGAGACTCACAAAGCAGCTGTGACAGTGCTGGCCTTTAGCAAAGCTCCATGTGATGGAGTGTTTTACATGCAACCTCGAGGAGGTGAATCTTCAATCTGCAAAAGCAATGCTTTAACCCAATATGACACTCTGTGTGTGGTTCTTCTGTGTGAATCACACAGATGACTTTTCTCCTCCTTTCCTCACTTAAAGGTCACAGGATTGCCTGCTTTGAATAAACATGCAAATAAACACAGATATACACACGCGCTCACACCGCAAATGACTGTTTAGATCAAGACTGAGTCCCCAAACAGAAGAGATACGCAAGCAATCAATTTTGATGCTCGTTATACTGTAATTAGACACACAAACCTATGCGCATTATGCAAACAGGGATATGCTAATTGAAGCGGAGGCAGCCGGTCCATGACGAATTTACGCCCAGTGGTGCCGCTAGTGCGCACAACGACAGGTTGATGACGATTTAAAGATAAATAAACTCTTCTCTTGCTTGTTTATCATCACTTTTTCTCTCTCAGAACTCTCTTGAATGAATAAGATGTATCAAATGTAAATAGTGAGGATAGCTCTGCAGGTAAAGAAGAAAAGATGTATTTCCTTGTGCTGTTTTGATGCTTCTCTTCCTCCCGTCTCTTCTCTGCCTCCTCCTCAATACTTGTCATTGTAATAGGGCTGTTTGATGGTGCACTTTTTGATGATGTGTCCCTTTCCATGAACAGCGTCCAACCACAAGTGCTGTGCTTCTTTGAACGGCTGAATTTTAAACTCAATTAGCACCTGTGCACACCAATAAACACATGTATGCGCACGCACAAGCACACAAGAGCCAGCTTAGTTTGCACTCACACTGGGTGCTGGCACAAGTTAGACTGTGAAACACACACGCACACACACACACACACACACATCCATGCACCTGAGTGGTGAAGCTAATTTGCCCGAGCGGACCCGAGTGAAAGGAATAATGAGGCTTTGATGACTTCACTTGAAGAGAGTCGTTCCAGCATGACATCATCTGTGACCTTGACATGACCCCCACACTTTGCTCTGATTCATTCACCCCCTCCCTCTATGGAAATCTGCACTTCTGATTGGCTGAGCTCTGCTGCATCAGATAAAGTGAGATGTGGAAACCAGTGTCGCCATTTGCTGCATTGTGATTTGGGATATTGTATCAAAGCCAATGTACATGTATTCAGACAACAGAGTAGAGATGTTGGTAGATAGAGGCAAGCAGAGGAAACATTTAGCTGCATATGGGACCATTGAGAGAGAATCTGAAATAGCTGATGCTCTTTAGTGCAAAACAAATCCAAAGCACTTTCCAAAATGTTGCAAGGGCTTAAATCAGTTGGCCTGTTTATTGAAAAGTGTATAAAAAACCTGAAATGATCCAAAATTGTTCAATGTTCATAAGGCGTCCTTTTACCTGAGTGGTACAAATTAAGCCAATTTGTTGCCATATATAAAAGACAAAATAGGAAAATTTCAGAACAAAATTTACGTATGCTTGCTATGCTGAAAATCACACAACATAAACATGATAAAATAGCTTCCATTTTTCATTTTCTACTCATGAGATGGGAGTCGCAGTTTAAATTAAAGCACTTAAAGGAGTGCTGAAGTTTAAGCACTTAAAGGTTTTGAAGCGTCTTTTGAATTGTAAGAGCCGAAAGTAGTTGAAATGAGTTTAAGTGCAATCGCTGAAAGCATTTGGAATTTTAATTTCAGGTTTGAAGGCAGGGGAAAAGTCTGTTAATATGCACTGAACTGTGAGTCAGCTGAAGTGTGAAAGATGAAAGCAGTTGAATCGTCATTTCTAAAGTAAGAGATGAAAGCAGTTGAAATGTCAGCTGGACTGTAAACGGTGAATGAATGAATTGTCAGCTGAAGATGAAAGGCTGGGGTTGCCATAAATGGCTTTGAGTATTGGAAGTGACAGTTCAAACGTAAGGAGTGACGGCTGGGGTGTCAGTATTTGAACTGTCAGCTGAAAAGTAAAAATTAGAGTCAGCTGATTAGTAGAGGCTGAGAGCAGCTCTGTTGAAGAGTCACGGATAGTTAGTGTGTACACGCTATAAATAGAAGAATATGCGTATGCATCGCTGAAGGCAAGCACACGCACTACAAGTTTTGTTTTCATCAGATTTTGGTCTTTCTAATTTTGGATTCACGTGTGGATTTAAAATATGGCTCCAGTCATTCATTTCAGTACAAAACCTGAGATTCACTCTCAGTGTCAAAGTGGAGGTGACCTTGAGCTGAACCTGATGACGCGCTTTTGGATGATGCTGTAAACCCTAGCTGCCACCCCTGTGTCGTATTACCAATAGTGTTCCGCTAATGGACATCCTATTCATTGCCTTGAGTCTGTCTCTCTTAAATGACCTCTCTGTGTGCATCTGAACGCACACAATTGCAAGTGCACACATTTACGCACACACAATGGGGCAAAACAGCATGCATCATTCATTTCTGTAATCAGCGCGCCGTCAGTATATTTGTCTAATGATCCATAATGCATTAGCAAGCTTGGAATTGGGTTTCGGGTGAAGGGACACAGATGAAAAATTACATTTAGAGATTCACACGTGCGTGTACATACATTTCAAATATGTTCCAACACCCACACATACACCAAATCTTTCGCAGATCTGACTGAGAATAATCAGAGAGATACTGATTGTTTGGACGCTCTGGGGCATCATTGCTACAGCTATATTCACCAGCAGCAGTGGAATGAATTAATCATAACTTTAGTCATTCTCCAAATTGCCTGCCTGTGACTAGCAAATGACGGGAGGTAATATGGGGCCATGACAAACTCTGCAAATTTGTTTTCAGGTCATTGTTTCCACTCTTTTTTTGTGCAGTTCTTCTTCACCATCTTATTCTCATGTCCTGGGATAGCCAAGCAATTTAGAGAAAATAAGGGAGGCACAGAGGGACTACATAAAAAGGCAGGGCGCAGTTTGTTGGTGAGGAAAGAAGGAGCAAAGAGAGGTTTAAGTTGTACAAGTGGAAGGTAGCGAGAGGGTAAGAGTGAGTCAGAGAGGGTGAAAGGTTGATTGAGAGTAGGTGTGAAGGAAGAAGAAACACTCTTTTACTGTATCCAGCTGCTGCCAAGGAATGAGAACCAAGGGATCCTTAAGAGTCAAGGGAGAGAGAGAGAGAGAGAGAGAGGGAGAGAGAGAGAGAGAGAGAGAGAGAGCAGAAGAAATGCTATGAAAAATGGTGAGCTGTCAGGTGAGCACAGGAGAGGGTGCTGGGCTTTAAGTGTTTTGCCCTGACCACAGAAAATATGTGTGTGTGTGTGTGTGTGTGCAGCCATAAAGACGCATGACCGTAAAGGAGAGCGCAGCTGCTGTCTGTGCGCACACATACACACATGCATTCATATAAGCAGATGCATACACGTTTGCAGCACATGCACAGATGTAACACTAACACATGGTTCACTTGTATGAAACCCAGTGAAGCAGAAAAAAGACTTTGTCCCTTCTTTCTTTCTTTCCCTCATCCATCTCAACCCTTCCCCTTGCGTCCTTAGAATATTTTTTACCTTCCTTTCAACCACTCCGCACCGTTCTTTCCACTTAACTCCTCTGTTCAGCACTTTCTCTGATTTATGCATGCAGGTCTGCGCCAGCTTAAGAGCACCGTATCACTACCACCTCTCTCTAATGTGCAGTGTCTGCAGGCGTGCCTCGAGCTGGTAAATTCATTTGATTTGTGTATGTTCAGAACAGAGTCTAAAGCAGATTAAGACTGGAGATGGGGATGCTTGTTTTGCATCCAGTTGCCTGTGCGTGTGTACGCACGTGTGTTTCTACGAACCAGATCTTTGTCCAGCTGCTGATGTGGAGAGGATCTGGCAATGTGACAGTCCTGATGCTGAAGAAGGTCACATGGAGGCTAACAGTGTGACGTTATGCACTGGTGCTGATGTCATACATTTGCATGCAAAAAGAGATTCACCAAAAAAATGGAGTTCTGTGAGCACTCTGCAACAGCTAACAGTGCATTTTGTTGTACTTCAAGGTGTCCCCGTGCATCTTTATTTTGTCCTGAAATTCATTCATTTGTACTAAAATTAGATAGCAGCTTTGTGACATAGTAAGATCCCTAAATCTGTCTTTATTGTTTTGGCATTAAAGCCGTAGCTGATGATGTGCAAAAATGTGCCTTCACATCAGGACAAGGAGGCCACATGGAGACAATATAATATGATCAGGTATCTGCTGCTGTCCAGAAAAATGCATCTAGTAAAACCATCTCCTCTGCAAACTGTCAGAGCACTGCTGTCTTTCACAGAATGAAACAACTTAAATATGATGATGGGATGCATGGAATATCTTGGAATAGTATCGAATATATTATTGTATATAAGAGTTACTGTGAGTAACACAATTTAAGGCATAATCTGATCCGATCGTGTATCATACAGTCTTGAATCTTACCTGGATATTAAGTTAACACAGTTAATTCCATTTGTACCATCCGCCACTGACTCTCTATGTCTCATCTACCGCTCTCTCTCTCTCTCTTATGGTTGATTGCAAACTGTGCCACATCTTTTTTGTGGAGCAGTTTATACTCAGCCAGGCAGAGTTATATAAAATTGCATGATACTGCACAGCTAATATGATAACTTCCTCCATTTTGAACTCTCCAGTTCCCTCAAAGGTCAGCACTGCCAAAATGGGTTGCAGTTCAGACCAGGACACAAATTTGTGTGTCAAACTTCACCAGTGTCGAATTTCTGGCAGTGCTGAGGAAATTTACTTTGCCTCCATGAATGAATGCTAGCAAAGTGCAGAACTTCCACTGAAATGCATTGGTGTTGTAAATGGTGGAATACCTTTCTGTCCCTTTGAGGTACCAGTTATCAAAGTTTACCTTTCAAACTTCGCTCTGTTAACCTTTCCTCACAAGCAGCTTTGGTATTCCTTTTCTTCATCCACCTGCTACGTCTGGATCTGCTCTCATAGATTGTCATGCATTCATCCTTTCCTCGCTCTCTTCTCTCGTCCCTGTCTCTTCTCTTTCTTCCCTCTCTGAGAGAGCCTGACCCATACAGTCTCTAAAGCTCTGTCATCTCACTTGCAGCTTAATAGATCTCCTTTTAGCAGGCAGGGTGCATTGAGCCCTTACAGTATGCACAATCTCCCACAGATGTTATTTGCATGATCCTTACAGAATGTATAGGCATGATACTTAACTGTGTGTCTCTAAGACATGCGATTCAGGGGTTTTCTGGAATGAAGAAAATTGTATATTCCAGCTATATGGAAGGAATACATGAAACTATTATTAAACTTTTCCCCCTCTGTTAAGCCGATGGAAATCCCCTATAGGGTGTTTGCAGAGCTGAAGTCAGTGTTCTGTTAATAGGATCTAATTGGAAATGGCTGGTGTTAAGGAAGTTGCTTGGGTTGTCTGAACCTAATCCTGTGGAAATCCTTAAGAACTTAATAAGAATATATGTGCTATGTCCTAAATGTAGGACAGTAGTTTGCAATTGGAACTAAGCCTTCGGACTCTTTGGGTTTATCACTTGCCCTGAAGTCGAGAATACAGTAATACAATGCTTTTAACAAAGGCTCTTTAATGGGAAAAAAAAGAAAAACACTTCTTGAGTATTTTGTTGAGGTATATGTTCCGTACATCACAGCATCAGTTAGATGTAACTTCACACGCTACCTCTGTATATTTGCTGTCACATATTGCTTTGCCTCTGTCCACAGAAGGAGTAATTGAACAAATTCAAATGATTTCAGCTCTTGAAAGTTATGAGGAATTTGTGTGCTTCATGGTTGATACATGTTTAATACATCAACACTGCTGATGGCTGTTATTTGCATGCAGTTGATATCCAAGGTGTCAGCTGGTTTTTGTCAAATCAAAATAAACATTTTGTCAGATCTTAAAGCCCTTTTCCCTTACAATGTTAAAAAGTCAAAACATACACTTTGCAAACACAGGATATACAAACAAGTATTTAAGCTGTTGAGCCAAATATGTAACATGATAAATGATAAACATGTTAGAATGAATAACACCTGATCTTACATTTTCTCTTATCCTACTGATAGTAAGACTAACTTGCTCACTGCAATACACATGGATCAGTGGTAAATATGCTGTCTTTTTACCTGGACATGCACTATTTTAGCATAATATCGTGTAGCTAGACTCTAGGTAAACAAAAAGTAAAAATGGAATAGAAATACAAACTAATGAAAAACGGGCCCCTTGACAGTATCTTTATCAAAAACAATACTTGAAAAATGCAGAAGTCCACCAAAGACCAGTTCTAAAATTAGCTTAGTTAGCCAGCTAGTCAGTGACGGAAACCATTTAATCAAAATGTTGGCTACCTCTGAAAATGATCATCATTTTAAAAAATACCATGAATTTCAGTAGTAAATCTGCCAGTGTTATCACTGTAAGCTGCATATGTGCCCTACGAGAACAGAAGGCTTAACAAGAGCAGCAGCAGTGCTAACTGAGGGCGGCTTAGCAAATTGTCAGTTCACTCAAACACCTGTCAACTTTCAAAATAATACCAAGTTTAAACAAATTAAAAACGGTATTTCAAGCACTTGAGTGTGCTATACTTTCATCATCTTGTGAAGCTACCTCAATAGAGCCATTAAAGCAGGGCTGCTGTGGATTGCTGTGCAGAAACTGTTCTCTCTGTGGTCTCTCATTGTTCCCTGATTGCAGTGGTCAGGCCAAACCTGTCCTCTCCTGGCCTGGTATGAACTGGCCTTGCTGCTCAGCCCTGTGGGAATCCTTGGCGCATGTCTGGCCCTAATTAATGCCCCTACTGCAGTCTCTTGTTAGAGAGGGAGATGGAGAGAGGAAGTGAGAGGGAGGGAGCGAGAGAGAGAGTCGGTGGAGATGAGGACTATCAAATATTGATTGTATTTGCATAAATAGCCGCAGTTGTTAAAAGCCCTGCATGATCCCACTTGCTAGCTTTGCACTCTCCAGGCATGCGTAGGGAGAAAGAATAAAGAAAGGCTGAATGAGGAAGAAAAGTGGTGATTAGAGTCAAGAGAATGCATGGATCTCCCGCAATGCGACATGGCGTAGGCCTCTCAATCAAGCCATCCCAAAGGCTACGCCACTACTTGTTACTTTGTAATTTGCACCAATTATTGCCCCATTAGTGAGTCCATTGTAGTACAGCAGACAGAAGATAATGATGCTTTTCTGTGGAGTTGGTCATCAATACAATAGGTTGAACAAAGCACCTGAGGAGGTGAAGCAGTCACTCTTGTAGCTCTTTACTGTTTCCAGTATATCAGTGGGGCACGTAATAAATGTGGCCTTTGAAATGGAGTGGCATCACAGTGTAGTGCATGCAGAGAAAAGGAGAAAATAATTGCTTTTCTCCTCTCTTCCCTCTCTCCTCTTCATCCCAGCTGCTCTTCACTTTGCATCCCATCAAGCTCTGCAGTCTTGGCCCCAGGACCCTCAGTGAGGTGACCCCTGGTGACAGGTGGCTGGACTACTAAAGTTGATGTGAAAGTACACAAAGTGAGTTTGAGTATGCAAAATAAATAAAAAAAAGATAAAATAAAAAAAGCAACTCTGTATGTGTGTGTGTGTGTGAATGCATTTCAGGAAGTTTCTCTGAGCATATTGAGGATTTAATGTTAACGAAGCTGTAGCCTTCTCTGCATTTTTAGAGGTTATGCAGAGGAGAACTTTGAGACCCACAGTTGTTGCCAAAGAACAGAGTGTTCAAATAAATTTGCTCTTCCAGCTATGCTGAAAGGAAAAAAGAGAGAGAGAGGATAAACTGCAAAACTCACATGAAAGCTAAGCAAAAGAACAAGATTTCTAGGCATTCACTGGTAAACAAAAAGCCTGGCAAACGCCTCAGTTCTCTTGTTATTTTCAGAGAAGACCGGAGTCTACACAGCCTGTCATACCATATAATTATAAACTGAAAGTATTATGTAATGGAAATATCATATGAAGACAAGCCTCATGTATATACAGCTATGATTAAAGAGTCACCAAGCAGCATCACACACAACGAGAAAACAAACAAAGTATCTGTTGAAATTATTATTTTTCGAGGTGCCTTTATGTGTAGTAATATTGCAGTATTTCAGTGATGCAAATCTCCATTAGAGCAGCATATCACCACATTTTTCATATTTATTAGAAATGCACATGGTGGATAGCAGAATTATTTGGCAAAATATGATGAATGTGATCTCAGTTACTGAGAATAGATTGTTACTATGTCGTCCCAAGTTATGAATTTTATGCGTAGGTTGTTGCATGAGGAAAATGCTTTCCCTACTGTTGTGTTAACAAGGGTCATGTGAGTCAAAGTTAGTAAAAGGAGTTTGAATGAAGATATTTACTAAATCCTTTGCTGCATCCAATTTTAATTTAGTGTTTTTGTGTACTTGTATCCATGATCTGTCAATACCACAAATCACTATCAACTAATGCATTTCGTCTTAGACACACATACTTACTGTCACTGAAACTAAAGACAATTACCAGCGTGGTACTGATTTTGGAGCAAGTGAATGAATTTGCATTGACTATGCCTGGCAATATTTTCTATTTTGTGAGAGTTTCTGTCTTAAACTCTCATTTGCATCTGGGCTATTGATGCATTTTGTTTTTCACCACTAGCTGGAAGCTGGTGGGCAGATGAAGCGGTATGCGGGTGGAATTTACTGATCTCAAACACCCGTTGTGTCTGCCATTATTAATGTAGGGGTTGTAGTGTGGGTATTCACCTGCATAGGTCTCTGTGAGTATGCCTATACGTGCACCATGCATGTCTGCCTCCAACATGGATGTGAGAGGGCGTGTGTGTGTCGGAGTTTAACTGCGTATTTTGTGTATGAGAGCAGAGCTGATCAGTGTCCATGCGGAGGGCTTTGTCACAGCTGACCTATATTAGATGAAAGCAGCTGGATCAGTGGCCTGCAGGGACAGCAAAAGAGTTGTGTTCTAATTATCTCTGCAGCTAGCTAGCGACACATCACACCCGCGCATACACACACATACACACTTTTCGGCAAATCAATGGGAGCTCATGAGAGCATCTGCCATGCTCTGCTTGACGAGCGACAGCGGCAGATCCTCTGTGTAGGATTGGCAAGGATACAGAGCCTCATGTCGCATAATGCATATTAAAACCCATCTGCGATCATGGACTATGCCCTCTGAATGCAAGTGTGTATGACACAACTCTATTTCGCTTAGCAGAATATAATTACCAGGTGATAGACTGCTAAAATGAAATCAGGCTCTTGTTGCGGCATTTGGGAATTGTAGCAATGCATCCAGTCATCTTGTTGATGGATTCAAACAGTGTAGATGTAGTCTGTACAGTGATTTGGCTGCTGTTGCCATGGAGGCTCAAACTAGTGTGTGCGTTGGCTATAATGAGGCACAATATGACGGAAAGAAAAAAAAAGCCCAGGGAGCTAATAGTTAATAGTAACCACTGGACTAATGCTAATGCTAATGGAAGGGTAATAAAGTGTGCAGAATCCTGTGGCATCTTCCATTAGCTTAGCATTTAGCATTCAGCTCACCCACACAGAATGGGGAAAGGACATGCTCCATTCTTTCGTTGGTCATTTCATCTCCAGAGGTTGAACACAGGTACATACACACATGTTGTCGCATCAGGTGAACCTATTTTTGTGGAAGCCTCAGTGTTTTTCTCTTTTTTCTTTTCTGAAGCCTAAGTGATTTCACACATTCTGCTACCTTTAGCAAGTAATTGGAGGCAGCACACACTCAATTAAGCTGTTAGCCTCTTAGTCATCCCCTCCTCTTTCTGTCTCTCTTTTCTGTCTGTATTTCTTTCCATCCTTCATTCCCAACCTTAATTTCCATACCTAATTTTGCTCTCTCCGCTGCTCCCATGCTCTCCTCTCCTCATATCCTCTCCTTGTCCCTTCATTTGCGGGTCCAGGGCCCAGAGTTCCAAACGGGAGAGCTGTAGCGTCAGCCAGGCAGTCAAGGGAACTTCTTCTTTGGGGACCCACAGGCACATTTTTCACTACACTGCATCTTCAGGCACCGCCAGGGATTATTTTACAGGTCGGAGCTATGGGGAGGGGTGCATTTCCCATGACAGAGGGAGGGACGTACTGTAAGAGAAATGAAAAAGAGACAGAGCTAAACACTTCCTGCCAGGTAAAATGTGTTTGCAGCAATCAGCTTCTGAGCTTTTTGCAGTCGGAGCTTCCCTGATGTGTTTCTCATTTTCTTTGTCTTTTCCCCTCTGCAGAGTGATTGAGAGCAAGTTTATTCAGTCGGCAGTTTCTACCTGAAGACATGGAGCACCATTTCCTGATGAGACTGTGGTAAGTATAGATTATGCATGTGCACACACAGACACACCCACCCACACACACACAAGTGGAATTCCTGCAGCTACTTGTCACCTGCATCCTCACATATAAAACCCACTTCTGTCTCATGCGTCCTTGAAATCCATCCCCTGGAGGAGCGCATGAGAGTTCCCAGAGGAACCTCTCAAGGATTAACCCACGTCAGTGAGGCAGCTCGAAGAAAGCGTGGATCAGAAGCATGCCACTCACTCTCCTCTCTCGCTCCAGTGTCTTGTGTTTGATCTCACGTGACACCCTTCATTGATTGAGTTCTTCTCTGTAGATTTTCTGCTTTTTAAGCTGCAATCCACTGTCATGTACATGTATGTACAACAGTTTGAGTTGTACCTAGCATGTGTGGGTTGGGAGCGCAGCTTTTCAGAGGTGACAAACTGCACTGGTTGTTTCGCAGGAACGTTGACCCGACAAAGTTGGCCTCACATTTTGAGAAATGATGGAGACAGTGATGCAGAAAGAGAGGAGAGAAAGATGTCAGACGAGTGCTGGCTGGCACGGTAGTAAAGTAAAAAATAGCAGGCAGGGCCGACCGATTGTGCTGGCCCGAGGTTGTACTACTATTCTTAGCCTCAGTCTCCTCCTTTTCTCACTCTCTTCTCCCTCTCCCCTCCCTCCTTTCTCCTCAGTCTTTTGTTACTGCTGTGACGCCAGCACTCTTCAGTCCATCTGGTGTCTGGAAGCACTCTGGATCTATCTACTCTCCCTCTTAATTGGCTAAAGCCACTTAATTGTCCTCCATCCATCTACCTCCCATCCATCTCTCTTTTCATTTATTTATCCTCCCTATTCACTTATTTATCCATCACCACCTCAGCTCATACAGTCATGCATCCCTCCTTTTTGTCCAGAGTTCGATTAACCATACAATGCGGAGCTCTGAGGGGGCCACTTGTGTATCGCTACAGAGAGGATCACTTACAGACAAAGTGTCTTGAGTGTGTGCGTGCATGTGTGTATTCTCTCTGATGGGCAGGAGGGGTTGTGATTTTGCATACAAGTGAAATTACAGATGCATCAAAATGTTCTAAGAACCGGAAACCCTCTGTATTCAACCCTGACACGTGAGTGCAGGGCAATTCAGTTCTGACAAGTGTGAATGTTATGTGAGTGCAAGCACATGATGAACTGCCCCCATATTAGAAAATAATGGACTAGGTCAAGGTGACGTATGAAGACGTTTCTCTCTGCCATCTCCATCAGTGTCTACAGGACCAGTCACACCTCTTCACCCGATGGTTCGTCTTTATTTTTGTTATTTTTACATTGTAAATTAGATGAGATAGTGCTGGTATACAGTAAATTGCCTTAGTCAACTACTGCATTAATTAGTGGCTCTTGCCATATCATTGCAAGAAACGTTCAACTGAGTAAAGAGAAAGCAAACAATGCCTGAATTCCATTTACAGTTTAAGGCCCCTGCTAGTGAAAGAAATTAAGTGACTTTACTGAGGGGAAGCACAAAACTCAGCAAAGAGTAAAGGACATGCTATGCAGATAGGTGGCACATTAAAGGTAGATAGATAGATAGATAGATAGATAGATAGATAGATAGATAGATAGATAGATAGATAGATAGATAGATAGATAGATAGATAGATACTTTATTCATCCCCAAGGGAAATTCACAAGTTCCAGCATATTCCACAGATTTTAAGTAAAAGGCATGCAATAAACAATCTAAAAGCCCAGCAAGCAAAGAATTAAAAATTAAAAGTAAAAAATGTAAAAATGTCCACATGTAAAGATGTCCAGTGCAAACAGAATTAAAGGTAAAAATGTCCAAACAGAAGTAAAAGTAAAAATGTCCAATGCAACAGAAAACAAGTTTAAATGTCAAGTGTTTAAATGAGATGTCCAGAGTTTAAATGTCCAGTGCAAACAGAATGCAAGTTAAGGTGCATGTTGAACAGAGTGTTGTACAGATTCCATTGAGAGCATTGAGGAATGTTGACATTAATGTTAATGTTTAATGTTTCCCCCCCTGAGTGGAGTTAAAGAGCCGCATGGCGTGGGGGAGGAACGGCTTAGTCTGTCAGTGGAGCAGGACAGTGACAGCAGCATGTCAATGAAGCTGCTCCTCTGCCTGGAGATGACTCTGTACAGCAGATGCAGTGGATTGTCCATGATTGACAGGAGCCTGCTCAGCGCCTGTCGCTCTACCACAGATGTCGGGCTGTCCAGCTCTGTGCCCACAACAGAGCCCGCCTTCCTCACCAGTTTGTCCAGACGTGTAGCGTCCCTCTTTTTGATGCTGCCTCCCCATTACACTGCTACATAGAAGAGGGCACTTGCTACCACAGTCTGGTAGAACATCTGCAGCATCTTTTTACAGATTTTGAAGGACACCAGCCTTCTGAGGAAGTACAGTTGGCTCTGTCCTCTCCTGCACAGAGCATCTGTGTTGGCAGTCCAGTCCATTTTGTCATCCAGCTGCACTCCCAGATATTTGTAGGTCCATACAATCTCCACACAGTCCCCTTTGATGGTCACAGGCTCCGGATGAGGCCTGGGCCTCCTGAAGTCCACCACCATCTCCCTGGTCTTGGTGGTGTTGAGGTGCAGGTGGTTGGAGTTGCACCATGTGACAGAGTCCTGTACTCCTCCTCCTGTCCGTTCCTGATACAGCCCACGATAGCAGTGTCGTCTGCAAACTTTTGCACGTGGCAGGACTCTGAGTTGTTTTGGGAGCCCGATGTGTACAGGACAGGAGGGAGCACGGTCCCCTGCGGTGCTCCTGTGCTGCAAACCACAGTGTCAGACCTGCAGTCCGCCAGTCTCACATACTGAGGTCTGCCTGACAGATAGTCTGTAATCCATACCACCAGGTGTAAGCCTACTCCCATCTCTGTCAGTTTCTCTCTGAGGAGCAGAGGCTGGATGGTGTTGAAGGCGCTGGAGAAGTCCAAAAATGTAATCCTCATTGCACCGCTGCCCCTGTCCAGGTGGGAGTGGGATCGGTGTAGCAAGTAGAAAACGGTATCCTCCACTCCCACCTTCTCCTGGTAAGCAAACTGCAAAGGGTCAAGGGCATGACGCACCTGTGGCCTCAGGTGGTGTAGCAGCAGCTGCTCCATGGTCTTCATCACGTGTGATATCAGGGCAACTGGTCTGAAGTCATTCAGCTGCTCAGGTTTTGGTCTCTTTGGGACTGGGATGATGCAGGATGTTTTCCACAGCTGAGGGACCCTCCCTTGCTCCAGGCTCAGGTTGAAGATGCGCTGTAGGGGTCTCCCAGCTCCAACAGGCCTTTTCACCAGCACAGCCAGTTCATCAATTTTGTTCAGTCGTGAGTTCACATTTCCCATGATAACCGAAGGTACCGAAGGCTTGTATCTCCACTTTCTCGCTAGCCGCTTAGCCTTTAGCCTAGTGCCAGCTCTGCAGCCTCGATATGGCCTCCTCACCTGGTCAGGTAACTGGAGATCCACACCGGCACAGGACTTTGTTCGTAGAGCGAGCAGTTGGTTCCTCAAATAAATTAGTTTAGGCTTGTTAAAATCCATATCCATAGGATAGAGGTTAATCAGTGACAAAAAGAGCACTGAAGTACAAAAAAGTACAAAATAGCACACATGGAGCTGCTGGAAGGGCTGCCACCCGCGGCGGCGCCGGAGAAACAAGGTTAAGTGTCTTAGTGGAGTTAAGAGGCCACCACAAGCCTCCAGAGCAGCTTCAGCCAAGTTTGTGTACCTCTCAGGGAGGGATGAACACCATTCCTCCAAAAGAAGCTCCCTCATTTGGTGATTTGATGTTGCAGGTGGAGAACACTGTTGATCACGTGTTGTCCGGCTGTTCATAAGGTGGAGATCTTGCAGCTACAAAGGCTGTAGCATGTGACTAACACCATTTACATTTAATAACCTGAACAAACGAAGTAGGGAAACACAGATGCTACAAAATGCAGATGCTTTCATAAATATTGAATTCAGTGTATGGCATTGTTATTGACACAGCGTGCTTGATGTAACATCATTTTACAGTACAGTGAACCCCATAAAAGGCTTTCAATTGATGTCATGTGAGGTTCATTTTGCAGAGATGAGTCACTTCCCTCCATTTCCCACCCTCTACTCACTCAAGTTCCACTTCTGAATAGCTGTCTGTGTGTGGGTGTGCATACAATATTGCAGTCATGTGTGTATCTGGACTTACATGTTTGCTTGTGCATAAGGCTTTGTGGCTCTGTGCCCGGTCTCTGAGCTGTCAGCATATGGTTTGTGGAAGAGTAAAACTTCAAACAGCAGTTCTTTCTATCACTGAAGGACAGCGTCTCATTAGGAAGCACATTAATATGCGTGTAGTTTGGTTTGCGTAGCTGAAGAAGCCAATAGAACCGAGCCTGCAGGAGAACAGGTTATCAATTGTGTTTCTCGATTATCTGCAGTGCAGCTTATCAGGAGCAGATAAGAGAATTAGGCTGAGGATCATTTTCTCTCTAGCAGTCCTGCATGCCAGCCCCTTCTCAACAACTTAATACAGGAATAATATTATTAGGTGTACTTTCTTATTTTTATATTGCAGTCACCAGTACAAAGAAACTTTACTTTTCTTATTATTCCTACAGGACTGTGTAATTTTCCCGATCAAAAAAAGTTATTTACTCTCCTATTTCTTCTCCGAGCTGCGCAAACAGAGGGCCATCTGTCACTGTCAAAAGCAGTAGCTCCTGCTTTGTGTTACTGACAGCACAATGAACACAATAAAAAAGCGATAACAAAAAAGCATGTAATAAATATGTCCACTATTTTGTGCCGCAGAGCTACTGTTGGTATTTTAAACCCTGATTGTGTTGTTGTCAAGTCCCGAGAAAAAGCAACTCAGCCATTTCATATTCAGGAAATGTTGCAAAAAGATTTATTTTTTTTTTTTTTAAAAAAAGGAATCCTTTAAAAGATTAATATGCTAAACAGAGCTGTCCAAAAACTTTCTTGCTCATTTGATTTTTGATGAGGGAAGGAATCAGTTATTATGTGTGAAAATCAACATTAAGCAAGTATTGTTAAAGTGGAAATGACTGTTCTATTCTTTCTGATTATGTGCTTCTCTGCATCTCCATCTCTTTATCTGTCCATCTTCCCTTTTGTCTTCTTTCTCTCTCTCTCTCTCTCTCTCTCGCTGTCTCTCTCTCACTCCAGATGATTTATGGATATCTTTTATCAATGTTGAAAGCAGGGCTCATCTGTTCTGCACCACTCAAATCTCATATCATACAGTCAAAGAAAAAGGAGTGTTTCGAGTACAGGGGTTCCAACCTCTGTGTGTGTGTGTGTGTGTGTGTGTGTGTGTGTGTGTGTGTGTGTGATGTTGTTGTGTGACTGTGTGACATAAAGCTGTTTACATGGTCACGTTGTGGGGACTCGCCTTCCTTCTCAGTACAAGAGTCCCCATAATGTAAAGCATCAAAGGATGAAGACTTGGGTTACGATTAGGTTCAGGTTAAGGTTTTGTTTGTGTGTATGTGTGTGTGTGTGTGTGTGTGTGTGTGTGTGTGTGTGTGTGTGTGAAAGAGTGGAAGAGAGAAAGAGAGGGGGTAAGGGGGAGTAGAGGGAGGCAGTGACTGTCTTAGCCTTCATATGATTTAATCAAAGCCATCCATCAATCTGGATAATTAGACAGCAGCATGGTGTGCATGACCAGCACCCATCACTTAGAACACACACACACTTACACACCAGCATTCACATTTCTACACAAAATAGGAAAGAAGGTCCCATCAAAGACTGAGACTCAACACTGTCTCTCTATGTACAGTCACGACTATCGCAGCTGAAACATGTTGGCACAAAATTCAGACATAATCAGTCAGCAATAGAGTTGGGAGCAGTTTTAGCCGGTCAGCCTGAGTGGGTCTCCATCAGTGGGGTTTTCAGTCGCTTGATGGCCAATTAAATGTGTAGAATTAGTGCTGGCAGTCAGAGAGCTCTGCGCAAAGCCAACTAATGGCCAGAACACAGGGCATCACTGCAGAAAAACTCAAAGTGTCAGTCAGTGTCAAATGACGTTTTACAAGTAGTCCTGAAAGCGGTGAAAAACACATATAGTGGAAATCCAGTTTTTTTTAACTGCTCTTGGCTCTTGGTGTGGCAGTGTCAGCCTGTCAGTCGGCCTGTGGCTGCACCACTTTGATTCAGATGGAAAGGGCTCCAAAACCACTGGACTGCCATGAAATTTGGTACAGACATCAGTTGTGCCCAGTTTTCACTCATCCAATATTAAATGAGGTGAACATGGTTAACATTAATCCATGTTCGTGGGCATTCAGACAGAAAACAGCCTTAATGCAGTTTTAGCATGCTGACATTAGCATTTAGCTTAAAGTACTGCTGTGCCTAAGAACAACGCCACAGAGCTGCGAGCACGGCTGCTGACTCTTAGTCTTGATCTAGTATACCTTATTGTGGTTCTCCCTTCTATCACAGAGTCTTTGCACATCTGTAATACACTGTTCCAAAAACATCTCGCATAATGAAATCATCCTATAATTCCTTTCCATTATATGACACTGAAGTGCCATTTCTTGGAACTTATAGTACACGATTATCTGCCACTGCTGTAATGTAAGTCATAAGATCACATTTTATTTGATAATGTAATAAGATTTGACTGACATTTGGCTTTGCATCTTTAAATAACTCTTTAGACAAGATAGAATCACAAAACTATTTTTGCAGTGGTGCTTGAAAGTGCATCGGGCGAACTGAGGAAAGATGCCGGTCCTGATTTGGTATCTTTGTCATGTCCTTCCTTGCTGATATGTGGCCTGACACCTCTGCATGGCAGAGATTTGAGCCTTTGCCAAACCTTCCTTCATTGCTTTCTATCATGCCCTGATATTTCCAAAATAAATACCTATCTCAGTGCCAAATGTTGTAAAAGTCCACACTGCCTTTATTCAGCTTGTTTAATGATTGCTATTAGTTGCAGAAATCACTTCAGATATTGTACTTGTATGTTTGAATCATTTGATTTTAGACAAAACCGACAAACCTACCATCCCTACCAAATGTGTGTTGATTCTCCTGCATGAATGCTGAAAACGGAAAAGATACTCAATAATGATTCTGCTAATTACATGCACATCAGGGGATGATATGTATTGCAACTGCAGATTAACAGTAATCCCGCCAAGTTGTATTTCTTTATTGTGTTGGCTCATAATCAACCAACAATGCTGCTCTTACGCTTTGAGTGATCCTGTTTTAATGGTGAGTTAGTGTTTACATTGATTTGATGAGGGGGAGTTTGGTGGCTCTGCAGGCTCTCATAGGATTTTAAAACAATACAGACTAATGAATGTGCACATGCTGCAATGAATGCATGTGTGTGCTTAGACACTATGGGTTGAGCTCTCTCTCTCTCTCTCTCTCTCTCTCTCTCTCTGTCTCTCTCTCTCTTTCTCTCTCTGTCTCTCTGCTGACTAAGAGCTGTGAGGTATCTTGTCCCTTTCCCTCTCCTCTATTCCTCACACATTCTCTCAATGATCATGCGAGCGAGTGACAAAAATGCAGCGTCAAGATTTTCAAGGGAAGGTGAAAGCTCCCCAGCATTTTCCCCCCTTGTCTTTCTCCTTCCTTCTGCTGCGACATCTCTCCTGTTTCCTCTGTTTCTCCCCCTTTCTCCCCACACTCTAATAAACACAATCACGCGAAAGCCTGCAAGAGAAAATCACATCCTCATTTGTCATTATCACCTCATATCTGTTCTTCAGCGGCGATCTTTCTCGCTGCATTTCATTTTCAGTTGCGAGTGAGTTGTCAGTGCAGGTAATAGGAGGATTTGAGCTTTAAACAGATCAGATTTGTCACAGAAACAGCTGGTAAAGTGAGGAAGGTGCAGTTGTGAAACTGTAAAATTCAACAGATTCAAGACTTATGCACAGTGCGTGCGTGTGTGTTTGTGTGTGTTTTTCACAGGAGTGACTGTGTGTGTATTGTGACTAGAGGGAGGCAGTTGCAAATTCTAGTCACTCGCAGTATTTATGCTCCCACAGTGACCTGCCATGCCAGTCACAGCTGAAACAACATGTGCTTCCAAGACCACACACACACACACACACACACACACACACACACACACACACACACACACACACACACACACAAACAGGACACTAAAGTGAGTGACTGCAGTAAAGGTGTTTATCGAAGGCGAATCAGAATATTCTCTTATCTCATGAATATGTAAGCTGGGGTCACTTCTGAAACCCACCTCACATCCACTGCAGCAATGTCAAAAAAGCAGAAACAACAAACATTTAAGAAGAGAAAATAAAGGGGAACTATAAAATTATTAACCACCCTGTTCGTTGACCTTTATTGCATGTCATTCCCTGTCTGTCTACCCTCATTTCCTATCATCTCTTACTATTGAATCTAAAAAAAATGCTAAGAAAAACCCCAAAAAAACAACTTTAATCTAAAAAGTTCTGATAATCTGGATTTATCTTTATATAGCTAGCAGTGTGATTGTATTGAAATTGTTGTATTAAGGCTTCCAGCTTTAAGCACTGCTATATTGTTTTAATGATATGCTGCGTTTTTTTTTTTACTTGACACATCTTACAATACTTGAAGCAAAGTAGGTGCTGTGTTTTTAGCGAGTTCACGGGACCCAAAACACCAGGCTCAGACAGGTGAGACAGGAGGCAGGTGAAAGTTTAACCGTTTAATGAATACAATGCAGGGTGTGAGTTTGGACGAGGTAGAAAAACCAACATGACTGAAGGCGAGAAGAGACAGTTCCAGATTCTTTGTGGGAGCAGACCGACAGGGCATGGGCGACAGCAGGTGGGGAAGAGACACCTGAGCACAGACAGGGACATGAGAGTCAGGAAGGCAGGTAGCAGACAAGACTAGAATATTCTGACAAAGGTGGTTAGTGCTTTTCTTGAGCTCTGGTTGTTTAAGGCAGACCATACGACGAATATTGGTTGAATCCCTGGTGCTTAAATACTGTGTAGGCACGTGAGTCTTGATTGCTTGATTGAGCTGCACCTGTCCTGTCGGCCACACCCTCCAGCGACACGGACTCAGACTTGGTCTACATTTACACTTAGGGAAAACGCATATGTTTTCATGCGGTTTGGCCTCTCGTTTACACGCAAACAGTGTTTTTTTTTCCACGGAAAACAATCATTTTTAAAAACTCCGGCCAAAGTGGAGATTTCTGAAGATGCCGGTTTTGTGTTGGCCTGTAAACAGTATTAAACAGCATTTTAGGTTCCGAAACGTCACAACATGCAACTGAAAATACTTAACGTCATATGTTTACACTCATGCCCATTGGTTTGGCATAGTTATGATACGCTCGACGACGTATTTATCCGGGTTCATGTAAACAACAACATTTTTGAAAACAATGTTGTGTGCACGATGTTATTTTTGAAAACGGGGGGCTAAAATATCCGTTTTCGAAAATACCCTGCTATGTGTAAATGTAGCCTTGCTGGACAGGGGAGAGACAGACAGGACACAAAAGGAGGGGAGACTGCAGATCTCCACAGGAGGCATAATAAATGGTCACTAGATGACACAAATGTGAATTTCTTGAACCAAAAATCGATACTTTTCAGAAAAGTAGAATCACACATAAGTCTGATATGAGTCAGACGTTACTGATGAGATGAGTGGGAGAGACATCCTGTATGGAGTCATGTAAACATGCTGTAAATGAATGAATTGAGGTTATTAATGACGTGTCCAGGTATGGTTACCATGGTGAAAGCAGCCTGTGGTTGACAACCTGCCAAAGTGAGTGCAGAGAGAAGCCTATGGTCGTAGCACATATAGGTGACAGAATAGCCTATGAACAGAGTGCATACAGAAGACAGAAGTCATTCACATTCTGGACACAGATATATGTTTCTCGACTGATTTTAATATCCTTCACCACATGGTGTGTCATTTTCATAATATACAGCTCCACAAACATTTCCAAGGAGCAGATTAAGATCAGGTCGAAATATTGTAAGTTCAAAGTCACTGTAAGTCACAGAAAACAAGCACTGCTCCTCAGGAATACGCAGTGATGAACAAGCTTATTTGAAACTGCTGCTAGTGAGACTCAAAGCTACTCTGCACTGGACGTGTTTAAGGAGGCAAGCATTATTTATACATCACCTTTCAAGAGCAGAACTTCACAAAGTGCTTTACAATAAAAAAAAATAACAATAATAAGGCAGCTAACATGTAAGGTGAAGCAACTCTTATATTATTCAGATAAAGTCACTTAACGTCAAAGGTATTTCTTCAAGAGAAAATTCAATACAGCAACGTAGCATTGGGTGTGCTAATCCGCGTCTTACTGGGAACAATTGTGTACTACTGGAAATATTACGTGACCAGACAGGTACTGGGAAACTAGTTGAACTAGTGACATTGCTACAGACAGGGTTTCTCCTCAGAATACCTGTTTCTATCTTAAGCTAGCATGCAAGGATGCTTTTCCATTAATTATATTTGATATACGGGTCTATGTGAAATGTAATCCAAAACCAGATAAACAATGGGGATTAGTTTTTTGTTCTTTTAGGGGAGACACTAAAGGAAAAAGAAGACAAAATGAAGGAGCAAGGGTTTTTTTAGAAGTGAAAAAGCACGAGCAAGAGAGAAAAGAAAGTGTGGGGCATACCGAATGCATCACTGAGCCGCCTGCCTCTCTGACACTTGACTTGTCCTCTTCCCTTTCTCTTATTTTACATTCTATCCCTTTGCATCACCAACGCATTTCTCACCCCATATCCCCTTGTTCTCTCCATCCTCGGTTTTTTATCTCCGCTCCCCTGACTGTGCCCTGACACTCCAAAGCTCTGCTCCCCTCATTAACTCTCTTTCATGGGGCTGCAGATGACAATAATTGGTTTGAAAACAGGAGACAATGGGATACAAGGATTATCCCCGGCTCACACCCACCACCACTGCTACCCCATACCCACCCCATGAGGACATCACTGCTCTGCATCCTCCCCTCCACTTCCTGTCCTCGTCACTCCACTTATCCTTTCTTTTTCTTGTCCTTTGTTTCATAATTGCTCATTGGTCTCTTTCAAACTTCTTTTTTACTCTCTTGAATTTTACAACACATGCACACACATGCACACGCACACACTTTCTTATTATCTCTCTTTTTCGGCTTTCTCTAACCCCTTCTCCCCTCTTCTTTATTCATATTTTCGCAGAGAGCTGTGAGATGAGTTCCCATAGGGATAAATCTTCTGTTGCTGCCAAGAGTGGAAGTGACATTACTGACACAGTCTCTCACACACACACCAACACACACCAACACACACCCAGAAAGATAGTTCTGTGAAATGATAATGACATTTGATTAAACACTGTGACTAATGTGATGTCATCTTTCCAAGGAAACCATGAACCTGTGACAAAGTGATGGAGAAAAATGGAACGGAGAGAGGGCAAAGACAGGAAGGTGGGGTGAGGGTGGGGGGGGAGAGAATGGGTGAGGAAAGCGGGATGAAAATAAGAACAAACCTAAAAGGTACACCATCACCAAATTCACCTCAGTCATTCTATCCCTCTGTCACCTTTTCCCCCAGCTGTTTTCTCCTCATTTCCATTTGTTCTAAAGTCACTCTCTCCATTGCTCTGGCTTACCCCCCCTCCTCCCTGCTCCATCTACTGTATACTCTCTCCATCTCTCCCCTCCGTTGAGGGCTCTCAGATTTCAGCTGTAACTGCTTTAGCGCAAGGGATAATGGTTTGTAATTCACTCCCAGCTCCTCTCTGCTGGTCAGGAGGCCCACTCATATACAAGCAGAGAGAAGTAGTCACTGTGTGTGTGTGTGTGTGTGTGTGTGTGTGTGTGTGTGTGTGTCGCGGGGGGGGCGGGTTGTGGAGGTTTGTGTGTACAGGGAGAGGGTCCTGTATCTCTGGATTTTGTATGACTTTGTCAGCGTGTCTGTTTCTTTCTCTCTGACTGTATTCATGCTAATATGTGCGTGTGTGTGTTTGCATTTTTCTTGTGTATGTTCTGCAAAGAGCCTTTCAACCATAAAGTCTGCGGGAGCGTGTGTGTATGTGTTTATGTCAGTTTATTCATCTGATGTGTTATGTAACTCCTTGTCAAAATGAAATGCTCCTATCATCCAGAAATAATTAGCGCACACACAAATACGCACTCTGCTGTAATGTGGAAACTCAGAAGTAACACCCCCTCCGCCCCCTCTCACTGTGGCTCCATGGAGCAATACTCCACTTCCCTGGAGTATGAATAATAGAGGGATCCCATATGTGTCAGCTTGTAAAACTAGATCACCAACTGTGGGCCTGAGGAAGCTTGGTAGGCCCAGGGGTGCCCCAGGGCCTCTGGGGTGGGGATGGAGGGGGGCGGTTGGGTAGAGAGGGGTTCAGGCTAGGGAGGACCAGGCAGACTGTCCACCGTGCGGTGCCTCACCTCAGGGCGACAAACACAGCTTATGTTGCTCACGCAACGTAAGCAGGCCAGTAGCATCTCAAAACTTAACTGCCCCTTTAGCCATCATTTCTCTGGTAGAGTGTGACTGGATTGAGATTTTGTTATTGTGTGTGTGTTTATTGTTCAAGATGACGCCACACGAATGGCACCCTGTTAAAGCAGCTCTCGTTCACTGTTAAGGTTTTTCCTCTAGTTTCCTTAGCTTAGCTTGTTTTTTAGTACTTTTATAGCTGCAATTACTCTTTTAAATGTGTCCATACACCATGGACACTAAACTCGCCGAGTTTGCACTCGTCTTTTTACTGGTTTTTGCATTACTTACAATCAGGGGATTGGTAAAAGTACCAAAGACTCAGCATCCTAAGGACCTCAACAGCTGCAGGCCTTTGGCACAAGCATCACACCTGATGAGGACCTTGGAGAGGATGGTCCTTGTCCATCTCTGCCCCCCATCGACCTGACATTGGGCTGGATGCCACTGTCATTTACCTCGTTCATAGATCCCTCTCTCATCTGAAAAAGGCTAGAACCACTGTGAGAATCATGTTTTTTGATTTCTCAAGTGCCTTCAATACCATGTAGCCCATGCTTCAGAGTGCACAAGGGTGGACAGCATGGATCATGGACTACCTCACCAACCAACCACAGTATGAGAGAATACAGGACTGTGAGTCCGACATGGCAGGGGCCACTCCTGAGAACCTAGTGTAGCATTTAGCAGCTGAAAAGACAGGTACTTCCCTCACGTGTCAGTAGAGACCAAAAAGACAGCTAAAACAGAGTGAATAGTGGAATTATATTTGCCTGGTGGGCAGAATTGTGACTCAGTATGAATGGTGATGTTGATTTGTGTAGTAATGGCTACTATATTTTAAAACCATATCAACTTGAAGTGTTATGTCAGTGTTGTGATCATAGTTTGTTTCCAGTGCCCCCACCTCGCCAAAAACATCAGTTATTGCAGGTTAAAATGTAATTGTTTAAAAAAATGCATATTAAGATTGAATGTGATACTAAATACCTTGACATAAATATTCTAACCGTGTACACTGCATTATCACAGATACTGCTGTGTTAGCTCTCTTCCCAAAGACCCCTTAAAACCCTTCAACCATATGCATTGTAATCTTAGATTATTTTGGATACAAGGAGGAGACTGTTCTATATATTATTTTTTGCACACTGGTGCTGAAAACTAAAGGATAAATGTCTTCAGGGACCAATTTGTGCCACATGGGCTATTTCTGTACTTCAATCAGTAGATTTCAACCTGCAGATGTCAGGCAGGCTGTCTGCCCATGAAAGTTCAGTGTCACTCAGATTCATCTAAATGATTTTCCAATATACTCCGAAAGAGAGTGGTACTGTCACTCTGTTTTCAAACACAGAAGTGCCCTCTTCACTGCTTAATACTACTTTTTCTGCACATCTTTCAAATTTGAATTCAGCATACTGGGAACATAGCTAACCTCGTTTTTACTCTATTATTTATAAGAGTGAGGTCAAGCAGTTTGCCTCTGTCACATAGTGTGGAGCATACTTAAGACAAATGTTCTCTTAAACCTCTTCTTAGAACATAAAATGGACCAGATGGAAAAGACAGTCTCAGAGGAACATGTTTGATTGGGACTTTACAAATGTAACAAATATATATGCATTTTTTAACACTGCAACTGTCCAATCTTTATTAACATTGGACAGACCAGGGCCAGCTGTTCGCCCCTGTTTCTGGTCTTTATGCTACACTAAGAGAAGCAGCTTCTCTCTGTAGATTCATATTTCCTGTGGAGACATGAGAGTGGTATCAAACTTCTGTCTAACTCTCAGCAATAAAGTGAATAAGTGCTAAATTTGCCAAAATGTCTAACTATTTCCAGAAGAAGTCTGTCAGCTGCACACAGTTACTTAGCTTTCCTTTTTAACACTAAGGAATGTGAATTGATTCATATTTGTCCACAAGCACCACTTGAAGGACCAGATTTTGGGAAGTGTCTTTGAGCACAGAAGCACGACCAATCATACAGTGCACCAATACCTCCCACCTCATTGGTCCATTCAGCTGCTCCACTGCACTTTTGATTTAGGTCCCCAGATTTGTTTTCTTTCCAACAGTTACTGAACTTATCAGGCTCTGACATGAGTGTGTTGTCGCTGTCACGGTGCTGGTCCTTCCCTCTGTTGGCAGCAAGGTGGAGAGTTGCTTTGTTTGTCGAGATGTGCTCAGCAATTCAATTTCACAGCTCCGTCTCAGATGACAGCAGGAGGGGCATAAGGAGAGGGGACAGTAATTGAAAGTCAGCAGAGCTCATCCTGTGTCCTCTTCTGCTTTCATTTCTTTTGTGTACATCTCTCTTATATCTGTATATCTGTGGGTGCATTTGTGTTTGCCTGCTTTAATGTCACTGTGTCATTATTGTTGCAGCGATTTTCTTTTTTGCATGCTCCATGTAGTTACCCACAAAATAATGTGTTTTAAACACAGCTGACATGGTGCTCTCACTCCCTTTGTCTCTGCTTTCATAGACAGCAGAAAGCTGTCCCAGATTTGTCCAAAAATGTGTTTGGCTCAAAACACAGTAGAGATCAAAAGTCCTTCACTTTAATCAATAATTGAATTACCTGTGTGACAGCATAAATAATCATTTCAGCCACACGAAAGAACCTAAATTTGCATGAAAAGGTACATTGTTATCCCAGTGAATGTTCACTCTTTAAGTTAGATTCGATGTCTTTCTTAAAGACTGAAACAGGGGTTCTTAAAGTGGAATTGTTCCTTAAAAAAAAAAAAAAAGAAAGAAAAAGACTGCATACCCAGTATCCAGGATGAGTTTGCTCGGAAACTACTACGATATTAATATGAGTTTGCAATGAGGTTATAAAAGATGTAAAACAAACAAAACAAAATGTGATAATTTGCTAATCCTTTTTGACATATACTCAATTGAAAACAGTTCTAGGACAATGTATTTAATTTTTTACACATCAACTTCATAGATTTTTGTAAATATCTGCTTATTTTGAATTGACATTTCAAACGAGTTGTGACAGGAGCAAATAAAGACTGGGAAAGTTGTGGAATGCTCCAAAAACACCTGTTTGGAACATTCCACAGGTAAAAAGGTTCATTGGTAACAGGTGAGAGCATCATGACTGGGTATGAAAGGGGCATCCTGGAAAGGCTCAGTCGTTCACAAACAAGGATGGAGCGAGGTTCACCACTTTGTGAGCACATGATTGCATAAAGGATGTTACTGAGGAACTACTCAGGAACACTTTGTATAACCATTGACGGTAAACACAGCAAATCATTGCATCATCTTATTTTTATTTACATGTTATACAGCGTCCCAACAACAACATGTTAGATATTTATTTGAGCCAATTTGAAAGCTCATTGTACATTTTCTATCATCTTAAAATTTTTATTTTTTGTTTGGGCATCAGCTCTCTCTCTCATGGTGTCACTGGAGTGTGAACCAACAAGGGCTTTGACTGTAACTAGGTCTGAATGAATGCTTTGGCTGTGATTTTATTCGGGGGGGAGGGAACGAGGGGGGTCACACTGCATAATTCAGAGGGGATGGTAGATTATGCACCATCTGTGTCCATATCCCAGTGGCCCTGTCAGAATTGATCCACAACCCTTGACCTTTTGAGATACTCGGCGTGTTTTCCACCCGCTCTTTGGTGTGCGGTGTGTTAGTGCGCAGGCATGTGGGTGTTTGCATTTCTGTGTGTTTTCAGCATGAGTCAGCCTGCTGCTCGCTAACCTTTCCGCTGGATTACACAGTGCAGGTCAGATACACACGAGGAGTTTTTTTGTCTTTATTTTGTTGTCGCTCAAATTAAAGGTCAAACATTTCTGCTAGAATATGAGATATAACTGGCAGAACATACACCACGTAAATAGGTCATATGAATGAAGTTTGAAGAACAGTACAAAACTTTTCGGGAAATATGCTTATTTGTAGTCAGATGATAAGATTGATGTCTGTATTTTACAGCCGGTGGGCATATTAGCAGTGAGAATAAACAATAAGGTTGGAAGAAGCATCCCTGTGAGGTTGCCAGACAACCAGCGGAGACTTTTCTTGTATGCATTGAACAGCCAAGATATGACGTGTTAATTAGTGAGCTTTACTGAGTGAGCTTTTGAACAGAGCCATGCTAGCTACCCATACAAGGACCTTTGTCTTTCATCAAAATGCTATGCTATGCTGCTGATTTGCTTTCCACCATTCCACCATTCTCACAGTAAATGTGAAGCAGCCGGTTAGCTTCGCTTCACATTGTTGTTTTCCACTTATTTTCTACTTTTCCATCTCTGTTTTGTACATTAAACACACAAGATATCCTATGGTGCTGGTATGCAGATTTTGTTGCCTTAGGTAATGCTAAGCTAAGTTAGCTGCCTGCCAGCTCCATCTTTTTATTTACTGTATGGACATGAGATGGGTATCGATCTTCTCATCTAACTTTTGGGAGGAAAGCGACAAAGTGTATTTGCCAAAATGTCAAACCATTCCTCTAATCATGTACAGTAGTTATTTGGTATAATGGTAAAGAGGGTGAGGGGGTTGTGCTTTTATTCAGAAAGAGTTGTACGTCAGACAGGCAGCGGAAGGTCGGCTGTTGATTTTGGAAAAACTGTCTAATTCATTCGCTCTTGTGTGTTGCCTCAGAGCTCTTTGGCTGTCGTTTATCTTTGCAATTCCAAGACTCCATAACGATGTTATGCGGTGTCTTTGTGTCAGCTGTAAATCACTGACCATCTTGACAAAGCTTTGACAAGAAATTGACCTTGTGTGCATTGTCACCATGAAAAACTCTCTGTGTATTCTAGTCTATTCAAAGAAAAGTCTTTCAGTGGCACAGTACAGAGTGGAAGCGTATGGCACTGAACACTTATGACCGCAGTGAATGCACGGCTTTGATCCAAGCTTGGAGAACATCAACACAGCAAGTCAGGGTAAGGTACAGTAGCTGTTTTGGATAAACCTGGCTTCACCCTCAGGTAGCTGTTAGATGTTACCGATTCTAGTATTCAGCTATTCTATGCATTGGGAAAGATTTTTCAACTGCTGTAATTCAGACTTTTGGTGTGCCCACTTGCCATCAAACCTTCTCTGCTTAATGATTTTTATATTGTATTGCCGTTGGTTATACTTGAAGATAGATAAAGCAATACCAACAGCAGAAAGCCAGAGTTGTGTGAGATCATCATCATCACCAGTCCATAACTCACCAGTGCGTCACAGCACAATAGCGCATCACCATGAGGTCATCAATCTGGAAAACAACTGTATGAGAAATGGAGATGATGCTTACGAACTGTGACCATCCAGCAGAGAGCACAGTAGGAGAGAATATAGTTCTCCATGTCAGCCAGAGGTATGAGGAAGAGTGTGCACCCCAAATAACAATGAGTCTGAGAAAACACTGAACACGGCGTGAGTTACAGAAAAAGGAGAGACATCCCGCAGATAGAAATGGATGAAAAGGCAGGTGGAGTTAATAGATATGATAATAGTTAGAATAAGTTCTCTTTCAAATCAAACATTTTCAGATATGAGTGCAAAGTACTGTCTTGTGACCATGTCATGTGATGTGCTACATGAGTACATTGTAAGAGCAAATATTACTGGGACCATGACAGAAAACTGCAGGTGACCATTTAATGTCATTACATCATAGACACTACTACTGACCATAATCAGTCCAGCTATACGCTCACTTTCAACCTTGTCTTGTTATTGTAATACCAGTGTTACAGTCTAGAGCTCTTGACCATGAATGGAGGACTGTGAACTGAACAAAGCACTGACCTTTAGAATCTACTTTGGCTTTATATTAAATCTATTAGCTCAGGCGAGGATGTACCTTTGGCTCAGGGAATCACTGCATACCCTTTTACTGCAATCCACTTCTGTACATTGATGTGACATCGTGAGTTAAAGGGCAAAATAAACTATGTTTGTGTCTCTGAATGCTGGTGAGTGTCGCAGGCTTAGGGTACAGGAGCAGGAGAATTAATATGCTCTAAAATGGTATGATGCTTGATATTTTCTAGCTGTATTTTGGTCCTTTCGTAGTGCAGTAAAAAACAGCTTGATGTCCTTTGTTGAAGTGGGCACAGCCCTGTCATAAGCATAGTCGAGCACCTCTGAAGAAGCAAATCGGCTGTGTGATGTGCTTGAACTAAATGACTATCTTACTGTAATTCTCGCCAGGGTTGGGATGCTTGAATACAAAGTACGACATGAAAGGCCGGGAGCTTCGTCTCTCACGCGGCACACATCAAAGAGCAGACAGGCGAATGACACCAGGCTTTCCTCTGATCCTCAAGGAGTCAAGAATGGGAATGAGTGGTTGACAGTGCTCCTTAAATCGCTCTGTCCCCCCACCCGAGCAATTCTCCCACATCTCCTCTCCCACTCTCACTCCCCCTTCTCTCTCTCATTCTCAGCTTTTGTGATTTAATCTTTCATTTGATTGACTCCAGGTTTCTTTTCCCCTCGTCACAGCTGGCTGAGAAGTTAAGGCCGTTAAGGGTTCATATTGGTGTGATGAGCCCAAATCGTTCCGCTTTCATGGCACCCTTGGAACCTAGGGAGGTCATGCCGGAGATGCCTGTACACATCCAACTGTATATTCAGGGAAAAAAAACACCCCATGGCCACGTTAAGGCCATTGTGAATGTGTTTGTGTGAATTTTTGTGGGATGTCTAAGTAGCGCTAATGTGTAGATTCCTGTCTGATTGTGATTAATTAGATGATGAGAAGTGTGCGCTGACAAGCTGCTTATTCTGATTAGAGAGATCAGCTTCCTGTGAGAGGCAGAACTAACAAGGCTCATGAACCTCCACACCAAGCTTTCTTAACACATCTGTGCCTTGTCTGCACTCCCCTCCCACAGCTTTGGCTTTCTGTCACCCCTCAGCTTCACAAGTCTCCGACTTCCTGCAGCTTACTATATAATAATATCCTCTATTTTAAAAGAAGAAATAGCGTCTTCCTCTTACGTTTGTGGCCTGCAAAACCAAAACAATTAGATGCAAGAAGCTAAAATGCCCCACAGGCTTGAGACATTTTCATGAATAGGTCGAGCCACAACACACACATACACATTTGGTCTATTTATAGTGCAACTTTAAAGCCTCAGAATGGAATTTAGATTCATGAGACATATGGTGGGGTGTTACTACTATTTTATAAAAACAGTGCAGCACTTTACTGTGTGCCACACGCCACCTCTTAGCTATGCTAAAAGCACTGTTAAGTAGAGCGAGAGTGGTTTACTGGCTAAAAAAGAAGGTCTGCAGCAATACAGGTTCAAGTGAGAAAAATATTACCTCTGCCCCTGAAAAGCTCTGACATGTCTGAGCATTATCCTAAAATATGACTCTGTAGACTGAGCAGTGCTGCTTTGCAGAATCTATTAAAAATTGGACCACCGAATGAATCACCACTGTTCCAACACTTGTGAGTTGTTCCATGCACTACCATATTAAAATGAAATTGCTTTGTGGCTCTGGGGTTCAACAGTGGGATTGCATGAATCACATGTGGACAAAATATTGACAGAATTATACAGCAATTGGTAACATGCATTTGAAACCTGGTAATGAGCATTTTTATCCACTTTTCAGTACAAATAAGAGCTATATGCTTGTATAATGGCCATACATAACTTTGGGAGTTAAGTGTTTTCTAATAAAGAAGAGCACTCTATTTATTTGTTTCCCTGCATGGATCTGCATCCTTCCCCCTCTGACTTGCATAATCCTCTTCCCTCCCTGCCTACTTCCTTCGACCAAATGGCAGGTGTCCAGCTTGTTTTCCAGCCAGGAATCAGAGGAAAATTAAAAAGGCGGCTAAAGTACAAACAATCAAAAATCAATTGCACCACAGTTGAAGAGTAAGCTGGTACTTTGTCCTTGGAGTGGGCTCCTGCAAGCTTCTTACCTTTTCATTTTGGCAATCTTTGTGGCCCAGTGTCCAATGCAGCAATGCACTAGAATAGATTTTTTTTTTTTTTTTCTCAATCTGTAAAGATCAGATTTCCTGTCCGGGGGAGAAAGTATTAAGGCTATTTCCTGAAGAAAAAAAAATAATTCCATCATAAAGATATCTTCAACAGATGGGTAGGCTCCTCTGCAAATGTAGAAATTTGAATTCAGGTGGATTTACCCCTCCTGTTTGCTGAATATAGCTTCTCCCTCTGTGTAAGAAGGCTTTCTCAGCTGTGGCTGTCTAGCTCATCTGTTTCCCACAGATGGCTTGTCATTCATTCAGTCTCCAACTCACAAGAGATCCAATATTCCTCAGAAAGTTTTGCTAAGCGTGTCCCTCTGAGTCATCCCGGCTCTCTGTGTTTCTCTCTGATTATGGGTATTTCTCTGAGAGCTCATGGTTGTCTTTTATTTTCTCCATTGATGGGTGATGGACAGACCATCCTCGCTAGCTCAGTGACACATGCAAAACGCACACACATAAAATTTGCAGGCCTGTGAAGCTGCGTGACATTAGAAGAATGATGAGTCCCGCAGCACACAAACATGGCTCACACAGAGATAAAAAGATGCTGTTGGTTTACAGAGAAACTGATTCAGCACAGAAAATGCGCACTCACACACACGCTGCAATTTTACTGTTGGAAACACACTAATCATGGGTTCATTGTCTTCCATTACTGCGAGTCAGACAGGTAATCAAGTGGCTGTTTCCATGAGTTCTCTACTCATTAGCACTCATTAGCGTTTGCCTCTCCACTACTTCCATGATCCTGATTATC
The DNA here is from genome assembly GCA_037975065.1 of Chaetodon trifasciatus. Classification (NCBI taxonomy): domain Eukaryota; kingdom Metazoa; phylum Chordata; class Actinopteri; order Chaetodontiformes; family Chaetodontidae; genus Chaetodon; species Chaetodon trifasciatus. The sequence continues at coordinate 80,165 of JBBMOE010000015.1, read as the reverse complement.
AGTGCATCTAAAGCTGCCTCTTCGAGAACAGACATCTTCGAGAAGCAGCACCAGAACTCATTTATCAAGTGACCACGCAGCCATAATTTCATTACTCTCAGCCTATTTTTTCAGAGATAATGAGTATTTACCCATTGGATTTTTTTTAATTCTAAATGAGGTATCCACTGCATTAAAACCTCTGACCCCTTGACCTTGCGGGCTGATTTCATTCCAGTCAGGAAAGACTTTCCACACTCGCATTCAAATCGAGCACCACTGATTTTACGCCTCAGCTCTCATTGTCTCACATGAGAGGGTCCAGTTCAGCCTGTGAAAGCAGTTGTGTAATGTCTTCTGTGGCTGTCGAGAAGCTTTGTGAAGCACATTTCGTCCTGAAAAGGAAACAAAGTTGAGATTGTAACAGCTAATTGTTTCTAGCACTCAGCATTACTCCAGCGGATACAGGCAGATGTCAACAAACCTATCGATGTAGCTGTCACTCTGATGGCATGATACAAGGCACCAGCTCAGAATATGTCAATGTAATTGAAAGCAGTGCAGGTGGAGGCAACTGTCCTTTGTGAAAATGGCATGTATTTTTGACATGCTCGTCAGTGGTTCACTGAGGAACTTTTTAAAGGAGGCCACAGCTTCTGCTGCAGCAGAAGTCTTAGTTTTAGCATGTCAGTCTACTGTTGGTGCAAAATGACCAACCTTTTTAAGTGTCTCAGCGAAGAAAAGGTGTTCCAGGGAAGATCAAAAGCATGCACTGAAGCTTTTTGAAGTTTAATACATTCATTTTTGTTTTCGCACATCACTACATCACTGCATAAGAACATCTCTGACTCCCTACATTGCTCTTAGGTGCCCCACCCAAAAACAAAATGAGCTTTCTTGCATTATTCATTCCACATAACCGATAGTAACACCTTCCCTTGATCTTTTCTTTGACAATTTTATTAGATCTGCAGACTCATTTCATTTTGTCTGACAATTTTATCTCACTAACACTTTATTGAAGCGGCAGTTTTCGTGCTATAAAAATCAAAGGCATAGTGAGCCACTAACAGCAGGGAGACCCTGTCGTTCCCTTCACTCCTGCATTCAGATCTTCTTGTTCTACTCCATTGAATTGATTGGAAAACTAAAGTACTTACCACCTGTAAATTTCACCAGAGGCCGCATGTGATTGTGTAAAGATTTTTGGATACCTGCTCCAGTAAATGCCATTTTTCATTCTGCAATTCAACAGATTATGTCTGTGTTACAGTGGAAAAGTTTCTGCAATCAGGCATTTTTAAGGACATCTCAGCAGTAGAATTTGTATTGGTTTCAACAATGGAATGATAAATGAGAGCTGGCATCAGCACTGATTAATGAAGTCTTCATTATCTCATGTTTTCCCTCTTCTTTTCATCCTCGCTCTCGTGTGGTCTCATTGTTTTGCCTGGTTAGATTGCACCGATTTTGTGCTTCATAATGAGACAGGGAACAATAGCAGAGTACTTCTTCACTTCTCCTCCTTCACGATACTTGTTCTTTTGTCTGCATCCTCAATGAATGACTCCTGAATGTCACTCTCTCTTTTTTTTATCTCTCTCTTCCTGGTTTTCGGTGAGCAATTCTCGTTGATTCTCAACTATGAATGGTGACTGGAATGAATGAGAGGACCTTTCCATTTATAACACTTCTGGCTTTTCACTGGGTTGAGTTTGTAGGCAGCTATAAATCAAAACAGGTTTGTTATAAAATTCAAATGCGCGTGTGTACAGGATTTTAAATGACACAACTAAATGTCAGATATTGTCAGTGTTGGATGGCTGTCTTTTTGAAGAAACAGTGGTTGTAATGCTACATGGCAGTGTGCATATCCTATTAGATAGTATCTATTACAGAAATGAAATTACCCTCAGTTAATTTGATTTGGATAATATTAGGCTAATAGAAGTGTGCAGTGCTCTGTGCTGAATGTGAATTGAGTGAACAGAATTATACATTCACATCGCACACAGCTGCAACCTCTGGATGTGAGATGGGCTGGATTCCAAGGTATTCTTTTTCTATATGCTCGCTCTCTCTATCTCTCCCTCTCTCTTTTCTTTCTCTGACACAGTCTTGACACAAAAGAGTACAGTAATAACGCAAGCCAGCCATGGTACAGTGCTGACAAATTCAACACTAAGTGAAATAGATGACTTTTGTCTGGGTCTGGCAGTGCAGCACGTAAGCAACGCATTAATGGAATTACATGCATCGCTCATCTCCACCACAAGAAAAAAAAATCAAAGTACAGCTTGAATGTTTTGGGGGGGCTGTAACATACTCTGTGAGTCATACACAATGTTGTCCATGTGTTATTGTGCCTGTAGAGACCACTGGATCTCTTTCCTGAGACAAAATGATAAATGCTCCCTTCAAGTCCAAGTCAAGGGTCAAGTGTTTGAGGGTAAGCCCTAGTCAAGACGTTAGCCTTCAAACCCACTGGAAGTTGAGCTCAGGTCTCTTCTTTCAGGTCTTTGAATGCTGACCATTAATACATTTGAATACTTTGTTTCCAAAGCTTTCTGAAATTTACATTAAATGTTCAAGATTTGTGGCTGTGCAAGGCCTGCCTGTAGCTGTCTTATAATTTCAGTTGCGTTAGCAGGATGTCAGTCTGTTGGTCCACCACTTTGGCCCAGAATGAAATATTTCAACGTCTTAGTTGTACAGATATTCATGGTTTCCAAAGGATGAATCCTAATGGTGATCCCCAGACTTTTCCTCTCATGCCACTGTGAATTTGACATTTGTGGTTTGCCTGCAGACATTGATAACATGACATTCCCATCAGCTGTAACTTGTGTTTAGCGCTAATTAGCAAATATTTGCTTGCTAACTTGCTAAACTAAGCAGGTGAACATGGTCAACATTATGCAGTGCCTGCTAAACATCAGGATGTGAGCGTTCTCACTGTGCACATGTGTTGATGTTAGCATTTAGCTCAAAGCACCACAAAGTTTCTCATTGCCAGATTTTTATTGTAGATGTGAACTTTAGGCAGAAAACTTCTGTATCCTCCCAGCAGAGCTCTGTGCTCACTTCTTAGCCTGTCTGTGCGTTGTGCATAAGTGTGTGTATGTGTATGTGTATGCGTATGTGCACGTGTGTAGAGCTAAATGGAGGTAAGACTGTTACAAGTACTGCCAGCAGGAGAAGCTAGGACACATACACATACAGACAAACACTCTGCCACAAAACAGAGTATTTTCACTGTCTGTCACTTCTCACCTATTGCACAGCTGTGTCCCTACTGCCGGGAGAGACAGAACACCTCTCAGCACGACATGGTTTTCATCTTTCTCAGCGCATCTGTAGGTTGCTGTGTGTTTTTGTCCTTGTGCGTGTGCATATGTAAAATGCATCCAGTTATTGATTCATTCAGCATGTGGCACAGCTGACACTGAGACCGCCTTTTCACTTAATGATGTAAACACTTCCCATTTAGCCGAGGTGACTGCTGAACTATTTCTTTGCACCTTAATGAGATTAAGTGTTATTAAGCTTCTTCCATCTGTTCGATATTAGAGTTCTCCAGACTGTAGGCTACAGTTTTAGCATTGATATTAGTTTGCTCTAAAAAGGAGTTGCAAGGAGGTGGAAGGTTTGGTAAGCAAAATAAAAATAGGAAATATGAGCAACGGAAAGGAAAGGCAAAAGGAAGCGAATGTAAAAGGAAAAGAAAGCAAAGGTTAGAAGAGAAAAGCAAAGGAAATGAGAGGGCGTGAAAGAGTTGGCCCACCTCTGTATTGGCTCTGCCCTCAAAGCTACTGTACATGGCAGTCTTACATCAAAGCACCCGCATGAGCGGCCACACACATACACAGTATGCAAATGTACACATACATTTTGCATGTATACTTCATTTGCATTTCAAACATGTTTTCATTTGTGTTTTAAACATGTTTAACGAAACACACACAAATAAATCCTAACCTTGTTGCATTGCTGACATGGATGTATCCTCAGAAGATGAGCCAGGGTTGATCACAATTATTGATCCCAAGATCTCTCTCTCTCTCTCTCTCTCTCTCTCTCATGGTGTATGTGAGATTTATGCAAAGATGTTCTACATGTAGTAACCTTGTTCCCCAAGTAACCTAGCAACACTGGAGTCAGCTGGTTAGAAGCGTGTTTGTGTCCATCCCACTGCCTGTATGTGATTTGCATCTGTGGACACAGCTGCACTCAGACTCGATGTATGTGCAGCAGTTGGAGAAGTCTGAAAGTGACTGGTGCTGGGAATCCATCGACAGAGTTATGAATTATAACCACAGTGATCCGTCACACTGCATGACGTTAGTGTGTGAGTTATTTTCTTTTTCTGATTTCTTTAGTACGTCTTGCTGTGATTTTCCACCCCTGTGATTTCCTGTCAGTCAAACACTGGGTCAGTGTTTCAGTTTCTGTGGGAGGATTCCTCATTTTTCATTTTGTCAACAGGAATTGACGAAACAGTCTCACTCCAAAGTCCATCTTGAAGCTTTTCTGAAGCTTTTGATCATATCTCGTAGTTCTCCTCAGCAAAAGGATTTTGCATGGATGGATTTGTGTGTGTGTGTGTGTGTGTGTGTGTGTGTGTGTGTGTGTGTGTGTGTGTGTGTGTGCGTGTGTGTGTGTGTGTGCGTGTGTGTGTGTGTGTGTGTGTGTATCTGTAAGATTTTCAGTGAAAAAATGAAAACGTCTGGAAACTGAAAAGAGTCCTTCTGCCAGTTTACAAGCATGTTGGCAAACTGTAATTGAGAATGAAAGTTCATTCTTGCCCAATGAAACAGCGGTTTTTTCTTCTTCTGTTCAACCATGGTAGTTATTGTGGGTCAAGCCAAACATTTCAATTGCAAACAAAATGCAAAATGCATCACTGCTTCTGTAGCAGATGAATTTATTCCTACAGGAAAGTCCTTCACCAAATGAAAATATGGAAAAAACATCCAGTGTTTAAAGTTATAATCCTTAAGACTTCAGTTTCAGGATGTTGGGGGTGAGCAGCCTGCTGCTTGCAGCTCTTTGTGTAATATCTAACTGCTCCCTCTTGTTCCAATGAAAAAATTAAAAATGATCCTCTGGCGAAAACATGCCAAAATGGCTGTTGTTTATGTCTTGTTTAGTAGACATATTATTTTTGATGAACAGTCTGCATACAATAAAAGCCACCCAGTGTTCTGCCAATTGAATACTTGTAATGTGAAATGTTGGGTCAATAGCAGCAGTAACATATTACAGCTCTAACACAGTGTTAACAGTACGGCTGATATCAATGAGATACATTAATATACATCCATATCTATCTATCTTCAAGTAAAACAGCACAGTCAGAGGCAGTGGCACTTTAAGGCGACCAAACTTTATGACAGTGGGAATAGACTCTGAGCTGCTGTTCGGTGTGTGTGCCTGTACGTGCATGTGTGTGTCTCGAATCTTCTCAGAGCCGTGGTTTCTGCTTCCACCTTTGATTTCCTGTCAGGAGAGTTTGTAAAACAACACAACACAAGCGACTAGAGAGATGTAGGGAGAAAGAAGGAGAAGCGATGTATTGAGAAGGTGGCAGAAAGGGGGAGCGAGGAGTAGGCGAAGAGATGGAAAGAGAGTTATGAAGTGGCAAGGTGAGGAGAGAGGAGCTGAATGAAGAAAGAGAGGGAAAGAGGGAATAAGAAGGACATAATCAGAAAAACAGAATCAGAAAAACACTTTCACATAAGTTATAGTGTGTGTGTGTGTGTGTGTGTGTGTGTGTGTGTGTGTGTGTGTGTGTGCGTGTGTGTGTGTGTGGATGGGCGAGTGTTTCCTGCACAGGGTTGAGGTCTAATGGCTGACTGAATGAGGCTGTTACACTATTCTCTCTTTGCCTTTGATCTCTGTTTACCTCCATCTAATATCCCCCGCAATGTCCTCTCATGTTATCCGAGGTGGGGTGGAAAAATGCAGGCAAATTACAATCGAGCAGCACTCTAAGTGGTGTTGGTATTTTCCTTCTCATTAAGTCACAGTCAGAGGCCTTCTCAGGCTGTTTTCAGGCGCATAAACATACAGCTTCATGCTAAATGTGCTTCTTTGTCACATTCCCTGAATCAAACTGATTAAAGGTGTGGTGAGTCATTCAGGAGAAAGAGTGTTGATATTGCCATCTCTCCTTCTTCACAATGCTGTTACACGTTAGCATGCCAAATTTGCCATCCCTCTTGGTTCCCCCCATCTCCCCTCTCCTTCCCTGCGTCCTGTGCATGATCACGAACGCCACCTGTTGCTGACTGGCTGGAGGAGTGTTGGGTGGCTCCATCTGAGACACTTTGTTTGTTTCCCATTGACAGAGCCAGGGCTGTGTACAAAAACCCAATTCTTCTCCAGCACACACCGACAACAGGCAGCTGGCAAACCATGAGGAGATCTTTCTTCACAATGACTTTCTCCAGAATGACTCATCCCACTTTTCATCTTGGCTGTTTTACAGAAAAATGAATACATTTTGACATGATTACATATATTGAAGAAAAGAGAATTCATCAAATTCCTTGTCAGTTGAGGAAATGTACTGAAATACCCCAAAAATGCAGTATCTTTCTGTTTGATATCCTTGGTCAAACAGGATTTGTTTGCTCTGCATTGCTATTATAATGTAGTTGTTTTTGAAATGGATTATCAATATGCATGGAGCATAGACAAACCTGTGTGGAGTCCTATGAAACGACCTGCAGACATTTGACCTGCACGAACACTGAAAACCTACATTGTCACATGGCACCACTGGTCACTGGGCAAAGCACTTGCTGTAAAATGACCTGTGTTTGCCCTCTCCTGACAAGTGACCTCTTGTACTGGCGCCTACCATTTGTGAGAAGTGAAATAGTGTGAAGTTGTTGGAGTGCCACGAAACCTCTCAGGGAGGCGGAAGGGTTGGTTTGGTGTAATGCGTTTGAATCTTACACTGGAGCTATCAACGATTGATGTCAGTTTCTTTAAACAGGGTTTCGTTAAGAGTCTTAAAAAGTGTTGGATTACATTTCCTATAAAAAAGATATTAGAAAGTCTTAAATTTAATTTACCAAAGTCTTAGGTATTCTTTCTTGCCTGTCGTAGGCTGTAATGCCAGCCATAAAACATGCTTTTGTATCCAGCTGTGCTGTTGGGAGACATTACACCTCCATATACACTTTAACTAAGCTGTGTATTGCACGTTGTGTAATTAGTTGGGATTGATGCAACAGTACATTGTGCTCACAGGAGGCTTTTCAATCCATTTCAATCAGCCCAACAAACAAACACCACTACTGCTAGCTACAGTTGCTAGGACACTACAGTATCATCAGGGGCAAATGTCAGTTTTAATTAAAACTTACATGAACATCCATTTTCTGACAACTGTCAGGTTCCATGTTGTGCTGATTAGATTTCTCATATCACTACGACATTAGGAATTATTGTTTTATGCTGCTGAGAAGCACTGACAAAAATGTGATAATGAATGAGTTTATACATATATACATATATATATATATATATGTATATATGGCATTAAAGCAGAGAATATATTATGGGGTTACCTGGGGGCATTGCAGTCTTGTGTGGGTGTGGGGTATATTGTTTTCACTTTAAATATGTTTTAAATGTGCTTATATGTGTATGCTGTTGTCTGTATCTAGTGCCGCTATCACAAAGAAAATTCCAAGTGGAAAACTTAAGTTCCATGAATTGAAGTTGAGGTGATTTTAAAAAAAAAACGTGATGCTGACCCTGCAGGTCCTGTAAACTGAAGAGGCTGACTTGTTTAACTCCTGCTCACCGCCAAATGTCTAAAACCTGCCAAACAGTTCTGCCAACATTTTGTAAGACGAGGAGTGAAAGTAAAAGAATGGAAGATGGGAAGAGGAGGAGGAGGAGGAGCAGAAAAAAAGCAGGTTGTGCAAGAGAGTATGGGAAGGATGAGAGATGGGAAAACAGGGCAAGAGGAGGAGGAGACTACGAGAGCAACATAGAGGAATTGCCCCCTAGGCACTCTTCAATTTTGCCCTCATGATGGGAGCATATTTCCCCTGTGCTGTGGCCATCATCGCTCTCTCTCACACATTCGCTCTCACACTCTCTGCCTCCCACTCCAGCATTTCCTCTCAGCCTGTCTCGATGCATTTCTGTTATGTTTCTCTCCCTCTTCTCTGCTCATCATGGACGTCTCAAGGGACAGTCCATTGTCAGCCGCCATCCCCAACACCTATTTTTACTGTATGTCTGGGGTGTGAGGGCCATGTGTGCGTGTGAGTGCGGCGTATCCATCCTGCCAATTCCCTCCTGAAAGTCAGCAGCTACACAATTCATGCAAAATAGATATGAAGCGTGTTTCAGGCCTGCAGGTGCGCTGCATTTTTAAAACATAAAGCCATTATCTTTATTCTTTTCTTTATGGGTTTTCCATTTTTTTCTACATCGGCCTCCCTCCCTGTATGCACAGAGCTGACGAGCTGCAACTTGTGCATTTTACAGGTCCTCTTCCATGGGTCACCCTTGAAACGTTCCATCTTTGCCATCATCCTTGATTCTTTCTGGATCCTGATGGGTTAGCTACGGCAGTCAGCCGGCTGCCAGAGAAGTGTGTGTGTGCGTTTGGGTGTGTGTGTTTATGTGTGTGTATGAGAACAGACAGTGGAAAAATGAAAATAGATCATTCATGGCTAAAAGCTGAGAAGAGCAAATGAGTCCTTTTGCCAGTTTCCCAGCATGCATGTCTCTCTGGCTGGCGAAGAAGGAAGTGCACGCCAACACACAGCTGAGCCAATCCTCTATTGTTTCCATAGCTGTATTTATACATTTTGGCTATTGTCTGTCCCACTCTGCATGATGGGTGTGCAGAGAGTGGTTAATAGCTTATTTGAAGCCTACTGTAGGCTACAGGCACATATGGACAGATACCAGGCTAATGAAAACTTTCACATTGTTTGACTACAATTCTATAAGGGTGCTGTGCAGTTCACCTTCTCGTACTCTCAAATGAGCCAACATATCTGCCCCAGACCACACTGTCGCTTCATTCATTGAACCTGCAGTCAAACAAAGGCCGCATTCAGGCAGACAAAACCCACCACCGCACAGCATTTCAATAAAAGCCAAGACAGTAGCTGCATTGTCCAAATGATTGTCTGGTATTGTCTCCCATACTGGTAGCGAAGCAAAACCCAACTTAAACTTGTAATTCACAGTATTTCCTATACATATTAAAGGAATAGTTTGAGAGTTTGGTAGATTATTCACTTTCTTGTGGAGAGTTAGATGATATGATTGCGACCACTCTCATTTCTGTGTGCTAAATATGAAGCTACCACCAGCAGCCAGTTAGCTTAGCTTATCATTTAGCATCCTAAAAAAGTTTTAGTTTTATGGGGGGTTATACAGTATGCCAAGAGTATTTCTTGGCTGGTAACTTCTTGGAGTCTCTGCTGGTTCCCTCTCAACCTTACAGTCAGCACGTAACCTTCCATAAAACCACAACATGGTGTCTGTGAGCTTTAAAGTTGCTTGTAGGTGGATTTTGTTACTTTAGGACAGTGTCAGCCATGTCCTCTTTTTTTTCCAGTCTTCAAGTCAAGGTAAGATAACCGTACAGACATGAGATTATTTCAGTCAAGAAGCATATTTCCCTTAATGTGGAACTATTTTGCTTCCTCTAATTACATATCTTAGGTCATGAAATTTACATGAAATATTTATTCTCTGGAAGTGATGCCTTTCACCATCAGCCTGTTAATTCATGCTTCACAATCACTGTTCACAGCTGTGCAGTAATCAGCTGACTAGTCACGCCCAATCATATTCATGCAAGTGTAAACCCTTATAACAGGACAATTCTCACTGTTTGCCGATACACTCATGTGTACACTCAAAGCTGTGTGCTGCTGCAGCTCCATCCACCACCCCAGCTTCCTCTTTCTCCGCTCAAACATTGTTGTTTTAATGTTAAGATAAATGTAAGTGACTGAATGATCACTGGAAGTTACATTAAATGGATTGCTTGGACCTGTAAACATAGGAGAACATGCAGTAGTCTTCATTGCTAAAAATCAGTAATGTTCTCATAGTGGGATTTTCATTTACCATCTCATGAAATGCTCCTGGGCTCATGGTGTCTGTCCACCAAACTTCATGGTGACATTTTTGGAGTTATTCTGCCTCAGGACGGGCAAGAACATTTCCTTGAGGTGAAGAAAAGTACATCAAAATACATGTATCACTTCTGGTATTTCAGCTGTTGAATTTACAGTGAAACACCCTTTGACCCACAACTCACAGAGATGGCAGAGAGCAGGCAGACTCAGCTGTTAGCAAAGTGGGTCAGAGCAGCTGGCATGATCGCATGAATATTTAAAATGAAACAGCTCCAGACTGAAGCCTCTGTAACAATCACGTTGATGCCAAGCAGTGTTAAACAATGACAGCATGTTGTACAGCTCCAACTCCCTACTGAGCTGCTACTGAATATTTCTGCGTGCACAAAAGGGGGAGGGGGGTTCCAAAGAGGAACAGAAATCTAGAGAGAAGACAAAAAGATGTGCAGTACAAAAGGAAGGAACGTAGGTAAGGTCAAATCAAATAATAGCAGTAGATTTCGATTTTAATTTGAAGAGACCTCTGAAAACATAGAGGGGAAGTAGGCTAATGGAATTCTTTGCTGTGTAACACATGTGTACATAATACAGGAATACCTCAATTATCTAACAAGAAATGAAGAAGAGAGAACACTTTTGGATGACAGACAGATCAGTAGAAGCCAACAGATGAAGAACGCGAACAAACTTTTGTAATTAACTCAACACAGAGACATGTTGACAGATAGAGAGCCAGGCGGACTGACAGGTTGAAAAAAGAAATGAAAAAAAAAACAAAAGAATGGAGGAGAGCGAAGGGAGGGAGGGAGAGACATGACTGGAGGATGGATAGAAGTAGGTCAGGAGGAGAGACATGGAGGGAGACATGTGGAGGGAAGGATAGAGAGAAGGAAATAAAGGAAAGAGACAGCCAACATTTGGCTGCATCTTCTCTACTTCTCTGCCTTTTCACATGGCTGTCTTTGTATTTGTGCACACGCAACCACACGTTCAGGCATGTGTCGTGTGTGTGTCGCTGTGATTGGCAGCTCCTAGCCAGCAGTCTGCTCCAAAGCCAAAGACTTCATAATAAACAGAACATGGTTTAATTTACTCCTCCAGGCAGAGCGGCGCTGCTCACTTTGCTGTTTATTCATAAACAGGGACACACACATGCAAGTACAGCACACTGCAAAAAATATCCATCCGGCCAAATTATTTGATATATTTATAAATCTTTTTTTGTGTCTTGCTTTTCTCAGAAGTTATAATGATACTGCAGTGATTGTTAAACTGTCTTTTGGACATATTTATGGAAACTGCTTCTAAAAGTCTGGGTGAGCTTTTCCCACGACACTTGACTGTTTGACCAACAAGCATCTGGGACGCCGGCCCTGTATAGCCTATGAGAGCCTAGAGTTAGCGCCATCCACCCAGGTGCTGTGGCTGTGTGAAATCTGCCCATGGTGGGATGTTGACTTGGAGAGGCCCGTCGTCACAGCTACACCAATGACACGGCTGGATGTGGGTGAGCCTCCTCGGTGGCAGCTCTCATTCAGCCAATCAAGGCAAACAGGCCATGCTCTATTTAATGATTATCCCAGCATCTGTCCCCTATCTCTCATCTCTGTGTGAAAGCCGGCAAACACGAGCGCAGATTCACTCGCAGGAGCTCAGTGAATCCCATCCAGCCGAGAAGCTTGATTCTGGCTTTCTTCGAGTAATTTCATCTCAATTTAATCAAATCTAGAAATGAAGGGAAATGCTTGCGTGCCTTATAACCAGGCTGCGTGCCCCTGATTGATTATATAGTTAGCAGAGAGCGTGGTTAATAGAGGATGTGATTACAGCAGCAGCAATTAATGCCAGTCCAATAAAATGCATGATTACCACATTTGGAATGTAATCTCAGTTGTTATCCATGTGCTGCAAAGAAAGGCAATACAAAGATAGGCTTTATCCTGTTTCCATTGTGTTTACTTTTACTTACAGCAAACAGAGTGTGTGGGTGATAAGGTTTACATTGTGCCCCGTTCTTGCTGCAGCTTGGCCAGGTGTATTGATTTCATTTCCTGCATTTGTTTTGTGGAGAAGGTCCCATCCACTTCTGCACTTTTCTCCTTGCAAGACAACAGTAGGGATGGGTTCTGCCTGATCAACTGGAAATTGTGAATCATGCTATTGTTCATCTGGCACTCAAAGAGTGAATTTGCCATTTAATTGATAGCACAGACGTTAATGAATATGCTTGGATGGTTGCCGCCACTCTCTATCTCCCTTGCATTAGAATGCAGGTGATCAATAAATGCACTGTTTTCCTCAGCTGTAAATCATGTGACTGCTCAGAGACTCCCTGTGGGCAAGGATGGAGGAAAAAGAGACAGACAAGGAGTGCTGGGCTGATGAATTTAACGATAAACGGGAGAGAGAGAGGATCGAGATGTGCTAAATGGGAGAGCAAGGCAGAAACTGAAGAGACACCGTGAGAGAGAAAGAAAGGCTAATATTCTTGATTTATCAGTCAGGCAGCCTTTGAGATGAATGAGAAAGCTGTCTGTGGCCGCTTATTTCAGCCTGTGGGATGAATGCTCACTATTGCACTGTTTGTCTTTGGTTGCGTAAAAAATGAAGTGCAAAATCAATAAAAATGTTAATCAGAATAAGAAAGAAACAGTTTTCACTCTCAGTTTATCAGACCACTTGATGGAAGAGACCCAACAATCAGACATTAATCTACAAAGTCGCTATTTTTCTTGTGATTCATTTGTAAATCATAGCATGAATTATGTTCCACTGCACCTTCCAGCTTTGTGTCTCTTACAGACATATACAGCGCAAAAATGCCAAATAAGTTTATACCTGTACTCACTCTAATCATATTCTTTCAAGATGATATCACTGTTTTCATGCATTCTAGCCATTGCTGTAGGGCAAATCAATAGCAGCTACTGAAGTAACACAAGAGTGACTGGCAGTAATCAGCAACACCTACTCATCATCTCATGATTGTTCTGTGTAATGAGATAGAAAAATATTTTGGATTGCAAGACTGAACTCTAGATTCAATTATTTGATATGATGGATATTTTCTTCATAAATACAGTGTGCTCACTGCTGTTTCCCGAGATACAAAACTTAACAGTGATTCTTTTTGTGCCTCCAGGTGAGACCGGTGCAGCCCTGTCACGCCCACAGCGCCCCCTTTCGGCCCGGACGGCCCACCATGCCCCGGCGCCTATGAAAGGGTACCATGTCAGCCGTAGCATGTCCCAGCATTCCTCCGGTGGTGGCGGAGGAGGCCCCTGCCACTGCACGCCTGAGGACTGTGACGGACCAGGCAGAGAGTACTACCAGGGTCACAGCGATGGCCACTACTACCCTCCAGGAGGTCCAGCAGAGGCCCTGGCACTGGAGAGGCACCATTCCCACCCCCATTCACACTCCCATAGCCACTCTGGAGGGGGAACCTTCCCCCGCTCCCACCCCAGCCAGCACCCACCTCTCCAGTCGTTTGACTCTTGCGAGGAGTGCTTGTCCTCTGGCCACGGGGGGAAGATGCACCGCATTCCCCCGAATCTGATAGACCAGTTTGAGAAGCAGGTGCCCTTTCATCCTGATGGCTTCCACACACTGCAATACCAGCGCACCACTAGTGGGGGTGCCGAGCAGCGCAGCGAGAGCCCGTCACGTATTCGACACCTTGTCAACTCTGTGCAGCGCCTCTTCGCCAAGTCCCATTCCCTGGAGGCACCATCAAAACGGGAGTACAACGGGACGAGAGGAGGCGGGGACTACCGTGGTGAGAGAGGAGGAGGTCACAGGAGTGGAGGGGAGGACAGTGGAGGTCACTACTCAGGCCACCAGCCTCGCTCAACCAGGAGGAGCAAGTCTCGAGAGCGTAGCAAGAGTGGAGACTCGCGGCACGAGTCAGGCAGACGCCACCGCAGCAGGACGGCAGGCTGGTGGAGCTCTGATGACAACCTGGACAGCGACAGCAGCTTCTTGGTCAGCGGGGGCAGACGAGGGTATCCCAGCGGACATGAGAGCCTGGATGCAGCCATCCAGGAGCTCACCATGAAGAGGCCCAAGGAGCGTGGTGGTGGTCCAGGGGCTGGGGAGTGTGTGGCCTGTACCACAATGGCTTTGGCTGGGAATGAAGGAGGGGGACACCACGGGCACCACGGCCACTCCTTGAAAAGGAGCACCTGGTCAGCCATGACAGTGAGTCAGGCCAGGGAGGTGTACCCGTCCAGGGGAGGAGCCTATGACAAAGCCCTAGTGCCCATGGAGAGTAAGCTGAAGGAGAGGACCTTCCACTACCTGCAGGTGTGTGTCCACCTGCATGCCAACCACTGTTTATGTGTGTGTTTGTGTGTGAATATAATATGTTGGTGACTTCTGCTCAATGCTGGCCTGCAGCAAAAAGGAGCAATATTGTAAGATTCCCACATATAAGGACAATTTACATCAGTGTATGAGGAAGCCAACATTTTGCTGTGTTCTCTCACAGAAAAAAGTGGGACAGGGTCTGCAGGTTAACCCTTAGCTCAAACTTACAGATTTTGCTTGAGAAATTTCACACCTTCTTTTCAGAGTCATAACTCAGTCAATCATGTTACTCTTTGCAGTGATAGCAGTGACTCCAATTTCCATTTAATGTCCAATATTGATTTTGATGATGTGATGATTTCAAAATCATGTACAAACAGTGCTCCTTATGACTCCACATTATGCCTATTAATCATCAAATGGACATTCTCTTCTGTTTCAGAATAAATCCATTTGATTGTTGTCTCTACATCCATGATTACTGTGTGCAAGAAGCACTAGCAGCTAATTCAGCACAACTTCATGATACAAATTCAACTAAATATAAAGAAATACATGCTAAAATGTACTCATATGTAGCCAACATCTAACTCACTGACTCCATGACAACTTAACACTTCTTGTTTACAGTAATTGAAGCACAATGGGAACTGCTGTGCATACAAGAATCTCTATCTGTCCATATACAGGTGTTTGCTGTGTGTTAAAAACCCCCTTTCACACAAAATACCCCATAACAACTGCATTCAACTTTTTTTTTTTTTTTCACTAAAATTGTCAAAAAACAAGACGTAAAACTTGAAAACTGAGCAGCCCCGGGTTCACAGGGCTAAAGTCCACCTGAGAGACCCATGGACTGTCTTGCTATTTTGCCGTGAGTCATAAAACAGTGATTGTCACTCACACAGAGATTATTTAATGTCTGTCCCAACAGTGCATCTCTTCTGTCACCACAGTCTATCTCCATACCTAACGTGCAATTTTCCCTTTCCCCTTTCTCTCATTCTGTATACATGAATTCCCTAAAATGAAACGCTAATGGCTGTACCTACAAAGTCAGCTGAAAGAGCACACACAAACATACACACACACACACACACACACACACACACACAAACCTCCAGCTGTGCTGAGGTAGAGCTGCCATGCAGGCTGTGTTTCTACGGAAACAGCAGGTAGCCACAGGAGTCCCTGGTGTTTTTCCAACTCTCATCCTTTAGACACAGCTGAGCTCTGCTGATAGTAGAGACAGAGAGAGCAGGGTTGTGTGTGTTAGTGTTTTCAAAGGACTAACCCCGTACAATTCGCCTTTGTGCCGTAGGCTACCACCACATTCACACCTTAGGACACGAAATGAACTTCCCCACTGCAGCCTTCCTTGTATCTCCAGGTGTCACTTGCAGTTTTGTGAGAAGCGGAGAGATGGTGTTGGGAGTGAATTTTTGTGCTGAGCTTAGATGTGCTGAAGTCAGCCAGATTGATCCATGGCTTCAGAGCAGACATCTTCCTGGAGCTGCAGATATAAAGCTGTCCGGGTCTCCAACACCAGTGCAAGACCTCAGGACATGCAGCAGCACAGGTGCCATATTGAAGCAACGGCTCCAAACTGAAGCCTTGTTCTCTGGGAACAAAAAACATTTGCTGCCAGACCAGTGCAGACAGAGTGTGTAAAGACTAGGTATCATACATTCAGCAACTTTAAACTTTCAAGTGGCCATATATGTTTTTATATTAACACAGACAGATACAGTAAGCGACTAGCTGGTGAACATATGTGGAACATTTAGCTGCAAAAGAGTCAGATATTTCCCTCAAGTGTTCGTGGGCAACAAAAAAACACATCTAAAAGGAGAATGACTGTTAGACTTACTTTCATCATGTTGCCAGAAACTGACTCAGAATCAATGTAATGATTGCTAATGTTGCTCTGGGTCTGCTGGTTGAGAAAAATTGCTCATAAACCACAAGATGGACACTGATCAGGCATAACATTATGACCACCTGCCTAATATTGTGTTGGTCCCCCTTGCTGCCAAAACAGCCCTGACCCGTCGAGGCATGGACTCCACTAGACCCCTAAAGGTGTGCTATGGCACCAAGATGTTAGCAACATCTTAAGTTTAAGTCCTGTAAGTTGCAAGTGGGGCCTCGATGGATTGGACTTGTTTGTCCAGCACATACCACAGATGCTCGATTGGATTAAGATCTGGGGAATTTGGAGGCCAAGTCAACACCTCAAACTCGTTGTTGTGCTCCTCAAACTATTCCTGAACCATTTTTGCTTTGTGGCACGGCACATTATCCTGGTGAAAGAAGCCGCAGCCATCAGGGAATACCGTTTCCATGAAAGGGTGTACATGGTCCGCAACAATGCTTAGGTAGGTGGTACGTGTCAAAGTAACATTCACATGGATGGCAGGAACCAAGGTTTCGCAACGGAACATTGCCCATAGCATCACACTGCCTCCGCCAGCTTGCCTTCTTCCCATAGTGCCTCCTGGTGCCATGTATTCCCCAGGTAAGCGACACACACGCACCCGGCCGCCCACATGATTTAAAAGAAACCATGATTCATTAGACCAGGCCACCCTCTTCCATTACTCCGTGGTCTAGCTCTGATGTTTACGTGCCATTTGTTGGCCTTTCTGGTGGTGGACAGGGGTCAGCCTGGGCACCCTGACTGGTCTGTGGCTATGCAGCCCCATACGCAACAAACTGGAATGCACTGTGTATTCTGACACCTTTCTATCAGAACCAGCATTAACTTTCTTGGCAATTTGAGCAACAGCAGCTCTTCTGTTGGATCAGACCACACAGGCCAGCCTTCGCTCCTGCATCAATGAGCCTTGGCCTCCCATGACCCTGTCGCGGGTTCACCACAGTTCCTTCCTTGGGCCACTTTTGATAGACACTGACCACTGCAGACCAGGAACACCCCACAAGAGCTGCAGAGTTATTCTGACCCAGTAGCCTAGCCATCACAATTTGGCCCTTGCTTGCCTGTTTTCCTGCTTCTAACACATCAACACTGAGGACAAAATGTTCACTTGCTGCCTAATATATCCCACCCACTAACAGGTGCCATGATGAAGAGATAATCAGTGTTATTCACTTCACCTGTCAGTGGTCATAATGTTATGTTGGATTGGTGTATATCAAGTGCTGACTTGTCAAATTTAAATTATTTTGTCTCATTTTGAGATCCCTCAGCTGACAAAAAGGTTATGCTAGCAGAGTTCTCACATCATACAAATGCTGAGTCTAACAAGGAGCCAAATACTCAGAGTACAACACAAACTGAAGTCTGCTCAATTTTTTTTTCTGCTGTTCAGTCAAGGAGTTAAGAAATGTTCACTCATGGAAATAATCCAATAAGATAAAAGCATAAGAGATTACTGGAAAAGTATCCTCCTATACAATGGTCTCACCAGATTTGTTGGTCTGACTAACCCCAAATTAAGGCAAGGCAAGGCAAATTTATTTGTATAGCACAATTCATACACCAGGCAATTCAAAGTGCTTTACAGAAGCATAAAAATACATTAAAATTATACATTTCAAAGAAAGAAAGAAAGAAAGAAATTAGAAGAGCATAGAAAAATAAAAATAAACTAAAATACATTTAAAGGAAAATTAAAAACAGAAGCCAATAAAAGTCAATAATTTAGCATTTAGAATGATTAAAATCAGTGAGCAGATATATTTACTTCAAGTAAAAGCTGTAGCAAATAATAATGTTTTCAACCCTGATTTAAATGAGCTGACAGTTGGTGCAAACCTCAGGTGCAGGGAGAATGTTCCACAGGTGAGGAGCATAATAACTGAAAGCTGCTTCACTTTGTCGTGAACTTGAAGCACAGAACAGGCGGACACAAATGCGCAACTCGGATGGTTCAGGCAAAAGGCGGGTTTATTTCCAGTCAGAGTTCAGTACACGGGAGATCAAAAATGACAGGCAGAGGTATCCAGTAACGAGAGGCAAAAGGCAAGGTCTAAGACAAAAACGAGGTCGAATACAAAACAGACAATGACAAGAATAAACGCTGGAACGAGGACTATGAAGTGCAACAAACTGGCGACAAGACTGTGAGACACACAGGGTAAAATACAAGAGGTAATCAGGGGAGATGGGAAACAGGTGGGGAGAACAATCAGGGAGCAGGTGTGACGAGACAGGGGAAGGGCATGCAGGAAGTGAACCTAAAACAGAAACACAAGGTTGGTGATATCAAAATAAAACAGGAAAGACAAGACATGAAATGTTAACAAAATAATACAGAGAACTGGCAGACATGACACACTTTGTTTGGTTCTGATTCTGGGAAAACACAATAGACCTGTCCCTGATGACCTGAGAGGTCTGGATACTTCATATGGAGTTAATAAATCTAGAATATATTTTGGTTGTAGACCATTTAATGCTTTGTAGACCAACAGTAAGATTTTAAAGTCTATTCTTTGACTCACAGTAAGTCAATGTAGTGATCTGAGGACTGGTGTGATATGGTCCATTTTTCTGGTGTTTGTAAGGACTCGTGCAGCAGCATTTTGAATCAGCTGTAGTTGCCTAATTGATTTTTTGTTTAGACCAGTAAAGACTCCATTGCAATAGTCCAACCTACTGAAAATGAATGCATGAACGAGTTTTTCCATGTCTTCTTTGGACAGACATCCCTTAATTCTGGTTATATTTTTCAGGTGGTAATGACCTTTAAATGGTTGTTAAAATTCAGGTCAGAATCAATAATTTCTTTATCTGTTGTTGTCAGTGACATGGAGTTAAGGTAAGCACTGATCTTTGACCTTTCATTTTTGGGGCCAAATAAAATCACTTCTGTCTTATCTGCATTAAGCTAAAGAAAATTCTGGCACATCCACTCATTGATTTGATGAATACACTCAATCAAATTAATTCTACATTGTTTCCATTGCAAACATTAGAACTCACAAAGTCATGGAAATTAAAGTTTTAAAGTCACAAAGTTTTTTTTTTATTACACAGGGAAGACAGTGTGGTTCTCAGTCATGGAGTAGCTACCAAAAACATTGTGTAATGTGTATTTACAAGCTTATACTAGCAAGTCCACACTGGGTCATCTCTCAAGGTTGCTGCACAAAAACAAGACAAAAATGAAGGAGCTCAAAGTGAAAATTGAGGGAACAAAAATAAGTGAATGTTCACAAGTCAGAATTGTCACGGTCTGAGGCAAAGGGACAAGGTTTCTGCCATGGTGTGAGTAGCAATCACGATGTGCGGCATCAGAACCTGGCGCTCTCCGTCCCCTAAGCCTCTCCCTTCCCCTCGGCCTGTGTCTGATAGATAAGGGATGATAAAAACCAGAATATGGAGTGAGAGTGAAATGAAGACAGAAACAGCGAGGAAGAGAGAGAGAGAGAGAGAGAGAGAGACAAAGATCGAGGGGGAAAAGAGCAAGGTAGAGGGAATGCAGAGATAGCAAAGCAAGCTAAGGGATAGAAAAGAGATAAAGGAGGTGATGGTAGCCAAGGGGCAAAGCGAGAGGAGCAGAGAAAGATCGAGATGAGAAAATGAGAGAGATAGTGCAAGGCCAGGGGGATCGGGAGATTAGGCTGAATCATCTTTTAAGTGATGACCTTAAAAACACACACTCAACTGGATGCCAAACCCTGGGGGCCTTGACTGTGTGTGCGTCAGTGTGTAGGTGTTTTCATTTGGTCACATGCTTGTGTGAGACTACACACCTCACAGCGTTTGCAAAAAAGTGAAAGATGGAGGGGTCTATCAGGACACGCAGCTGTTGTTACTTGCTGTTAGCTCTCGTAATACTGGAAAAGACGTGGGATCAAATGGTACCCACACACACAAGGTCACGCAGACACACACACACATGTTTGCATATCCAACTGAGTGGTCCTCCTCAATAATAAACTTCATTGTTCAGTACAAGGTTGATAGCTCTCCTCTGCTATGATTCTAATCAAAGCTGCACATGTCAATATTTTTTATATTACCAATGGATCAGATGGGCCGACCATATCTGCAACTGGCCGGTGAAGAAAGCCTCAGCAGCCAGCAAGATAAAAAGCCATTTTCCTCAGACAGTGTACTGGACTTCTTCAGGAGGCCAGAAACACAAGTCCAAAACATTGTTAATGTTGCTCTTTGTTCTGCTGGTTTATGTAAAAAGGTATTTGCTTTCTAGTCAGTCTTGTGCCCCAAAATGGCCAAACAAAAAAAAACAAAAAAACTAATGCAGCTTTAAAGACAGGGTCTGTGATGTGTTTAATTGTCTCTCTTGATAGATGTCCTGCTCTCTGTTTCTCATTGATCAGGTTCTCCACGAATAATGGCATATTTTGGATTATTGTTCAGTGAAAGAGGTGTATTTCAGGCAGGGAAAGTCTGGATATTTGATCAAATCTCAAAAGGAACGCTGGAATTTTCACCTCATAACATCACTTCATGTGAATATGCCAGAAAATATTTCACAGCTTCATTCATTGCTTTGATTAATTAATTTGTTATTTGTTTTTCCCTCGGAAAGCCTTCAGCCAGGGAGGGATAACATTTTCAAGAGTTATGAACGCATTGTGAAAAGTCATTCATTTTACATGCCGGTCACAGTAGGAACCTGTCAGTGATTTTCTTTCATTTCATTGCTCCTTATGAATTCTCTGTTGTCTTCCTCCTGAGTTTCTTGTCTTGACTGTGTTCCTGTGTGTGAGATTCTCATTTTGTTTTCCCATCACTTTCATTCATCCGTCTTCCTGCTTTCTGCCTGCTCAAGTCTCAGCTTCTCTCTTCTTTGTTTCCTCACCCTGTACATCGGTCTATCTCTCTATCCGCCACCTTTCCCGTCTGTCTGCCTACATGCTGTCTGCCGCTCCACTCTGCTTGTCTACCTGCTTTTTTTGCGTGTTGGTTTATTTGCTCTGTCTGTCGGCTTCTAGCTTACTCTGTTTCTCCTTCTCTGTGTCAGTGTTTCTCCAGCTGTCAGAGTTTCTCTCTTTCTGTAAGTCCCTTTGTCCCTTTCTCTCTTTCTTTAACACCATCTCCCATGTATGCATGCATGTGTGTGTTTGCGCTCTCACTATGTGCATGAGCATGCTTGCGCTATCTGTTCTGCTGTGTTGGCTTTACTCTGGGTGCATGTGTGCCATTGACTGGATGTGTAATTCATCACACTCCTTCTGTTCGAGGTGTGAAATATTTTTCACAGATGAAAAATATTTCTGTTTTGAGAAGTCTTTTGACTTTAATAACAGATATTGGGAAGAAGCTGCCAACAGTGCAGTCAAAATATCTTCGATATCTCAATACTAATAAATTCGCATTGTGATCAACTGCTTTTCTCTTAACAGTTGGTGTAGAAGAAGAATGGATACTTACTTTGAATTCATTTTTACTGTGTTTAACCCATTTGTAGAAAATCTTACTAAAACTGAGTTTGACCATGTACGTACTCTACATGGGTGTACACTTGTACTCACCATGTGTTGCAGTTTCAGATTAATCCCCCTCTGCGCTTTTCATAGTTGCTTATGACTATGTGAATGTTGGTGCAAATGTGATTGTGCCTTAGGTCCCGTCAGAAGACTGGGGAGGTGGGTATGGCGGTGGCAGTGCATCCGACAGCGGAGGGGAGATTCCATGCCGGCGCATGCGGAGCGGCAGCTACATCAAGGCTATGGGCGATGATGACAGTGCTGACTCAGACACCAGTCCTAAAGCCTCGCCGAAGTCCACCCTGATCGCCCAGAGGGATGCCTTTAGACGATCAATCAGCATGGATCAAAGGTCAAATGTCACAAATGCAGTGTTTATATAAGTGCTGAAAGAGCCAGCCTGTGGTGGAATCAAATCAAATCAAATCAAACTTTATTTATATGGCACTTTTCATACTTAAAAGCAACACAAAGTGCCTCACAGAGGCTAAAAACAACAAAGAGGAAAACCCAGCCCTCCCGCCCCCATAAAAACATACCGGAACATATGAAAACACACACTCACAGACATGCACACACGAGGACACACACGCGCACACACACCCATACAGGCAAGGCAAGGAATAAGCAACCTTTGGGGGCCATCCACACTGAGAGGGCCCCCGGCCCATGACTAGGGAGCGCCGCCCGAGACACCCCGACCCAGGCACACAGGAGGCCCCGCACCAAGGTGCAGAGGCCTCCAGCCGTCCAGGCCAGAGCCGTCCCCTCGACAGCGCACCCGTCAGTAGACCAAAAGCAGCTCCAAGTGTGGGGGGCCCCCGTGAGGAAACGCTAAAAACCAAGGGCCCCCATGAAGAAAACAGGGGCCCCCATGAGGAAACACTGGAGCTAAAAACCAAGGGACTAAGGCATAGAATAAAATAGAATAAAATAAAATAAAATAAAATAAGATAAAATGGATAAATGATATAAATAATAATTAAACATGTCGTTAAAACATGATGCAGCTAAAATAAGATACGAATAAAGATTAAAAATGATAAGAAGCCTGATTAAAGGAATGAGATGAGTCAAACAAATCAATTGAAAGCCTGATTAAAAAGGTGGGTCTTGAGCCTCTTTTTAAAAACATCAACAGTCTCTGCGGCCCTGAGGCTCTCCGGCAGGCTATTCCACAATCGGGGGCCATAATGACTAAAAGCCGCCTCCCCGTGTGTTTTAGTTCTTACTTTTGGAATGGTTAAGAGGCCAGTGCCGAAGGACCTCAGGGTCCGCGAGGGTTGATAGGGTAAAAGTAGGTCAGATAAATAAGAAGGCCCGAGACCGTTAAGACACTTAAAAACTAATAAAAGAACCTTAAAATCTATCCTGAAACGCACGGGGAGCCAATGCAGCGATTTTAAAACTGGTGTAATGAATGTAATCTAATGTATCTAATTACTCAAATACAATGACTTGAGTACGAGTAAATTTGAGGCACTACAGGCATTACAGATTAAATTTTTTTTATACCTTTTCTGTCTGTGAAAACCACACTTTATTTCCAAATCTGACTTCTTGGAATTTGAATGTCTGATAAACTGAAGGATGACATGTTCCTTTCTTGGTTGAGAAAAGTTTCCTACTTCTTAAACTGAATAAACTCTTTAATCCTGTTGGATTAGCTGGAAAATGCATTGCAAAGCTGAAAACAGACTGTTTGTCTTAGCTCAAGAAAAGTTGACTTTTTAGAAATACGTGGCTCTCACAGGACAGTGACGCTACAAACATGATGATCTCATTAAAAATTTCATTTGCTCAAACTCACACATCAGGAAAATACAACATGCGCATTAATGCAGCAGTAATCTATTTTTTTTTTTCATACTTAAAGTACAATTCAACCTTTGAGTTTTTGAATGCAGAACTTTTACTTGTAGTGTAGTATTTTGTCATGTGGCATTGGTACTTTTACTTAATTAAAGGATCTGAGTACTTCTTCCACCACCGAAAAACAGCTGGCCTTTATTAAATTGCTAGTGAGGACAGTACAACTAACTATATATACCACCTCATATACTTTACATTTAATATTTCTAGAAAGCCTGTTTGCTCCATTCGAAAAGCCAAAGAAGGACATTTTGCATGATGAGCTCAAGAAATTCTAAAATACATGCCTTTAATATCCAGTCAATTTCGGTGTTTAGGTGTCACGGTATATTCTGATAGTATGACTCAAATTTATGTTCACCACTGAGATTAAAATGTTTACATTTAATTTTATTGGGGAAAAAAAACAACATTTTCACAAAAACCAAAGAGTATATATTTCCAGGTTCTTAAAGGGGATGTTCCAGTAATTTAGTTTTCTACTTTTATGAAGTGGAGGATGGGTCAAGCTCCGAAAACACACGATCCTACATTTGAGGCACAAGGCACTGAGATGGAGAGCAGCTCAGAGAAACACTGGAGCACTTAGAGCTCAGGTGGTGTGAGTACAACGTTGAGGGCACATGGAGGCAAGAGGCTGGGCAGCGTGGTGGCAGAGACGCTGGAGCTGGAGATTGGTGTGGGAGAACTCACAGAGAACAAAAAAAAGACGCAAGAGATCAAGTACTGGTAATCAACACAAGAGACACAGAGACTTAATATAAACCTCTACTCTCAGGTAGCACGAGCAAAGCGGCCAACTCGAGCACTAAGCAGCAGAAACAATCTGCTAACCAGTCCTCTGCAGTCCACAGTCTTTATGCTGTGCATGATTGTGATGAGTGCCAGCTGTGTTGGAGCCAGCTCCCAAGCCACCTGGAGAACCACGCCCAGCCTCTGCCAAAAAAGGACCCACAGGAACCAAGTCCACACTTCTCCACAGTACACAAGAAAATGCCAGAATTTCCCAAACCACCACAACATTTCCTATAATGCAATTCATATCATCACTTCATCAGACCCTCCCTGCTTCGTAAATGCTCATGTCTCGCAACAAATATTCAGTTTGCAAAGCAAAACACACGCCACAAATGTGTGTCGTCTTTTTTTGATTGACGCGTTCTTTGATCAATTAGGATCTTCTGAGTCAAGTCCACAGCCAACAATAGCCAACAGCAGCCCATGTTGAATGGAAGTGCCTCATTTGTGTAAAGGTCAGGCCAGCTGCAACTGATTGTGCAGACGAATGGTGCTTTGTACAGCGCCAATGAAATTCTGAAAACGAGAATATGCTGTTTCAGTGGGTAATTTAAAGCCAAATCAAGGAATTTAGTGCATATAAGGATATTACACAAATTTTAAAATGATATGTATAATAAATGGCCTCAATATTAAGATATATAGCCGCTTACATAAGTATAGATACCTAAAATATGAACGTGGATGGCCGAAATATAGATTGCCTCAGCATAAATATAGATATTTCTCTCGATAAATATGGTAAATGGACTTCTAGATATACTACTATGAAAACATATGCACCATATTCAGTTTCTGTGGTGTTGTTATCAGTTTTTATTGAATTTGAACTAGGGTAAGGTTTCATGCTGTGGCCCCATTGTGTTTTTCAGCTGATAGGGCCCAGATATAGTCATCTGCAGGCATCTATTTGCAAAAAAACACTCAGGCAGAAATAAACACTTGGTACTTCAGCGTGTTCAAACTTCCGTTTCTCAATACCAGTGGCTCTTACAGTGATTCTGACTGTTGGGGATGAAACATCAGTGTTAACTTTCACTCAGTGAAATTTTACGCTATAGTTGTGGTTAACCAAATGGTGTACGGTGTGCTGTTGAATGTTACAAACAAAATGAGTTTTTGACAAAAGTAGCACAGCTGAAGATTTTGCAGACAGAATATGATATGAAGTAAGAAATAACTATCTGTGTCATCATACACTGTACTGTCGGTGTTCCAGTTGTCAGTCAAGCTGATTAGTGTTATTTTCCACTCAGGTACTCATGTAAGCAGTGTACAGACTCCTACCCCAACACCCGAACTACACCCAAGACCCACACCCGCTCTCGCAGTTACACCCGCTCTCTGACCAGCTCACAGGTAACAAATATTGTTGTTTAGTTGTGTGAATTGTGTTTGTATAGTGCCTTGACTAAAGCCATGTATCTCTCACCTTTTTTGTCATACTTCAGCTTGGAGACACGTTGAACCGTCAGTTTGAGGCGGTGTGTGAGACCATGTTCGGGGAGGTGGAGTCTCAAGCCGTGGAGGCCCTGGATCTCCCAGGTGTGTTCCGCACTCGCAGCCACAGCTACGTCCGCGCCATCCAGGCTGGCTGCTCCCAGGACGACGACTGCCTGTCTGTCTTCTCCATGTCAGGCCCCCAGGGCAGCATCAAGGGCGGGGCCGGTAAGTGTGTGGTGTGGTGTACCAATGCGTCTGTGTGAGAGTTAGAAAGATACTTCGTTGTCTTTCATGTGGTGGCAACCTGGCGGGAGACACAGCAGGACAGCCAGTGGGGGAGAGAATTTTGTGACAGCTTGTGTCTGCTTACCTCCACAAAAGCTAGTTTATACACTTGCACACACGCATCCACAAACCACACACCCCTAGCCACTGCACAGCAGCATGCAATGAGTTTTTAATTTTTAATTTCAAAGTTTTTTTCTCTATCCTTTCAATTTCTATGATCTTTTTTCACCCAAGCCTTCTGCTCCTCTGCAGCACTTTCCTTGTGTTTGTGTATATGTGTGCATGCTATAAGCATAGACTTGTGTCGTATGTTATTGTGCATGCTCTTTGTTCTCTGTCATCTGTGTCTTTTCTTTGTATCTCATCTCTCCCATCACCCTCCCTTGTGTGATCGCCGGTAGCTCAAACTCAGTAATAGGTACAGGAACGCTCATGATTATGATGATAGCTTAGCGCGTGTCTTCCAGCTGTAGCCTCACACTTTCACCTTTTTCCTCACTATCACTCATCTTTGTGTGAAACATGTCTGTTTTTGTGCATTTCTGCAATCACCCTCTTACGTAAGCCTAATTTACAGTACACCAGCAGTAGTTTGTGATTGTGTGTGTGTGTGTATGTGTGGGTGGGTGGATGGGTGTGTGGTTATCTTTGCTTATGAGTGTTTGTACAGTAGACTGCAGAGCCACTCGAGTGCCTTACAGGATTCAAATTTCCAAGCTTAGACCAGCAAATCCCCCCTGATGCTTATTAAACTCTGCGAGGTGTCATAGATATCAACCATAAGCACACACACACACACACACATATAGTAAGCAAACTCAAAGACACATTCACCTACATACATGCATGCTCCCATAATGGAGCTTATTCAGCTGCATGGTTGGGATCTTTGTAAACTGTGAAAAGCTGAAGATGCTTAGAAAGAAATGCATTAAAGATTGACATTTTATTTACTGAAAATAAACTGTGCGTGTGTGTGTGTGTGTGTGTGTGTGTGTGTGTGTGTGTGTGTGTGTGTGTCTGTGTTAACGAAGCCATGCGGGAGGAGACAGAATCTCTCATTTTAAGATTTCTCTCAGGAAATTGCAGTTAAGTTAGCTCAAGGGAAGAGGTTTTTCTTTGTCACTTCTTCTGTCATGTCTGTCTTTTCCACCACTTCACTCTCTGCGTCTCACTGAAATTCAAACCACAAGCTGATTTTTGGTGAAAATAGTCACACTTTTGAGCTGTGTTCATGAATCTTTCTGTCACATCTTGTATTGGCATTATTTCTTAATGATTTTGTTGTTTTCTCTTTTTCTCTCTCTGCGTTGGCTCACCCCTTTTCATGTCCACAAATTTCCTTTTTTTCACTCTTTCCTTTCACCTCCTCCTTCCAGTCTGTCCCTTTTGTAAGTATCCCCCTCCCAAGCTCCCTGTTGATATAGTACCCATGTTACTTTTAACAGCCCACTATCCCTCTGTCTTCTTTTCTCCCGCTCTTCTGACACTTCAGTCTTTCCTTATCGTAAAGGTGCTCCTCCCCCACTCCCACCTCGCATGTCCAAGTCTTCACTCTCAGTGCGAGCCCAGAGCAGCACCGAGTCCACCCAGGATGCCTACTTCCAGAACAGTGGACAGTTGGTCTCGAGCTCAGGCCTCGGGCGTCCCAAGCAGCACAGCAACTCCGTGGACCTGGGCAGCTCTGACGGCCCCTCAGGTCGCTCCTCCAGAGGAGGGTACTACACCGCCACAGGCCCTGGACGTTCCCGACAGCACAGTAACTCGGCAGAGAGCCTAGATGGGGTGCGGGGTTCGAGGGAGCTGGTGCCCTATGGAGGAGGTCCAGGAGTTGGGGTGAGGGCCAAACACAGCAGCTCAGCCGACAGTCTGCTAGAGGGGCCACCGAGGCCAGCCAGGGAGAGGGACGGTAGGGGCGGGGGCAGCCTGGGAAAGTCAGTCTCCCTGCCTCAGAACAGCATAGTGCTGAGTAAAGCTGGAGGGCAGGACGAAGGACGTGGTGGGAGAAAGTGGAGACCATCCATAGCTGTACAGGTGAGAAAGGACATTTTTCTTGAGCAAAATGAGGCTGCAACTAACTAGTCAGTCTAATCAAAATACAATCACGATTACATAATGTACATGTTTTCTTACAGAGAATTAGACGAGAAGATTGACAGCACTCACATGGTTGTGCGTTAGCTACCAAGCAAGTGTTGGGAAACAATTAGCGTAGCTTAGCATAAAGACTGGAAACAGGAAACAGCTGGCCTGCTTTTGCCAAAGCAGCACTTTAAACTCACTAAATAACAGGTTTATCTGTTCGTATGTATCTATAACTACTTCTTGGCAACCAGCAGCGAGAGACACACAAATTCCTGGACTTTTTAGATATGAGACTGATGTCAGTGTTCTAATTTGAAGCAATAGCTAGACATTTTGGGAAATAAGCATTGCTTCTTCATTTTGTTGCTGAAATATTGATAACATCGTTTCAACTCTCATGTGTCTGGTAAATATGAAGTTACCAGCAGCAACTGGTTAGCATAGCTTAGCATAAACGCTGGAAATGGCTTAAAACAGCGAGAAAGGCTCAGTCCAAAAAAATCTACTCCTGTTGTAACCCCTCATAAAACCACATCTTGTTGTTTTTGTACTTAGTTTTTTTATAGATTAAACAATTAAGATATAATGCGTTAATTACTGAGCTTTGGAGGTGCTGGTAGGTGGATTTTCTACCTTTGCACAGAGCCAGGCTGTTTCCACTTGTTTTCACAATTTATGCTAAGCTAAGCTAACTGCTGGCTGTAGCCTGTTATTTTGAGGAAAGGTAGGAGATAGGAGAGTGCTGTCGATGCTCTCATCTCAGGCCCAAACATGAATGAATGTATGTCTCAAAATGTCTAACTATTGCTTTAATCCCAGTTATGTGTGATGATTTTAGGGTGTATATTTGAACAGATACCACCGGAGTCTGACTGTGGTGCTTTGTGGCTCCTTCTGTTCCAGGTGGACAGTTCAGAGACTCTGTCAGATTCAGACGCAGAGGGCAAAGCTCTCACAGAGGTCCACTCTATAGGGGTCCAAGTAGAAGATGACAAAAGGTAACGGAAATACAACTGAGAATCAAAGCAACAAAAAAGTATTTATCTTTGAAATCTTCTAAACTTGAAGTGCGATTGTTTTGCCTGACATTTAACTTGCCTTAATCATGGACCCAAGCTCGAAAACTAGGATGTGCCTTTGTTTATTTGCTCATTTAATTTTGCCCAAAATGTGTCTTCATCAAGAGGTTTTGGTCTTTGCACAGTAATTTATGTAAATAATTTTAATATATAATTTGAAAAAGCCTTCATTTCCTGGGCGCCCAACAGTGCAGCCACCTATGGTTGATTTCTAGGCTAGATCCTATTATTTCATTTAACATTTCATCAGACATCACAGCTTGAACTCAGTATCACTTTGTTCCAAGAATGTGGTGTTTTTCGACTGTAACCATGACTACTGCAAATCATACACTCGACGTGACTTTTACATTTGATGCAGCCCTGCTCCTAATTATCTACTGTTGTATTGTTGCCTGTGGGTCAGATTCACTCGCATGCATGCGAGCAGTCACAACATCACATTCTCCAAACCCTGAGCAGAGTGTGATCACGCACCTGTTAACAATGTCCCCTACCTCCTGCAATAATCAAGGGTAACAGTGTGACGTAGGGGGAGAAAACAGGAGTGCAAGAACGGATATCTGAGTCACACCTCACACCTCATCAGACAGCAAAGAAGGATGAGGGGAGGTGGGGTACAGACTTTTAATAGAGTAAACACTCATCACTGAGTCCATTGACATGATATTTGCACACACTGGTGCGTCATATGCCAGAGGATTTAGCAGGGCTTATCACAACTGCGTGAGTAGTAGTGACTGCAGTGACAGCATGACTATCCCCACTGCAACAGAAATGTGCAATTATCAAAGGAGATAAATAATTTGAGGAAGGCTATTGCGTGTGATACTTCGTGTGACTGGACGGCTATGGGCCTGCCGTGACTCCCTGTGTCGCAGGCGGGCTCGTTTCAAGCGGTCCAACAGTGTGACGGCGAGCGTGCAGGCCGACCTGGACCCTGAGGGCTTCCCGGGGCTCAGCATTGCCGTGCCAACACAGGACAAGAGTCTCCAGTTCGGCTGTTCCTTCCAAAGGCACTCGTCAGAGCCGGAGTCAGCTAGCCAGTACACAGAGTGCCACCGCACCGTCCACACACAGGGACAATGGGCCTACAGAGAGGTAGGGATGAGAAAGTAGATACCACTCTCACATCTGTCTGTTATATATGAATATACAGCCAAGAGACAATTTGCTTAGCTTAGCACAAAGACTGAGGACTGGGAAAACAGCTAGCCTGGCCACAAATTGTCATTTTTGTTTGAATTTAACAAAATGAGATATAACGTGTTAATTAGCAAACTTAAGAGGTGCTGGCAGGCTGATTTGGTTATCTTTGGACACAGACAGGCTAGCTGTTTCAGTCTTTATGCTTAGCGAGGCAAATGCTGCTTGCTGTAGATTTATATTTCATGAGCAGACATGAGAGTGCTATCAATCCTCTCTTCTGATTCTCAGCTGATTGTAAAATCAGGGTCAAGATAAGCGAGTCTAGGTAGGGAGTAACATGACACAAGCGATGAGAAGAAAAATGTTTAATTTTAAAAAGAAAAAAATGTAAAATTATTATACTTCTATTAAATATTAGATATTTAGTGACTTGAATGTCATCACATTAGCCAAATAATTCTGTATCTTATCATCCATTAGTCAGTAATCCAATACATTATGTCCAAATGAATTGCCAACAACCATGTGTTCTCATGTTATCCAAGGATTTCATCCAGAGTGGCTACACCACTGAGCCCTGTCCAGCAGACCCACGGCCCCACCAGCACCCACACCTGCCTCCACGTTCCCACTCCCCTCTGCCCATCACCTCTGAGAGAGCCTGGGCCGGAACGCCGTCCCTGGAGGGCCCCCGGAGCCTGCCCGACTCGGGCCGAGCCTCGCCTTGCATGAGAGATGGAGAGTTCTTCCTACGCCTCCTGCAGACGGAGGTGGAGAGGATGGAGGGCTGGTGCCAGACCATGGAGAGAGAGGCAGAGGAGAACGAACTGCCAGAGGAGAGTGAGTTGGGAAGAGGATCAAAAGGATCAGAGATAAAGATAAATGATGAATAATTCTTGGATTTTTAAAACTACTTATGTGCCGTTTCCTCCCTAGTTCTTGAGATGATTCGAAATGCAGTTGGCAGTGCCCAGATGCTTATGTCTCAGAAAGTCCAGCAGTTCTTCCGCCTCTGCCAACAAAGTGTGGTGAGTATGTGTGATTGCATGCAAAATCATGACAGCACACATTAGATATGGTGCATGGTTTTGCCGAGATTCACTGTCGCTAAGGGCAAAATTAGCTTGGCTGCAAAAACACGACTGCAGAAATTGGTCCTATGGAATTTTGTTGTCCCTCTCGTTTTTTCACAAATCCTTGTATATTACTTTGTCATCCATCACATGTAATGTCCTGCCTCTCTGCCCACCCAGGACCCATCCGCATACCCCCAGCCTACCTCTCAGGACCTGGCAGGCTTCTGGGACCTGCTCCAGCTCAACATAGAGGACGTCAGGGTCAAGTTTCAGGACCTCCAGAGGCTCAAGGACTCTAGTTGGAGACTCCCACCTGAAAAGAAGGTGAGAGGCCCAGGGGTCCAAACAGCTCTGGTTTCCCTACAGCACTCCCCTAGAGCTAAGATGGCAGTGTGCAGAAGAGTAGCGCAGATGGTTGTGCCCTCCAAACCTTTGCAGGCTGTGAAAATACAGAACAGCAAGAGGAACTGAGCTAAGCTGCTCACAAGACCGTGGAGTCTTAAACTACTAGAGATCTAAATGCATATCAGCATTGCTGCATTTATTGCTGCTGGTCAGACAGAAGAAAGTACTTGTCTGTTACATTATTGTCTATAAAGCTTAGGCTACTCACTGATCAACATTATTCTTGATACCAAACTAACAATTGTTTCTCTTTCCTTCTTTTTCTTTTTACATTATCCTTGTTTACCTTTTCTTCCCCATTTCATTTCCTTTTACGTTACCCAATGCCAATGCATGCCGAGATACTTTTTGCTGACTTTTTGTTGATTTTGGTTGTTTGTCATAATGTCTCGGTCCATGATTCTTCCTCACTTGAATTTTACCCTTTCTGTTGGTGGTTTTGCTCTTTGGTTTGTCATTCTCTTTGTTTCTCCTAATATTTCCACTTTTTTTTGCATGGGGTCCCTTTCGTACAACCACACCAAACCATTTTTTTTCACCACCCGACGCAATGAATCCACTGTACGTTTCCATCTTGCGTGTCACCATTGCTGGGCTAGGAGGATAAGAAGCTTCCTCCTCCCTTACCAAAGAAGCCAGCGGGTGGGGTGAGTGGCAGCCTCCGGGCCGATAGCAGTGGGGATGTGGGTGCTGGAGGTGGGTCAGGGGGCCTGGTGGTGCCTCGCCTGGGTGGACATACCCTGCCCATCAAGGAGAAGTCCCTGGACCTCGGGGACCGTCAGAGGACAGAAGCAAGGAGGAGGCTGCTGCAGACCAAGCGTGCCGCCTCCTTCAGGCAGAACTCGGCCACAGAGAGCGCCGACAGCATCGAGATCTACATCCCTGAAGCCCAGACTCGACTCTGAACACAAGCCCGAGGAGTCTCCCACCCACTTCCTCACTAACCCTCACTCCTGCGAAGCTGACCCACTCAGTCTTTATCTGAACCCATTTCTGGATATTCTTTGGGTCATTGCTGTTTATCCTCAACCTTCCCTTCAGCATTTCCAACACTTAACACCACACCTGCAAACTCATCTCTTGCTCAGTAAATAAGCAATGACAGCCATTTTAGTGTCTTGAAATTTGGATATTTTACTGACACAGAGGCCTCGACATGAAATGGTAGCTAGCAGATATGAGTTACAGACTTTTCTGATTTCTTTTTGGCTGTCAGCAAACAAGAAATAGTCCACTTTTATAACAGCGGTCAGCAGAGGTTCACGCAGTAGTAGCATGCCTGTGCGTGTTCACCTAGCACTTCTCCATCACTGAAAATAAAGGGCTTAACAGGCACAAAACCTCTGCGTGAGGAGGTGACAGAATCACCCAATTTATCCCCTGTTGCCATCTCCTGAATGCCATTTGCCGCAGAGTCAGCAAAGATATATCCACACTCATCACTGATGTTACCGGTACGGATGAATAAACATGAATTCATTTCTCTTCATCAGTTTAAATGCCCTTAAAGTCAGATGGTTGGCAATCCCCAAAGAACATTCTCCAAGCATAGTCAGTCAACTACAGCTGGCTCCTTTCACCCAGGTGCCATCTGTCCACCCAGGCACCCAGTCAAAGATTATGAAACAGTTTTCTGCCTCTTTCCTTCACTCCTCACAACCCGCGTATCCACTGACTACCCTCAGCATTCAGCAGTGAGGCTGTTTGAATGTGCAAGTGCTATTTGTACATAGTGTGCACACTCATGTTTGCCAAAAGGAGCTTTTCTGCGGTGTAGCATCACAGCCTTGACAGCTAGAGAGCATCACAGACACAAAAACACAGTCGTTTGCGTTTTATGTAGTCTCTCTGAAGTTTCAAGTGTTCAGGGGTGGGGCTGCTGGGAATTTTTAGGGGAATATATTTTGGTGGCTTTTCAGGACTTCGCTGAGAATGCCTCCATTTCACTGTGAGACTTTAGCACCACCAAGTGGTCAAATGAGGACCCAAACCAACAACAGTGGTCTGCGGAGAGTTCTTTCCACCTCAGTCAGGAATTAACAGATGCCCTGATGAAACAGCCATGGAAGAAGATCACTTTTTTCATTCTTTTCTTTCCCTTATCACACATTGTCTTTTCTCTTCTCTTGAATAATCAGAGTGGACCTTCCCATCATGTAATTGCATAGTTGAGAATATAAAGCAGTGGCTCACAAAGTAAAAACGGGGCGGCTGCCAAAGTCTTCAGCAGATTACCTGAATTTCACATGAAGAAAGAGAGAATGATTTCTCTGTTCGAAAGAAAACAAAAGGAGCCATATTCAACGTAGCTCCCTCCAACCCCCACCCAAAGAGTCATTAAAGAGAGGAAACCAGCAGTTGCAAAATGATGAGGAATAAGCAACTTGATAGTGTTTATGCTGGGATTAAATGGCATTTGTGAATGGAATTATATCGTATGTTGGCTGCACTATGTGTTCCTTTCCCTTCGTTTTTATTTACTTCTTGAAATCATACTATCAGACGTTTTTGAACAAAGTGTAGCATGATTTTAAAAACTCTGAAGGGGTCTTATTTACACATTCATGTCAGAGCAGATATCTCTAGCTGAAGCGTTTTGTATGGATGGTGCATATAGGTTTGTATGCTTGTGTGTAGTGTGAATATGAAGGGCTGTGTGTCAGGGACATGTGATGAAGCCCAATGAATACTAAAATGTCCAAGCATGACCATTTTTTTTTCTTTTTTATTTGGATGGAATATGTTGGTAAAATGGGATATTTTAATGGGAGATGTATATTTTATAATATAATCTACATTTCTAGATTAGTGGAGACTATTGACTACAGTATATGTACAAAAAAAAAGCATATATCAAACGTGAAATACTACAGTATTATTATGATAGATTATAGCATTGTGTGGTACTACAGCTGTGTGGCATATCCAGACTCAGTACATGTGAAAAAGAATTTCAAATGTTTATCATCTTCAGTTTGTGAGTGCTGGGTCAGGTTCACAGGGTATATAACTGGCAAGAGTGTTAATTGCCAAGTATGATCCTCCTTAGGCCTACTGTATATCTGTCTGTGGTTCTAACAACATATACTGCTGTACCCCCTCCCTGTATTTCCTCTTCAGAACCAACCACATGTGCCTAACCAGCTATATGTGGAGGTTTCCTTTGAACACAGTTTACAGTATATATATATATCTATATATATATATATATAGACATATATATATAAAGAAAGATATGTAAATAGAAATATAATATAAAATCTCCAGAGAATATTGTTGATGAAAATGTTTTTATTGTACTGACATGCCATCCTTTGTCTCCCTCACTTTCACTTGCAATACACACATAAGACTGGCAGATTATATCGATGTTAACACTGCATGTTTTATGTCAACCTCGTTTGGGAAAATTTAGCAGAATCCAATTTTTGATTGATAAAAGGAAAGCAAAATTTTGTAGCTTATAAACCCTTTTTGTGACTGAAAAAAGACAAGATTTTACAGTGCAGTTATTTCCATGAGTCACTTCTTTGTACAAAGAGTATATCCTTGGAGGACGACCTTGAAAACAGCAATCAGTGTTTTGATGTGAATCTCAGCAGATCAATTTAACAACCTCCATGTGAAACAAGCTGCCCTGGCAATGGAAAAAAAAAAAAGGGCTGAGAATCAGACGTCATGTTAAATTCATCTGCGTCAGTGTGGGTTGCAGAGCAGCCTTTTTATCCCCTCATCCCTCTCCCCTGTTACCCTCAAACTTGACAACATCTCAGTGGTGTTTGGCACAGCCCTCATCAAACAAAGCACAAAGACCTGCTTTTATACTGTTACTCCACTGTGAAGGCCTCTGGACTCCACCCTCGCAACCCTCAAACCTACACTGGGAGGGATGGCAAGGTCTTTCCAATACAAGCCAGCCTTGAGGCACACCAGGAATCACAGAGGCTTTGTGGGATGTTTATCCACCGTAGCAACTATTACTTCTTCAATTCTCGCTGACTTTCTCCTCTATTCTTTTGATCACACGTTGAGGTGTTAGCCAGCCACCTTGCCTTGAAACAGGTCCATTGCAAACACACTTTTGGTGGTATGATTTTCATCCTTTCTGTTCTGTATTTAACACATCCATTTGTCCTATGTCCTCACAGTATAAATACAGGAGCCTCAGCTAAAAATAGCACCTGGGTGTATAGTTGTACAAACATTATCCGAGCACTCACCACCACACCAGACAGACTACCATATGAACCCTTTCACCTCTTTCTAGAAGTGCAAAAACCCCGCGCGGACAGCCAGACGGACAAGTCAACTCTGAGTACCTCAGTTTCTAGCAGCAGTGTCTCCAACCCCGACCCAGGCCTCTGTCCTCAGGGGATGTAACGCCGCACAACCGATGGACCCTGAAAATACAGGATCAGATCAGTCCCACAGGAACGTCATCCATATTCTCTGAATGAAGGGGGAAATCCTTTTGAGCCCAGATTCTCTAGTAGCCATTTTCTGAGACTGGAGAGCGCAAGTGAAAGAAGTGGTGGTTGAAGCAAGAGCTCAATTGTAGCCAATGTGTGTGCGTGTGTGTGTGTGTGTGTGTGTGTGTGTGTGTGTGTGCTGTATACTGTACATCTACAGGAGAGATGCTGTAGCAGCAGATTTGAGTTTTGGTTATGCTGATATTTCTGAGACGTAGAGCTGCTCTGGAGGAAAAAGCTGGTTGGTTAAACCTCGATGGGGGAGGCCAATGAAGAAGGTTTTTTTCAACACCTTGAGCTGTGGCTGCTGAGACACTTTCCGTTACTCCCTGCAATATTTCAAACTGATCCACTGTCAGAAACTGGTGAAAATGAGCATGTCTTGTTTGTTTCATTGAACAAACATGTTCCAGCTGTTGAATGCTTTTAACTAAGTAGCAACAATAGGAAACATTAGATTAGCATTAGCAGTAACGTAGCATAGCTTTAATGGATTAACTGGATTGCACACATGCATTGTTTTCTGTGAATCTCTTGCGCATTTGTAGGCAATTTCAATCCACTGCGGCAATGGTGGACTCCGCCACTAACACTGAAAACTACAATACAGAAAAAGAGTTTCAGAATGTCATGACATTAAATGACTGTTGGTAAAAAATGGCAACCACAAACAGCATCAGAAGCAGTCCCTGATTTCCTGAAAATCTTAAGGATTCGATCTTTAATACTAATTATACTTTGACCAAAGTACCCTAAAACATATTTTTGGTTCTTCTGTCCGAGGTTTTACTTCCCTCCGCCTCCAGAGCAGCTCAACGGCTAGAAGATGTTTAACTGAAACTCCAATGTGCCTTTAGCTCTGAGGTGTAATTGCATTTGTATGCGTGTGTGAGAGTGTGTGCGTATTTACACTGTAATGTTGTTTAACAGTACACACACAGGTAACCATGTGGGTCAGAGACAACTGAGCAATTACTGTGTAATTAACAAAAAAATAACACCCTGCCACCCTCATGTTTACAAAAATGTAAATACCTGTTGCCAATGGACATTGCTCTTCTCAATATTACATATATTGTTATTGCAATATGATTATTATTAGTATGATTATTGTCATTAAAAAGATTAATTATTGCCATGACGCTCATTCTTATAAATGGTGTTGTCAACTATAGGTATGGGTAAACATTGTTCTGTATTCAAGGGCGAGTCTTGTGTACGATAACATTAAAAAATAGCTTAATCTATGATGACAAGTCTTCAATCGCTGCTACTAAGGAGATGGAGTAGAAGAAAAGCAAACTGACAATAACTCTGGGAAGACATTTTTCTCTGGGATCAATGATGGACACTCCAATGAGGAGTGAAAGATCACCAAAAGAGGAAAGCATTGAGCAGATGGACTGAATGGAAGATCCAGACATCAACCTTCTTTATGTGCATCTGTACCACTCTGAACTCTTAGTTCTGCCACAGGAGGAAACCAACATGGACATCAAACTGATACCGACTCTACTCTCTCTGTATTCTATGTAGCAAACACTAAATAGCCCCTTGTTCTCTGCTCTCCTCCTCTTTCATCTTTCTTGCGTTTCTCACTGAACATCTTGATTTTTAATCAGACGGGTTTGATACAGCAAGCTTTTGTCTTTCAGCCCAGCTTTACTCTTGTGTTCTCATTTTCTACATCTGATTCAGTGCCAAGACAGCATATTGTACATACAAACATTAAATGCTTCTGTTTTTTCTCCTATAAAAACAAATGACTGGAGCATATAGCAATAGTGATGCCATCAGATATGAACTTTGTTTCTAATGCCACCAGTGGACACTCTAGATGCATGAGAACACCACAGCGAGCGGGGGATGCAGCGGGAACATGTGCTGGAGAGCAGTGGAGGTCGTTGCACAGTGAAGTGTAAATCATGATTCTGTTTGTTGTGTTGTGGTTCTCATTTTGTACATACAAATTTATTTATTGATCTTGTACGTTTTATGGATCTGGATGTGTCAGAGGAGCACGTCTGATAGCGCTGAAGCCCAGAGAGATGGCACACTGTGACGTGGTTTACCCCAACACAGAATGTAACACTGTCAACGTTGTCAAAACATTTTCTAATGGCTAATATTATTACTATTAATATGATTATTATAAAGCTATTTTAGCGAGTTAAATAAGGGGTGCTGTGTCTCCTTTGTCTTTCTTTTGTCTTGATTTTTTCAACTACTGAAAGTTTTAAGCACTGAAAAAAAAGGAATCCTTTAGTCAGTTAAAGGTCCAGAAAACTTTCACATCTGAAGTTTGTCTGTTGTATTAAATACTCATGACTAAACATCAAACACAAACTGCACTAAACAGCTGCAGTTTGTAAAAAAAACAAAAAAAAAAAAAACATTCTTAGTTATTATTTATGAAGCGTTTAACTATCAAAAACTCCATCAGGAATGTGTGGGTGTGTTTAGGTGTTAGCAGTTTTTGATTAAAATGTTGCTACACTCTGATTGGTCCACAGAAATGCATGCATGACATCACCTTTTCCTTAGCCTCACTAAATTCAAACCAGCTGGAAACAAAAAGGATTTTAATGCGCTTTAAAGCATAAGTTGGACATTTTTGGAAACACACTTATTTGCTCTCTGACGAGGAGTTAGATGAAGAATTCGAAATGTACAAAAACCAAAGAGTGCCGAACTACAAGTCAGCTCACTTTTTTGCCAAGCGACCAGCTGGGACTCCAGGAAGTTACTGTGACTGACTGAGAAATCATCCAGCATATAACCCCCGTAAAATGAAAGTTTTTACACTTCAGGTTTTGTACAGATTAATCAAATGAGATGTTGTTACCGTTTTTTGTTACACGTTTCCCTGTTTACAGTCTTTATGCTAAGCTAAGCTAACTGGTTGCTGACCATAGCTTCAGATTTAATGACAGACAGGACAGTGTTTGATCTTCTCTAACTCACTGCGAGACAGCAAATAAGCTAAATTTCCAAAATGCTGAACTATTCCTGGAACAGAAAATTGAGTTTATGCTGGACTACATTGCTAACAGCGACAAGCTGATTTTAGGGTGTTTATAACAACTATTCTAGTAGATTGACCTATGTTTCAACTGCA
Source organism: Chaetodon trifasciatus (assembly GCA_037975065.1). Taxonomy (NCBI): domain Eukaryota; kingdom Metazoa; phylum Chordata; class Actinopteri; order Chaetodontiformes; family Chaetodontidae; genus Chaetodon; species Chaetodon trifasciatus. The sequence continues at coordinate 40,541 of JBBMOE010000015.1, read as the reverse complement.
AAAAACAGCTTCTCTTTAAGTAATTGTCTGCCTTATTGTATCATGTTGAAGTCTGTGTGAAGCTAGTGCCACTCTGTCATGATAAAATCATGACTGAACACAGAACTAAAAGACTTAGTAGATGGACATTTTTTGCAGATATACCCACTTGGGAGCATACATTAAAAATGCAAAGCGCGGGGGGGTCTTCTCTCTTTCTGCCTGAAGCAATGTGCAATGTAAATACCAAGCAGGTTAAAGGAGAGGACAGAGAACAATTTAGCGCCAATGTAGCACTGAGTCAAATGCACATTCCCGTAGGCATCCTCTTCCCACTCAGGTCTGAATTCAGACCGACACATTGAGGGGATATTTTTGTCCTTTCCCTGTAGCTGTGGTACATAACTACACTCACGAACATAGCCCGCTGTAACTGAATATAAAGTGTTCACCTGAGATTTAAGAACATGCAACAGTGGCCTCCGGGTCGAAGAAGCAGGCTCCAACCAAAGTGCAGGCGTTAAAGTGTGAGAGGTGAATATGTAATGCCACCTTAAGGCACTTAATGGGGTTGCTGAAAATAAAAGTGCTAACAAGTGCTGCACAGAGCATTAAAACATCTAGAAGCACCCATGTCATCTTGTTCCCAATGGTGACTGTACTATGTAGAGCAAAAAACAAAGTTATTCATTCATACTTGAGTGCAAAGAGTTGAGAATTATTTAAGTCTGAGCACAACACAGTGGCATGGAAGTGCCATTAGGAACACTGAGAGACAACTTTTTGACTTTTCTGAAGGGACTCAAAGACCCTGCAGGCCAAGGACGCTGTGAGAATAATGTAAGAAAGTGGACCACGAACAAAAGTATTTTAAAATATCTCATAGTTTAAACTTAGTTCTGAACTTTGTTGCTTTTCCTAGAGCTTCATTGGAACCTTTAAAATCACTAATATACTGTATAAACACACAAGAAATCCATTCATCAGACGACTCATCTTTTATTCAATCATTTTAAAAAGCACACAGTAAAACGATAAAAGTGCCTCACATGTAAACTGCTGTTTCAATCAAACCACTCGAACAAATGAATCATTTGTAAACCAGCAATTAGACAGCTGAGAGGATGCCAGGAAAGCTTTACACGCTGAACAGAAGATTCCACTTTTCATTCAGACTTATTCAATGATTACAAAAAGAGCACAATTAAGAAGCAGTGACACATTCAGTGATAAAGGAGTTGATAAAAAGGAGAGTTCCCCTTCATTTTGGCAAAAATACTAAAAACGTTACATAAGCAGCATCCCTTCAACCATAGTGCACGAGTGTCCCCTGATCCTACAAGCTTGGTGAAAACCTGAGATGAAGAAATTCTAAATACTCAACTTTGCAGTGTCTGGGGGGTTTAAGGGTCACTGGACACCATCCAGTTTGAGTGTCCAAGCTTGACCGGGGGAGTAAGGCAGTTCAGGCAGGAGGACAATGAGTCCAGCACTGGGGAGGAGTGGGGACCAGGGTAAGGGCTTTGGATTCCCCAACAAGGTCACCTGAACAAGGGACAAAAATTCACAATTCTCACTTTTCATATATGGGGATTTGCTTCTGTACTTACAAGGTCACATTTCTTTTTTTGCCCAGGCTTCACTGTCAAGTTTTTCATCAACTGTAAAAACTTCAACAAGACCACTGTATTAGTCCCTTTACCTTAGTGGCTGATGATGTTTTAGGTCCCAATAGTTGCACTGTGGGCTTGGGAGGTTTAGCTGTCATGATGGCATATACGGATGTTCCTTTAGATGTATACCTAGAGAAATGAAGATGGCAAGTTGCATCAATTCAATTCAATTCAATTTAAAACAACTTGTCCCTCGAGGGGGACTTCAAAGTATGCAAGCGTGCAATCAAGTTATCAACCTTGTTAACACGTCCATATGGTGTTTTTTATGTAATACAAGATATATCATGAGTGAAATAAGCAGTCAGTGTCATGCCTGAGCATTTCCACCTTGGAGCTGCAGTGGACCAATGACAGTCTAAGACACACACGGATTCAGACAGCTAGTGTTTCATACATGACATCCATAAGGTACCAGTGCATATTTAATCTGGCTTGAGGGTGTTGACAAAGAAAGTTACAGCAAACGTTACTCAAAATAGTTTGTCAGATAGCTAAACTGCTGAATTCAATGACTGCTATATTCATTACGATAATTCAGACAGAAAACTCCACATGACTTTGAAGCACATTACTTTCAAGCAAGAATTACATTTTGATGAAGGTGAGTTTTTAGGGGTTTAATCAGTGCCAGGAGAGGAACTTTAATACACGTAAAAAAAAGTATCTAAAAATTCTCATTTGAAATTCATAGCAATTAGGATGAGGTCAAAAGTGCAGGTGCATTTATCAGCTTATACACAAGGTAAACTGACTATTTCTATTACTGTGAACTCTATTACTGTTCACAGGTCTAATGGCTTCTGGAATAAAACCAAAGTTCCTTCCAAATGTTTTATATACAGGCAATCGAAATACATTCCTAATGGCAGCCTCTTAAAGTAGTTATAGAAACATGTGGGGTTGATATTCTGATAAATAAAGGAACGTAAACCACTGGTTTAAGACTTCTATACAGATTTATGAAAAATGTGCTTTCAATTATAAAAGACAGAAACCACAACATCACAGACAGCTTTTCACTTCACTTTCAGCTCTCCCTCTGCTTCTTACCAGACTGGTACAGTGGTGTTCTCCGTCTGGATCCTCCAGGGTTTGGAGGCGTAGATGGCCTCCCCGTTGATCTCTAGCCAGGCTCCTACACCCCTCAGCCTCTCCTCAAACACCGCCGGGATCATCCCATCAGGTGTGGGACCCACATTCAGAAGGTAGTTGCCTCCCAGAGCCACAGTGTGAACCAGATCCTGCAACAGAAGCAGCACAACCAGTCAGAGAGACCTGACTGATCACACTAAGGTTCTTATATGCATTTTTAAGCAGTGAAAGATAGGATGACTGATATATCACATGCTTGACTCATTCTTTTTAATAAGTATTCTCTTGACAATGATGACAAAATCAAGGGACAAGTGATTGTAACAGCAAATTATGGATGAACAAACTGACCAATTATAAAAGCAACACTTCCCTCATTAGATTAAATTAATCCTGAGGGAATGTTGGCTTCTAGGATAGATTTAAACATCAGCAATCAACACGGCCATAAGTACCACTTATTAAAAAAAGTGTCCATGACAGCTGTATACATGAGCAGAAACCCTGACCCTGTATTCTATATGTGTGAGAGTCATATACAGAGGCAGAAACAGCCTCATTACTATTCCAAAATAGGTAATCAACTCTAAACTAATATTAGCACATATCCTCACCTCTATGATAGTGGGCAAGTCCATCAGCTCACTCATCTTCATGTTTCGACGGTAACCCCAGGAAAAGGTGTCCACAGATGTGCACTTCTCCCACTTGTGCTTGGGCAGCTGGCCTGGAGTATATTTGTCTTCACAGTTATAGTAGCCACCATGTTTACACGCACAGCCAGATCCCCATCTGTCATTGGTCACAACAGTATCCTAAAACAAGGAAGGTCTGTTAAGTACATGTAGCTGTCTGGAAACGATAACTGAATGTCTGACTTCAAAAAAACACATACTTTGACGGGGCTGTCATTGTAGAGCCAGGCCAGGAACTGGGTGGAGTTCCAGTAGGTGTCAGGTGCTTCCCAGTCCCCGTCAGACCAGATCACCTCAGGTCTGTACCTGTAAAAACAACAGGAAGATCAAAGTTTAAACATGCTGCTGTTCAGTTTTATTGACATGTTCCTGTAACTCACACAGGCTCATGTAACTAAGTCTGATTTGCAAGTGCTACTGGAATCAGCTGATGGAGAAATTTTAGCACACACCTTACAACCATGTTATAGAGCTCTGGAAGTAGTTTATGCATCACAAACTCCTGCGTTTTGAATCCATTCTTCTTGTCCATCAGGTATAACGGATGGAACCACTCGTACAAGGAGTTGTAGAGTCCATAGTGCAATGACCTAAACATGGGAATTAAAAACCTTAAAATCTGTCACTGAAGACTCCATAAGAATGGTCAAAAGGTGACATGAACGGGGGGATTGTACAATACTCTTTAATTGACTGCTTTATCAGTATATACATGTCAGCGCAGCTATAAACACTTTCCCTGTGCTTCATAACTTAACACTTGATGACTCACCTTTTGCGCACCGCCTCTGCCAGGTCTCCCACTAAGTCCCTGTGAGGACCAGAATCAACTGAATTCCAGTTCCAGGAGTTAGGAGACCCCCAGTTAGTAAATCCTTCGTGGTGTTTGGCAGTAAGGACGACATATCTGCAGTTAAGATCGTGAGTCAGCGTAACATACAGTATGCGTGAGACCGAGGACCAGAGCACATACAGGTAAAATTAGAAGCCGTAAGTAAAAACGTGTTTATCAGCCCACGCTCTGTTCATAATAACACTCACTTTGCACCAGAAGCCTTGAATATGTCCGCCCACTCCCCCGGGTCGAAGAACTGCGCGTGAAACTGGGGAGCAAACTCCGGGTAGCTGAACCCAGGCGGGTAGTTCTTTGACATGTAGTTCACACACTTCTGGTCCGGAGGCTGCTGGCCCTGCCAGTGCCACCAGAACCACTCACTGCCGAACCCGGGGACGGAAAACACACCCCAGTGGATAAAAATCCCCACCTTAGCCTCGTCGTACCATGGCGGCAGCGGTCTGGCGTCCAGGCTCGTCCAGTTGGCAGTGTACCGAGCCGCCGTTTGAGAAACTACAGCAGCGACGAAGGCATACACGGCTAGCATAACTGCAGCAGGTTAGCTTTCCTGCTAACTCCTGCGGAGATGCTGCTACGAGGCTAAGCGCCGATATGTTTTCAGCAGCTGGGACACCAGCAGGCCCGCAACACTGTCAACATTAGACGTGGACTACACTTCCGGTTCTGCTGGTGGTGAGTTGAAATGTTTACCATCATATGACTGTAGCACATGAATGGTCATATGACTAACGCTTCCTTTTTTTTTTTTTTTTTTTTTTTTGTTACACAACTTTATTGACCGATGAACATAACACGGGGCATGCCTTACATGGGAGTTTCACTGCGCGTCACACAAGATAACATTTCTTAAAACTTAATTACATCCTAATTGTTGTGACGACAGATTATATAAGATATGTGGGATGGTTCATAGCCTGTATTTATTCATTGACATATTTCTATTTGTTGTAAACTTTATGGACAATACGAAAGTCTAAATGCCCTCTCAGTACCCTCCCCACGCTGTCAGGAACACAATTCTGGTGGAGACACACTTCATACTAAAATGCCCACCATGTCGAAGCTTTTATTAGCAGAAGGCCAACAAAAAATGGCCTTGGGCTTCTCAATAGTAGATACAGGCTTGTTGATGACAGCTTGAATTACTGCTTCAGTCTAAATATTTCTATACAAAGCAAATTCAGCATCCATTTGTTTACTTAAGAATGATTCATTCTGGTATGTCGTGGCCCTTTGAAATGTGTTACTGAGGGTACCTTTAGATCATAACTGGGAGACCTTTTTCGACGTTGATCGTTAACTGTCCTGACGCATTTGTACTTTTTGATATAATATTGTACGTAAACAAGAGGTTTAGTTGATAAATTTGATATTTCTGGTCATAAATAATGGGCTAGAGAAATAACAATAATATTCTGGATAGGCGATGTAAGGAGACTGACTGGGAAAACTATAGCATACAGAATTTTTAATTCAACAAAATGGGCAAAGATTTTCTCTGTACATTTGTAGATGTTGGCCAAGTATATATATAAAAATAATTTAACAAAAGAAAGAAATGGACTGACTCCAGAACAAACGTGGTTTCAATTAGCCCCGATCTATTTGAATATGACCCTACAAATAGAAAGGCATGAAGGCCAAAACCTAGATTTTGTTAAATACACGTGCACATAGTTTCTTTTAATTTTTTTTGTTTGTTTTGACTTTGTATCGTTCCAATGCTCTCTCGTTATGTGCAAGTTCTCTTTGTACATATTGTTCCCTTAATAAAGAAACGCGCCCAGGAGGCAACTTTCTTTGGACTTAATAGGGAGGCCACCGCGGAACAAGGTATCCAGGTCTCTACTGCACCCTTGGGACCGGGTCTTTGTCGCTGCTGCACACAAGGTCGGCGGAGGTCTGAATTCTTGAGTCCGACTCATTCTTGTTGCTGCACACAACGTCCGTGTCTGTCTCAAGCCGCTTTGGGCAGGATGCGTACACAGCCAGAGCTTCCAGCCCGGCAAGGACGAGTGAATCCCGCCGCTGAGCCCTGCGGCTGTAACCGAGCCGCTTCAAGGTTCGCCGTGTGGTCCTGAGAGAGATGGGCTTCTCCTGCCCGCTGCTGTTGTACAGAGCCTGGATCTGCTCACTGGTCGCGTGGTTGTTCGCCTCCACCACACTCTCCATCCTCCTCTCACCGCTGTCACCGACCAGGCGTTTTCTCCCGCAGGACCCCCGGTGACTGGAGGTCTTCTGCTTCTCGCACCATTCCCTGTAAACTCGAGACACGCTGGTTTTGGAAAATCCCAGCCGGTTTACTGTTTCCGAGATGCTGCAGCCGGCGCGCCGCGCTCCCACGATCATGCCCCGCTGGAACTCACTCAAATCCCGCGACTTGCCCATGTGTCACCGCTTGGTCCGACAATCCCTCTGGAGGAGCGCCGCAGACACCCGCTGTCTGCCAACCACAAAACAAAGTCGTAAATAAGCGTTCTTCTTCTGTGGTTATTAGATTCAACGAAGGCTTATTGTCGCCCTCCTCAGTTGGCTTCGCGATTTCTTCTTCTTTGACCAGACCTTTCTCACAGCAGCCATTTTTTTTGAGCACAGGTGTTACTAACCACATTAATTAAGGCTCTGTACCTTCATTAATGTGAGTAGTAACACCTGTGTCTCAGCTTGGCTTTTTTCGCCATGGCATATGATTAAAATGAACATGAAAAAGGACAATAACATGTCCATTATACACACAGTCTGCGTATTGTACACAATATATTAGGATAGTCCATAAGTGTATCCTGTGGATGTAAAAGAGTCGTGTGTACAGTTTATGAACATGACAAATGAAGGTAACTGGAATTGAAGTTCTGTAGGCATAAAGGCTTACTTTCGTGGCCACAGACGCCCTTGGAGTTGTGAGCCGAAGTGGTTGTTTGGAACCAAGGATTGTGGCATAAACTGTATTGTTTTTGGCAGTGTACCTATAATAAGAACAATCAGTGGCTAGAGCCAAGCTACGACAGGCTTTGCATTGTTTTCTAATCACAAAATCACAATATGTTGTTTGCCTAGCGTGCTGCCAGTGTGACCTGGCACCTGGAAAAGCAGCAGGAAATGGAATGGAAAACAAGTCAGCATCTCACCAGACAGTGACAGTGCTGTTCTCTGTCTGGACCCTGCAGGGTTTGGAAGCATAGATGGCCCTCCCCTCCCCAACCAGGCACCAAGTCCCCACAGCCACTGGGGCAAACATGCCATCTGCCATCACACCAATGGTCCGCAGGTAGTTACCACCCATTGCAATCACATACACCAAGACCTGAGGAAAGAGAGTGTTAGATTAATGCAAATAGTTAATCACAAAATGACTGGACATAAATCAGCTAGATGACAGCCTTCCTTGACCTCTGACCTTTATGATGGACAGCAGGTCCATGAGGTCTCTTAGCTTCATGTCTCTTCGGTAGCCCCAGGAACGGGTGCTGATAGACTGGCATTTCTCCCATTTGTGGTGTGGAAGTTTGCCAGGTGTGTACCTGTCAGCACAGTTGTAGTAGCCGCCATGTTTGCAGTAGCAGCCCTTACCCCACCTGTCATTGATAACCACCACATCCTGAAGAAACACACAGAGTGGTGGAGACCCAAGTGCAGTGACCTGCTGGCCTGTCAACTGCTTCCAACCTGGCTCATTTAAGACTTAGACTGTTAATGCCAATATTGGATGTTTTTTTTAGTTTTTTGTTACATTCCACCACTGGGTGCTGCTCTGTAGATGACAATACCCCCCCGAAAGAGCTCCCTATGTGAATTAATCTATCTAGTTGCCTATATTACTTCCCACGTCCCAACATGAGCAGGGAGTGAGACAAATCATAGGTGTAACGTTAATGCACGTGAGTCGCATTTGAAGTGGCCAGAGTCCCATGCTGATTAAAAAGCTGTTATTACTGTCACACAGTCAGACTCGACAGCTGAGTGGACTCCTCTACCTGTGTAACACCTGCAGCATCACACCTGAATGCTGTTGTGGGAACATCATGCTGTGCAGTCACCCTCTGTTGGTGCAATTCCTACGAAAGAGAAGGGGCTTAAATAAAAGTACGATGTCCATCCCAGTTACATTTGACTCAGTGTTTACTAATTTTGTACAATTCCATATATATATAGTTACTGATCTCTTTATACATTGTAAGGTAGTCTGTGACTTCTGGGACAGATTACTAACCACTGAATATTTATTCCTTAGTAGTGTGGGGGTCAACCACTTTTTTTTTAATTAAACCTTTATTTAACCAGGTGGTCATTAAGAACAAATTCTGACATGTGGCCTCGCAGCCACTAGAGGGCGTCACAGGTCACTTTTTGTATCATAATACTGCAGGTTGATCACCTGATGCCTGATGCATGACAAGCAGCAAGGAACTGTATGTCAGTAGATTTGAAAGTATCTCCATGTAGAAAACAAACAAAGTGTGATAAAGGGAAATATGTCCACAATGACATAACACATTTATTGTGATAACACCCACAACAGCTCCATTATAACCACAGGGCTCATTTTATCTGTGAACCTCTGGACAATACATGGAACAAGCTACTTTGCCCATCCTCTATGACTCTATTGTCAATATCAAATAAAGCAGGAATGTCTAAATAAATCATCTTAAAAAAAGACAATCATCATACAGTAATAATTTAACGTCAATAACAGTATGGCCACACGTAACCAAAACAGTAGAACAGTTCAAGGAATGGTTTTCCTCTCCAAGTGCAGTTGGCCACAGATTCACAGTGTGTGACCTACATCAGTGCAGACAGCCAGCTGCCTTTCAAGCATCTGTTTCTCTACCAAGTCCTCCACTCTGCCGACCTCTACCTCATCTACGTCATCCATAAAACTGGACCAATCCGTACCCCCGTCCGCACGTTCCATGGGCTCTGGTTGGCTGGCGGGGTGAACAGGGGCGGCATCATCATGCGTGGTGGTCACACAGTTGCAGCTGTCGCAGATGCCGAAGCGCCTGAGTCCTGGTGAAACACTGGATCCTGTGAAGGTTCGCCTGCAGCTCTTACATGACACTGGCCAGTAGTGCCTGTGGACCTGCCCATGGTCAATACAGTGAGAGACAGCAGAATGTGAATCAGTTTGCACGGGCAACACAAATGTTTAGATTATTTACAGGTGAAGAAAAACAACATGGGAGAAGAAACATTTACTGCTCTCATACTTCCTTCACTGCACACAAAACACAAGCGTTGGAAAAAAGAGCTGAATGTAACAACACCAACAGCACTCAAAGAGCTAATAAATGTTTACAACTAACTGCTAGCAATTACCAGCTTTAACTGGTTTTGTCCAAACCATTATATCTTAACTACAATTCTACTACAACTGAGACAAAACACAACAATTTATCTGTAAAATACAAGAGGACCGACCATTGCCACTGTGCAATTCCCCACAACAATTTAAAAAGTTATCTTCAAAACTTGATCTCTTTTTTTGTACAGTTTGCAACATATGGCATAAATCCTCAACAGTCTTCAATAATGTAAAAACAACTATAGGTCACATTTCAAAACCACTTCTAATTTCCCTGTTTGACAAAGTGGACAACTTTTAGACAATGAGAAAGAAAAAATCTTGTAAAACGAGACCACAGAAAACTAGTCTGATTATAATTTATTATAACTGGAGTTCTTACACTGAGGGCGTGGCTGCGAAGGTGCTCCTGTCTTGTGAACCTCTTGCCACACATGGGGCAGGGGAAGGGCCTCTCTCCCGTGTGGCAACGGATGTGTCTCTTCATGATTCCCTTCTGCTTAGCAGTGTAAGGGCAGAAAGGGCACTTGTGGAGTTTCACTGGCACTACCAAACCGTCACCTGCAGGGGGAGAAAGAGGCCAGGTGTTCAGATTTTTCCCAATAGAGCAGCACTGGAAAATGTGCAGCCTTACTCTTCTGCATGAAAATGTGTTCAATGCAACATGGTATTTGTTTCAATTTCTTTTTTTCAATCCTACAAGGAAACATATGTAACAAGGTCATTTGCAAGAGCTGAGATTGAGCTTGTAAATTACCTGCGTCCTCTCCGAGCCAATCAGACTGAATCTCCATGATAGATGATCCCACAAATCCTAAACCTTCATCCATTCGGCCTCCTCCTGTGCTGCTACCTAGTCCTTGGTTAAAGCGTGGCCCCGCTCTGTCCCCCGGAGGACTGGGGCCTTCACCTCTGGCCAACATCTCCATCAGCTGCCTGGAATTAAAGGAAGGGCTGTATCCCAAGGGAGACCGCTCACTGGAGGGAGATGGACTTGGGGGAAGTAGCCGACTGTGATGAGAGTTATGGAGAGAGGGCCCAGGATACGAGGCCAGGTCTTTGGTGTCAGGGGACTGCATAAGCTCCTCATCAGGGTCATATTCTATCTTGGGGTTCACTAACTCCAGGGTCAAAACAGACGATGAAGAGGATGAGAGATTAGTCTGATCCATGTGTCCCTTCTGTCCTTCACTACCAGTTCCAAATTCCTCCCTGGAATGGTAGTCACTGTCTATATCCCTGCTGGTGCCTGGAGTTGAGGTGACAGGGATAGACAATGGGGTTTTCACCAAGGTCACAGATTCTGTACCTAACCCCGACCCTCTATCTGCCTCTGTAACCTGTGAATGAGGCTCTGCGGCATCTGCACCGCTGGAGACAGCAGCAGCAGCAGGGGTGCCGCTGTCCGCGGGACCCATCCCTCCATCCTGCGTCTGGTTCTCCTTCTCTGTGTTCCTTTCCTTCTCCTTGTTGCATATTTCCAAAGATGAGCGGATGTATCCCTTACAGAAGTTTACCAGATCAGTCATCTGCAGGTAGCTGGCTGCTGACATCACCTCTATGACATTGCTTCTGTTCAGGGCCAAGCGGCCAGAGTAAAGGAAGTCCAGAATAATAGAGAAGGCATCAGCTGTCACAATGTCCAATGATGCTGTGCTGTAGCGCTGTCCATTATCCTGAAAAGGATGCATTGAGAAATTGAAGACAATTTAAGACTTAATTTCCTTGAAAATATAGTTTTGCTGTTCATAGAACTAGACTGAGAGCCAAATCCGTTTTTTTTTTCATTATTTTTGGATCTGACTTACTTCAAAACTTTTTAAAAGTAGTAAGATTTACAAGGAGAAGTGAATGCCCTACTTTGACAAAATCAGCAATGTGTGTCCTGCACATTAACAAACCAGACCAGACCTCCAGACCAATTGCCTTACAGAGGGTCTGGACTCCCTCCATCCACTCCACCCATGGGGAAGTCACTTACTTGTTATGTCCTTCTTCACTGCTTTCATAGAAAATCATGTTTTGTTCCTTCATTTTGTTTCTTAACATTTTAAGGCATTAAATTAATCATTAATGACATAATAACAAAAAAAAATATCTTAGCCAAATGACTACATTTGTTGCTAAGAGGTCATGTCCAAAGCTTGCAAACCTCAGAGAATCACCGATAGCAGCTATTCTCACCTGCAGATAGTGAACCAGAAGAGCCCGGAAATAGCCGCTTCCAGCAAACAACACATTGCGGTGGGCTTTGAAGACACGACCTTCAACAAGGATGCTGCAGTCACAGAAGAAGTCCCGCTTACGCTGCTCATTGAGCTCAAACAGTAGTTTGGGCAGATAGCAAGGCACTTCCATGTCTACACCTCAGTGTGTCCTACCAGGGACGGAGAAGAGAGAGACAATTTAACACGTGTATCTGTGTATGTATACATATACACACATATACACACGGACACATACACAGTATATCAAGTATTTGTAACTTGATGAGCAAAGACAGTTTTGCTGTGCGCAGTTGTATTCATTACGCTTAGGCAACGTTAAACACCCTGAAAGACAACAAAGCTTAAACACAAACACATTAAACCAAACAAAACACTTTTGATTGAGGAATTATTATTAAATCAACTGCCAAAGAGCTTTGTGTTTGCTTATAGGCTAACGTGTCGCTAGCGCCGAGTAGCTGGTTGGTGATACATTCTGAAACGAAACAGCGCACTAATACCATACATTGAGGTAAAAGGACATATAATACCGTCTCACCCGTGTAATAACGCGACTGAGCGTGAGAACACCTTTATCATAACACACATACACATCACCCAGGTACGCCGTTTCCACATTAGCCAACAACTTCCGCTTTCTTCTTCTTTGTCTTATATTTCGGACTGCAATACCAACTCTTGGGTACATACCGCCACCTACCGTACCGGAGTATATAGAACAGCAGCGCGTTAACAGTCTAGATATTCTACCACAGTCCAACGTCTGTCTTCCGCTTGCAGCAAGCTGAGTACTGTCCATGTACTATAAACTTTTATGTGCATTTGGTGACCACGTTTGTAAAATTCCTTCATAATTAGGTCTAGAAATTGATTTTTGAACTATGAAGACTTAAGAGAAGGGATTGCAGGTTCTATCAGACAGACAACACTATGAGACTAAATCTAATTTACTTACTTACTTACTGCCCATTTTGCCTTCTGGCAAGTAGGGCAGAAACAAAAGTTCTCCACGCTGGTCGATTCTGGGCTGTTTTCTGGACACCTTCCCATGTCAGGCTCATAGATTTCATTTCTTCCTCTACTGTGCGACGCCAGGTGTTCTTGGGTTGTCCTCTCTTTCTTCTTCCTTCAGGTGTCCAGCGAAGGGCTACTCTTGGGATGCTGTCTTGTTCTCTTCTCAAAACATGCCCAATCCAGTTCCAGCGCCGCTTTGTTACAATACTATCCATACTGTCTTGTTGGCATCTTGTCAATAGATCTTTGTTTGTTATCTTGTTGGGCCAAAAAATCTGACAGATTCTTCTCAGACTCCTTGTGTGGAAGACTGACAGTTGGCATATGTTACTTGCTGTCATTCTCCAGCAGTCTGCGCCATACAGGAGGGTGGATAGCACGCAGCTCTGATATAACTTAAGTTTTGTCTTGGTTCTATATTGCTGGGATTTCCATATGTTCAACAATCTGAATGCATTTCTTGCTTTATTGATTCTGTTTTTTATGTCATTGTGTGCACCCCCATCAAAATGATGGGGGTAAATCTAATTTGGTCTTCATTAAATGTACTGTGAAAATGGGACTTTCATGAATAGCAGGAATATCTCGTGGCAAGATCACAAAATATGGAAAAGCCCCCAATTTGACGTTAAGATGTCCTGTCAAAGTGACCTTAAGCAAGATGCAGATGTAACCCTGCTACATGGCGATATTAATTGTCCATCAAAGGGATTGATTTGTTACTTTAAGTTTGAATTAAACTTCAACACAGAGCTCTGGCTGAGAAAGTGTTCAGCATCAACGAAACATCATGGTGTCAGCCTTCAGCTGCTGCATTATAGTGTGGTTGGTGCAGTCATTGCTGTAACTCAGTTGAAGGCAGACTGACACAAACCAATTTAATTAAAAGGGAGTGTAATTGCTGCACATCATGTGCCTCATGTGCAACATTATTTTCCACAATGTTCCATTCAACTGTGAGCAACAAAACAAACCAATGCTCTCTACAGTAGGGACACAATGTACAAACTAACCTCCAAAATATCACCATAGAAACAGGTAAACTGATACCTCTTTAATTCATGTTGTGATTAAAAGGCGTATTAAGCAGATGTGCTAAAATGCATCACTTGACACACCTTTTTTTTTTGTCATTTTAGAGTAAAATGTTTCACCATTGAGCAATTAAACATACACATGTCCCCCCCCCAAAAAAAAAACATGATGGTAACTACATGTTTTCAACAGTAAAATGTTATCTTCACCTACAGCTGGAATTTTGAGTTCAGTCTGCCTTTCTCCATCACAGAAACTCACTGATAGTGATGATGACAATGATGATGATGGTGATGATGTTGTGGGGAAGAACCTCAAAGTGTCACCCTCCTTCTCATACCAAGTCCAGCATGCCGCTGCGTGACCGCAGGCAGCTCGTGCCTGCCCACGTTGTCTGCTCAAGAATACTTGTTTATTTGCCTTCCATTTCAGAGAGAAAATAATTGCTTTTTTTATTTTCGGACACAGCAAGAGTAAACAAGTAGTTCCTTCAGCGCTGCGCCACACCCTCTCAGCACAATCCACAGCTCTCAGAAGTGTTTTTACACTGATGGGTGCCGACCGAGCGACTTATTTGTTTCAGATATTTTCCCATGGCAAACAGGGTGAATACAAAGGCTTCGTGGTGGCCTGGGGAAACCACAGGGTAGGCGTACATGAGCCTCCATACTCACCCTCTTTTGAAAATGAAATTTATAGCACCTCATAAAAACTCTATTCACGCTTATAAGCACTAAATATAAACCAGCAGGGTTTGACTCAGTCCTTGTAAACTTGACCTGATGGAGCGCCGTGTCCGGCCGAAGGCAGGCCAACCGGCGGTTGACCTAGCTGCCCATCCCTAACACGAGTCTATCCCAAAGTAAAGCTGAAATGGGATGAACTTAGTTAGCTCTGGTTGCTGACCTTCTTCTTGCACTGACTCAGGGAAACACAAGGCCTTTGTTTTGGTCTTTTGTTGACATAAGGGCAGGAAACTCCCTCTCCACAGACATTTCACAGCCAAGCAATCACACTGGAGTTTGTACAATACTGCCCTATCTGTGTGGCAGTTTAATGCTAGTTTACACCCAGCAACCCCTTAGGAACAAATAATATTGTTGATTTATGACTGGGTTTTGGCTCTATGATTATGATGGCGTATGATTTACCGATCTAAGCCCAGTCTAAAAAGTAAATAGATGTAGCGACGGCTGTTATGTAAGGCTGCATCCAGATTTGGGACCTCACTCATTGTGTGTGTTAGCCACTGTGAGACCCACGGCTGGCACAGAGGGCTCCAGCAGCACCCCTCTGGGTCCCTGTGGTCTGCGCCTCAGCACATAACAGCCACTTAGGACGGCATTTTCCCAGGCTGAGACAACACACCACGGTGGCAGCGCGAGCCACAGAGAGGGCCTGATTAAAGAGTAGGGACAATGGAGGGAGAGAGACCGTGGTGGCATTTTCCATCTCTGCCGCTGTCTCCTGGGGGGACCAAGTATGTGCCATGAAACGTTTGAATTATCCCAGAATCTCTGGAATTCAGACAGAGGCACCGCGGAGAGGACCCTCGACCGGGGATCAAAGAGCTTTGAGAGGAGTGCGGTGGACTGGTGGTGAAGTCGAGTACATAGGGGAGTATGTGTGTGTGCATGCTTGTGTGTTTCAGAACACTGACTTGAAACAGATAAAGACAATGTTTGAATTTGAATCGTACTTTCTTTTATGGCTACATGTCTAAAGATGTTTTCAAAAAAAGCCATGTTTGACTTCTGAGGAGGCAGTGAGCATTGAGCAATGAAACACAGGCATGTGGTGTGTGTGTGTGTGTGTGTGTGTGTGTGTGTGTGTGTGTGTGTGTGTGTGTTTGTGTATTGCTGTCCTTTTATCCCTCATGGGATCAGATAAAGCAATCATAGCCAATCATTGGGATTCTAATACAGCGGGCGCCCCTCTCTAGCTTGGAGACGCCACTCTCCTCTGTGGTGGCAGAGGAAGAGAAAAGCGAGAGGGGGAAACCTCGTCCCTCTCTTTCTGTCTATCTCTCTCTGTAATTATCACTTAATGTTCCTCGGTGATCTGGAGACGTCTGTCTCTCGCTGTCCTTTCTTCCCTCGCTGGAGAGGAAATGTATAACAGTCTGAAATAAATCTGCCAGCCTTTTTATTATTGTATATTTAGCACCAGAACAGAGTAGTAAATGGAGCCGTCCCAGACCACAAGCTTCCGGTAGCGCAGGGCCTCAGCGCTGGCTGGCTGTCTTTGCCACAGCCAAGTCCAAAGATCAAAGCCTCTTGTACTATATACAGTTAGCTCGCCGTCCTCAAGCATTGACCTCAAGCAAGTTTTCATGTCTGAGAAAGACCGCGTGTGTTTGTGCATGAGCTACATGCAGAGTGTATAGAATTAGTTCACTACACAAGTATGCCTTCCAGCAAGCCAGTTTTGCATGAACATCTGTTGTGTGTGCTTTTCTGAATGTGTGCGAGAGCTTTCATGTCTGTCTACATCCATTTATCTCTGTGCTGTAAGTCAAGCTTTGTCATGGCATTGTTTTGTGTTTGTCCTATCTCAAAAATGACAACAGTGCACTTACATAGAGAAAAGTGTACAAAGTGGAGGCCTGGCAAGTTGTCTCTGGGATCCAATGAGCGCAGATAGCGTCATGTATGATCTGATGTATCCCAAACAGGGACTCTTGTACCCCAGGGGCACTTCACTTGTTGACAGGTACAAGGAAAACTAATTTGTGCTTGCTTGTGTTTTCATTTATGAAAGACATCCACACATTTGTGTTCAGAAGGAAAATAAACAGCCATAGGATTACAAATTAGTCTAATGCGGATCTGTAGTAAATTTATAACCTGGGAGTTGCGCGTGTGTTACCTAAAACGACTTGCCAAGCGAGCAGGGTTTAAATAGCTCACTGAAAGTAATCAATACACAAATAATTAGCTAAAAGTAACATAAAGCAAATAAAATAGCAAGGTGGCCAATAAAGAGTTTAAATTACAAAAAGTATGAATAAATGGTGGAAAATGTAGCTAAAAGTATCTAATATACAGTTTAAATATACTCCTCAGCTGAAAACTGTGGATAAACTGTTGAAAAAGTTGCTAAAATAATGGGTATACAGTTGAAATAGGTAGCTAAAAATAATGACTAAACAGCTCAGACAGAAGTAAAAAAAGAGCCTTCAATCAATTCTTAGCTTAGCTCAATGTAATTGCGCTACTATCACTCTAAGTGGTAGCAAACTTGATCACCTAAACACTGACAGTTCAACATTATGATTTATTTGATGAATCGTGTTAAATAACATCCAGTTCATAATCTATTCAGAAACTTATATATTTTACTTGTATATAATATTTTGACGTAATGGCTGGAGTGTGAACTCATCTGACAGGAAAGTGGGGGGTGTCACATGAGAAAGAATGGGAACCTCAGTGATAACTATTCATGAGAAGACTTTTTCAATTCTTCACTACAATGCAAGTACAGAGTGTGTGCGTGTTTATAGATCAGCTGAGCTGACCCAATCCATTAGTTTTAATGACCAACTTAGTTTGGCGACAGTAAAAATAAGAATGCAGACAGAAACCAGATTCAGTGTTCAGTGCATCCATTAGCTCAGTAGTAATTTTTAATCGTAAAAGCCTCAATCAAGACCATTAAAAGTGGTACCAACTCGGTCAGGACACTGACGTTATTACCCTCATCTTTCCTCCAACAAAATCTTCCTTTCTTTCCCTGCACACTCACTGTAATCCCCTTCTCGGAACGCTAAAAATGACCCAGCAGTGGGGTGGCGGCAGGTTTTTATGCTGGTTTTTAGGGGCTTATGTCTGCTCTTCCGAGCTGCCGTCAGAACGAGGTGATGGCTGGATGCCTCCCTGATAAGGCCATAATCTGAGGTGTAAAGTTATAAGAGGGATTTTGGAAAGTGAGACGCTGTCAAAGAGCAACAGCAAAGGGCGTCTGGGGCAGCCTGAAGCAATGATGGACCACTAACTCCAGGGTTTATGGCTCTATGAGAGGTTTTATGAACCAACCTGTTAATCTAAATCTCTGAATTTCAGCTGATCTGGGAACAGATGCATATGTTTTTAATATATCCTTGTCATGTGCAGTTTCCTTTGAGAACTGCTCACGCCTTTTCTTTAGACACTGACCAGAATAGAAAACCAATAGAGGAATTAAGCATCACATGACTCCATGCAATAAAAGTGAGTCTCCTCCATAAACTTGAATGATAGTCAGCTTCCCAGGCAATACGCTTGAGCAAAACTAGTCTTAAAGTTGCTAATATTAGCTGAGCCTTAACCCCCCCCCAACTCACTCAGTCATCAAATCAGGCACAGTCGCATGCATGGCTGAAGGGACACTGTGGATTAGCCCTGAACTCTTTCATTTTTCACTTTCCCCTTCTCCTCCTCCTCTTCTCTGTGGCTCATAAAAGATTGCGTCCCGCGTGTGATGTGGCGGACGAGCGCAGTCAGAATGAACTGATTACGGACGAGGGCCGGCGTGCCTTTGAGTCATGGCACCAAACGACATTCTTGAAGCGCTTAAAAATAGTAACAGTTGGCTTTTTTTTTTCTTTTCAGGTTTGTTTTTCTCATTGGACGACTTTGGGGCATCCTCTCTTGGCTTTTTTGGAGACTGGAATCATAACCAGATTCTTTTTTTCCCCCTTCACCCCCCAACCCCCTTTCATTTTGTTATTGGGAGTTTGTTTAATCTTGTAAAGAAAATTGGCTTAGCGTGGGAAAGGCGGAATTCTTTTGGGGATAGGTTTTGTTGTTTTAGAGTTGTGTGCGTTGTTTTTGCAGTGCAGGAAGAAAAAGTGCCAGTCTGTGCCAAAACCTCATGAAGTATAGATAAAAAGGGGCTGAGTGAGAGGGAGGCCGCAACACCACGACAAAGATATGGGCTGTCCAAGCAAAGAGCTTTACAAATGACGAGCTCCATGGGGAAAAAAAGGGGGGGAGACAAAATAAGGGAGGATGGGAGGGGAAGAGGAGGAGGGAGGAGAAGAGGAGAAACAAATGTGGATGGATCGGTGGGAGGAGGAGGAAGATGGGTATTGGGGGGAAATAACGCGGAGCAGTGAGGAGGGAGGGGAGGAGATGAGAGGGGAAACATTCCCCCCTCGCCCACATTAAAGACATAAAAAAGAAAACAAACAGAAAAACATGTCTGACATAAAGAGGCTGGTTTCCGCGGCGACAGCACAATGGCTGCCTGTGGCTCTCGGGGCCCTCGCCGTCCCGTCTGGGGCCCGGCACCAGCGAAAGTCACCGCAGTCATAGGGCCCATCAACGTGTGTGTGTGTGTGTGTGTGTGTGTGTGAAACATGGTGAATGTCATCATGGGCCTAGTACTGTGGGAACCGCCATGAAAGGGACCCCACTCGGAAGCCACAAAAGTTCCTTTCTGCTTCTTCTCTTCGGCTTTTAGCCTCTTTATTTATTTTTGTGTAGGGGAGCCGGATGAGGAGGGAGGACTCTCTCTCTCTCTCTCTCTCTCTCTCTCTCTCTCTCTCTATGTCTCTTGCTCTCCGACAGGCAGCGGTACCCATCACTGCAGCCCTCCTGCCCTCTTGACACCTCAAATCACAGCAGCCACTATCTCAAACATATATACTGACTGTGTCTAACCCCATTTCACCGGAGGTTTATTCACACCTCATATCAGCTCAATCAGATCATTAAAAACACAATGGAGCTCTTTGGAAGCACCCTATAGGAACAAACCTGCCCTTCCCAGGAATGCCTCATATATCCAGGTTATTCTGAGTGAATGGTGGAGACAGCCAGACAGGCAGTGCCACAGGTCCCAGGCATTCCTTATGTGTCTGAAGGGCAGATAATTCCCTCATGGGTCCAGCCTGGACAGTGCCAAGCTACTCCAGTGCCAGTTCCCATGCCAATCCAATCTTGACCCCAGTGACTGAGCGCCCAGCCACCGGCTGACTGCTATAAAAGCCTCATACCAATAAGAAATCAACCGATTTTTTGGGGAGGGTGTATGTCAATAGCACTTGCATACAGCAGGGCACCACGCAGGGCTCCTTTGACCACAATTGGCCTTTCATATATTCTCTTCAGGAGCTCTAGACTGTGAACAAACATTTGATTTTGACTGATGTTATCCGATTACAGCTGAGGGATTATATTTGGGTACCTTATTATTTCAAAGATATGTCACAAACACCAATGACATTCTTAGTAACGTCTCTTAAATATAAATCATAAAAAAAAAGAATTCTGAATAATCAAAAGCAACAAATCATTTTTTCATTGGCTCACCATCAAAGTTTTGCTCCCTCATTTTAGTATTTCCTCTTACATTTTCAAAAACTTGTTTGTATTTCAACATGTCTGTGTTACCTGTGTTTTTCTATGTTTTTGTATTAAGGCATAAACTCTCATATATTTGTTATTTAGTTGCACATTGTTGCAGCAGTGGAAACCATGTACCATCTCCATATCTAAGTTTTCTGATGAACTGAAAGATTATCTTGTCATTGTCAGAATTTATTTTAGAAAATGGAACTGAACAAGGTTGTTTTATTATGTTATGAAAATGTGGCATCAAACAAGCATTAAATTGAGGTTATGAATATTATCATTTATTTCATCTTATTTTTACCATCTCTTTAATTTTATTATTTTGAAATGCTGTAATGTCTTTTCATGTTGCCATGTCTTTTATACCTTTAATTCATAGATTTTTGTATCTCATATAAATCACCTTTAATTGCCTTGATGTTTAAAGGTACTGTACAAATAAACTTACTTTGCCCTTGCCTTTAAAACTTTTTTTTTTTTAACTAAAACTTTTAAAAATCAGTTTTGCAAATGTTTAATGAGGAAAGAAATGCACTTTAAATATTTGTTAGACCTCAAGGATACACACAATACATTTCAGTGAGTAACACTGAATGTAAACAAAATTTTTGTCTCCAAGGCCCTTTAATGCTCCGGAATCCAGATTCATTTTGGGTCATTTTTCTGGCTTTCTATGCATTCATTTTTGTTTTTCTTCAGCACATTTTAAACTGCTCAAGTCTGGCTTCTAATTTTGTCAGTTTAACAAATTGTAAAGCTGATAAGAACCCAAAACACATGAAAATGACAGACTTTAGTTACAAATCTCAAATGATAATCACTCAAAATATTACTACAGAACAATAGACTCTCCTATTATTATAGAACAGGTTGTAAAAATATTGTTTACATGTACTAAAGAAATGAATTGTGACTTTTTTCCAAGTCAGTTGTATGCCTTTAACACTGAAAGTCTGTGTGCCTGTATATTAAAAAAGCATTTTCAAGTGGTTTCCTATCTTGTCTATGCATAATACTATAAATCAAGTTATGTTACTAAAAATAAAACATATTTAATATAGTCACAGCTGAATAGACTCCAGAGGTTTCAGAATGACTCACTTGTGTGATATTGAGACCACTACTGTTTGTAACTGTGCACTTTTGTTAAAAAATGCTCTAAAAAAGACTTTTTGTGTCTGTTTGATCTTTAATGGCTCTTTAATGGCTCACTATGAGTTATTCTCTTCGTTGTCAACAGGTTAAAATCCTCTGGGTGTCTTTTTACAAGGGAGTATCAACATTTTAAGGGAAAAAATGTCGCTGAAAGCTGTTTTTTTGCTGCTGAAAACAGTACAAATAATCAAAGTCATCCATGCAGTGAGACATATCTGATCAGTTATTCAGTTTGACATGAATGCGGAGAAAAAGGTCGCAAACAAATGCTGAGCTGGTTCCATCTCACAGACTTTCAAACAATAGCAATAGTCATGCATCAGAAACAATAATTGCAATTGTTTGTGCCTTATAAATTGTGGGTATGCACTGTCCACATGCGTGTGGAGGAGTTGCGTATGTGTGTGTGCTTGTGTGAATCAGTTCATGGCCCATGTGTGTGTGTATTTCCCCGAGCGTTCACACGTTCATACTCCAGTTGCGCATGTGTGCGTGTGTGTGCAAATTGTAAAAGTATGAGCTTGTTAATTTCAATAAGGGACGTTGCCTTGTTGTGGTTTGGAGGGATGGGAGGGAGAGGACTTGAAGTGGCCAACCAAGATCGCCAGAAATCTCCCAGAATTCCATCCCACCATCCAGTGCCAGTTCTCCCTCTTCTTCTTTATGTTTCTCTCCATCACCCCCTCTTCACACACCCCCACCATGAAACCATTTTCATAATTAACTTATTTATTTATTCATTCATCTTCTTAATTACTTTCCACTTCGAACGTGTTTTTCATGCGACTTGCCTCATCTTGGAACAACTGGGAAGTGTGGCCGGCAAAAACAACAATGAGTGAAACCAGAGTGATTTCATTTAAAAAAAAAAAAAAAAAAAAAAAAAGATGGGGGGGCTTGTGATAGAGACAAGAAAGTTATCCTTTGAAGAGAAGGATGGGTGGGTGATAAAAATAACAACAGAGAAGAGACTGAAGCCTGACTTCATAGATGTCTCATTTCTGTCAGACTCTTTTTTTCTCTGTTTTCTGATGCTGAAATTAGATCCAGATCTGAATTAAGGAATGATTGGTAATGAAAGGATATGTAGACAGTGGGGGTTGTTTGGAGTGAGGCTGGGAGGAAGAGAGAGAGGGATTTCTCTTTTCTGTTAGTCCTGACTCATACTCGCCACACTCTAATCCCCCCTGGTGACAGTCACACTGATTACTGACACTTGGGTATTACAAACACACGCACATGTCCATGTTTTAAGTTAGTTTATTGCTTTACATCTATGATATGATAAAATGCAGGCTGGCAGGGCTCAGTTACAGCCACATCTAATGCCAGGGAGGCAAACAGGAAAACAAGGCTGTTGAAAAGGACGTCCTCCTGACAGAGACAAAGAAAAAGAAACATCTGCAATAACAGAAAAAGAAATCAATCAAAGTATACCTGATTTTATTTCTGAAGAGCTGGTTGCAACTTAGAGGATGGAACAAAGTAAGCAACAAAAAAATCAATACACACAGATCTGGCACCCATGCATTGTGCTTGTAGTAGGCTTATGTTTAAACTAGCACACCCTTCCAGTCTGCCAAGCAGGAAGAGACACACTCAGCTGGGCATTGTGTGGAAGGGGGCATGCCACTTGGCCTTTCTCCGTCTTTCACACACACATATGCACACACTGCAGGGTCAGTCAGGCCTCGCTCCTAACAACGGGCGCCTGGGCTTCGTGTTTCCATGGCAATCTGTAGGCTACCAGCAATCTTCCCACGGTGGCAGCGGAACCAAGTGCTGCAAGGAACCGTGTGTGTGAGTGCATCTGCGTGTGTGTGAGTTCCAGACAGCGCTATCTTGTCCATTGAAGAGCCCAGATGTTCAGACACTCACTGGGCTGATTCCTGACTTCACTCGTTTCTGCACACACTCACATTCATGCATGTCAAATTTAAAATGTTTGGAAAGATGTTGGCTTTAATCGCCAGAGCCTGAGCTCTGATCCCACGCTCTCAATTAGCAGGATTTCTTGATGCCAGTAGCGTAAAGTAGTTACAGACCCATTGCAAGATAGTTACTGCTTATGAAGCATACACATAATGTGTCGTCACATGATCAAATAGAGACTCGACATTGGACAACATCATATAACAAACACATTACCCATAAATCATCACTGCATATCTATATATGACAAAATACCAAAGATAATAATAAATAATATTTTGAGTTTTTTTTTTTTTTTTGTATTTTTATAGTTTAAATACAATAAGCATGTCATGTCAACTTTAGTTTCAACATAGACAGTGAAAATTGTTGTATCGTGGGCTGTAACAGCCAATCACGTGACCAACATGTGATGCTAGCTACAAGAGTTCCATCTGTCAGTTACTGAACTAACATAAAAGTCACTACACGTTAATGAAGGTTCAAAACACGAACTGTTACAGTGTACAGTCAGACACAAATGTAGGCTAATGTTATGTGGTTCATTTTGAAAGATAGCAGTAGATTAAGCTGATGTTTTGTTAGCATTCAGTTAGCATAATGTGAGCTAACCATAGCCCTATCATTAACAATTTCATATTTAGTAACATACTGCCGCTTTGCCTCTGTCTAGACCTTCTCTTCATAGGGGCACTTGCCTTTCATGCCTTTATACATCTCTGAAGGTGAATTATTGACAGAAGAGAAATGACTTGTGACAGTGACAGATAATGACAGCTAGCTAGCATGCTGTCCTCCGTGAATGGCAGAGCTGCCCCAACTGCTCTGTGATTGAAATAGTTTGCTAAAATAAATAAATAAATAAATAAATAAACAAACAGTTGAGTTAGCTAAAAGCAGTTCATGGATAAACAGGTGATGCTAGCTAAAAGTAATGTTAATTCATAAACAGTTGAAAAAGATACCAATAGTCACAGAAAAACAGTTACAATCACCTTTTAACAAAAGTTATTAATAAAGTATTCAAACAGTTAGCTAGATACTAACAGATAAAGTCTTCAGATCATTAGCTTAAAGTAATGGATGATATGATTAAAACTAGCATCTGCTACTACAAGTGATAGTGGCATGTATGTAAATGTTTCCAATGCAACCTATACATTGCCAGTTCAGTTGTACGAAAATAAATATTGTAACAATAAACTTTTAGAAAGTTAAAAAGTGCTAAACAAACAAAAAACAAAACAAAAAAAAAACATAAGATTTGGAGCAGGGCAGGTGGGGTTGATGAAGGGGCTCTTCAGCTCACACAACAGGGCTGTGGGGGTACGTCTGATTGGGTGGAAATGAACTTACTGATTTACTGAGTTTAAGCCTTATTAAGCAGCATTGAAATAATATGAAGTTTTGTTTGAAAATGAAATTAAAAATATGCTTGATCATTCTTTTCTTCATATTTGCTGATCACTGACAGCTTTTTATCACAGCAGTAGTGTTTTCTCCCTCTGCTCTTTGTCTCTTATACTCAACCAAAAAATAAGTAATTGAGCTACTCCATTCTCACAGTCACCTGTGTGGTTGTGTGAGAGTAAAGCTTTATGCACTGTCACACACTCCTTTGCAGATGATGAAGTGTTTTCACAGTCCATCATTCCCACACTCCTCACCTCTCTCCTTCCCTCCCTCCCACTGCCATTGTTCTACAAAGCAGTGTAATTAAAGGAGCAGAAAGAGAAAGAAAGAAGGATAGAAAGAAAGAAGGAAGGAGAGCAGGATGAGATTGGAGGCTAATTGACTGAGGATGACTGAGCAAAGGGTTGGAAAGATGGGGCAGGGGGGAAGGGAAGGAGGGTGACAAACCGGGGAAGGCCAGATTAAAGGGAGGGAGGAGGAACAGGGAGAAGAGGCGGGGGAGCCAAAACTGGCAACCCTGCCCCAACTGCCAAAGTCCTATTTTGTCATTGGGTGGCTGTGACAGAGAGAGGGAGCCAAGAGAGAAATAACAGAGAGAGAGAGAGAGAGAGAGAGAGAGAGAGGGAGCGAGAGAGACTACGATTGGATGCCAGTGATAGAGTAAAAGACTAAAGCAGCTTGTGAATTTTCTTAGTTGCCATGGGCCCTTGGGGGTCGATCAAGTGGCACTGCTGACTCACAGAGGAAAGGACAGAAGACACATGAGCAAACAACACAAAAAACAAGTGACAAGAAGTAACTAAGGACAACAAGGCTTTTATAAGTAACAGCGCAAGAACAACAGAGTGAGGGGCACACAGTGTGAGAGCTTCGTCTAGAGGACAGACGATCGTCAGTGTGTTGCCTCCGCACAGCAGAGAGAGCGGTCGACAAGATCACCCAAATCCATCAGTCCATCATCCATCCATCCAATCCGTCAATCCAGCCAGTGAGGAAGGGGCAGAGACATGAAGAGACCTCACGACTACAGCTCCCCAGACTCGGACACTGACGAGTTTATTGACGTGGGACAAGAAGACAGCTTTTGGTGAGCATCCGCCAACCACACCTGAGGTTGTAACACATGCCCTCCAGTCACACTTTAAAGGAAAATGACATGGTGTGCGACTGCAATTAGTAGCTAAAGACAAATTTGCTCCAAACAAATTTGCCAGTGAACTGCTGGCTTTACAGGCTTTTCAGGATTTAAATGCTGCCATACATGAAATTGCCTTTGAAGGACAGCAGGAAAAGTTTTTAAGGCTCAGAAGCTGATATGTTTTATAAAGCGATTATGAAAAATGAATGATTCCCGTTCTTAAAAGTCTTCTGCATTCAGTTTAAACACATTAAATCCTTTTGACAAATGTGTTTAAGTAATTTAACACCACTGACCTTCCAAATAATCTGAGCTGTCTGTATTAACATCAGGCCACTGGTAGCAAATCTCCTATATTCACTGAACTTATATCCACTGGATTTCCCCTCTCAAGGGAACTGTCATGTTTACTCCTTTTAATTGCCCATGTGAGTGAACACACAGGTTTGTGATAGTCATTGCACGCATGACATGCATTACAAGTGTCATTTAAAAATGATGCAAGGCCTGTCATGTCTGAAGCATGGAGGCAGAGGCTTAAGTCAGGAGCGGAATTTTCTGACAGCGTATCATAGAACATATCAAATACTTTAGAAAAAGTCTTTTCAGCCACAATTTTATCATTGAATATTTTTCAGTTATGACTGGAAATTATTGTGATGTGACAACATTAAGTTTTATTCTTTTTCCAGTTCAGGAACTCTTTGGTGTTGCTTAAAGCAGAAAACAGTCAAATAGAGAAACAAGACCACAGCAAACAGACCGAGGCTTTTGCAGCATTTTGCTGGAACATTTGACTTACATGACATTTTACTTTATTTGACAGATTTCATTCACTGTCAAAAAATACTGACATACTGAAAGGCTATGATGAGCGTTCTTTTCAACTTTCAAGTTATAATCTTACATACAGGTAACTTGATATAATGTAATAAATCATAAATTTTTCTTTATTCATAGAGAAGAAATGATCTAGAAAGTAAACAAACAAAAAAAAAAATAAGAAGGTATAATGCAAGATACTAAACTTAAATACTTTTTATCATTTGAACCTTTGAATGCAAAATGTGACCTACAATACCAAGCTGTTAAACTGCAGTCTATTATGCATGACTTGTTTCATTGTAAAATGACTCCCAGCACTGCACACAATCTTTACAAGTCAAAGCTTTTCGTCAAATTCCTTAGCTGGAATTAAGGAAATGTGGATTAAAGGGGATATTCATTACAGTGTATTTGTATCAGTGCACATACAGAAACATTCACAGCAATACTGGTTACGTCACAAGCACTGGGCAAGCCAGTAACACTAAAGACAGTTTGGATAAATCAAATTGCCATGTGACACGCAAACAGAAGACAGTGCTGCCTTTTCAAGTCAGCCCCATCAAATATAAACCTAAACAAAAACACACAGCTAAATTGGCAGCCTTCATGTTAAAATCCAATAGAAACTCAATAAGTCTCTGGTGGGGCAGTTTGAAGGGAACTCCAAGCTGTCAGGCTCTTACAGGCCTGTGAGCTGAGAGTTCACAAACAAACACAATCCATATTGAGTGACTGTACTCGGAGGAGCTCAGATCCCATGCTGCATGTTGGAGTCCCATGCGAGCGAAAGCATCGCCCTGAGGCTATATAATCATCTTTCTAAAAGTGCTTTCGCTCAGATGGAAAGGAGAACAGCATGTCATTTCACTGAGACTAATGTCCAGAAATGCATTAAACCAAAAACAATCTTGTCTTCCCTCCTCTCACGGGCACTCCTCTGCCGTTCTGTGCCCAACAAACAAATTAGATTGAAGGGAGCTGATGTGCCATCCTGCCTCTGTGTCATATTAAGGAGGGTAATAATAACAATATGCAGGAGAATCAAAGTCACCATTTTTCTCTCTGTGCCAATGCCATCCCCCCATCTCCCTCTTTCCCTCTATCTGTCTCATGGTACAGCCCAGTCACCGGGTCCATGTCTCCTGGCAGCGCCTCGCAGATTCTTGCCCGGAAGAAGAGACGAGGAGTGAGTGGATTATAGCCTTGGATCTTAATCTTTTTAGTCCTGTCATTTTTGGTTGGCCCTGACTGTCTCTCTCTTCTCTTCTTGTTGTGTAGATCATAGAGAAGAGGCGCAGAGACCGGATCAACCACAGCCTGTCAGAGCTCAGGAGGCTGGTGCCCAGTGCTTTCGAGAAACAGGTAACCGCTCACGAATGAAGAATATTGTTGCATGTTTTTTTAATCATTAATTAAATCCTCGACCACTGTTTCAATAACAGAAGCAATGAACCAGCTTCGTAAAATGTGATGCAACTGAATGAAATGTTGCTCACTTTCCCTCCAGGGTTCATCTAAGCTGGAGAAAGCAGAGATTCTGCAGATGACTGTGGACCACCTCAAACTCCTGCATGCCATGGGAGGCAAAGGTGACACTTTTGAGTTTGTTGCTTGCAAAAAAGAAAGTCACTTTCTTGCTTTTTCTGCATTCGTTTCATCCATTTTTCTGTGCAGCATGGATACAAAAGCCCTTGAGATAATGCTGGAATATGTAATATACATCTATTTCCCATCAGAAAGTGGACAAATATAGTTATTCATTCTCTTTTTTTGGACAAAGGAAAAAACACGCAGTCTGTTCAGTCGGAATGTTTTTCAGGACGAGCTGCATTCCATCGTTGTTATTCAGCGGATGACTAAACTCTCTTTCTCCCTCTCAGGTTACTTTGATGCAAGAGCCCTGGCAGTCGACTACAGGACCCTGGGCTTTAGGGAGTGTGTTGGGGAGGTGGTGCGGTACCTCAGCTCCCTTGACGGGGAGTCCCCGGATCCTATAGGGGCCCGCCTGGTCTCCCACCTGTCCCACTGCGCAAGTGAGCTCGACCCTCTCCTCTTACAGTCGCCCCCAGCCTCCGCCCTGCCCTTTCCTCCATGGCCTTGGGCGTCCTTCCCTCAGATCTCCCCCACCTCACAGGCTTCCTCCTCACCTCCTTTCCCCAGTGGGCGAAGGGATCTGGCCCTGCTGGGGAGCTACCCGTCGCATGCTTCCCTCCGCCTCGCCCCCCTGGCCGGGTGCCAGCAGGGCGCACCGCCGCTTCTCGCGCCCACAGCCCTGGCCACTGTCCACAGGGTGCCCTCCCTCGCAGCATCCCCGGTCCTCGCCCCCTCCAGACCCACTCAACCATCCCCTCACAGCGCCACCAGGGCCTCGCCCCTCCCTCTCCTCACCCCCTCCTCTTCCTCTCCTTCTACCTCCTCCTCTTCTACTTCATCATCTTCTGCCCCACTGCAAGTCTCTTTCAGGCCCTTCGCACCACTGCCATCTCCCGCAGCCCAGCGCAGGAGCTTGAGCGAATCAGCCAAGTCAGCCCAGGGATGGGGGACTGAGATTGGAGCTTTCTGAGCGTCAACTCTGGTTTTGCCTTCCAAATGAACCCTGTACAGTGGACATGGAGCTCCCATGTGCACCATGTAGCAAACATGATACCTTTGGAGAAAGTATTGAACCTTTGATGATTGTCTCTGCTTTTGAGGGACTCTAAAAAGCCATATCAGACTGTGGATGAAGTTTCAGATAATCACAAAACAATCATATATAATAGAATATTGAAGGAATGTGAAAGAAGATTTGAATAATTCATGATCTTGCTTGACAAATACACACACACACAGTGTCAAACAGAGCCATATATACCACACTCAACAGAGTGACGTTGAGTTTTCACTGACTTTTAACTGTGATGTTTGTTTGTTTTTTCCAAAACATTTGTACATTTGATTACATTTTCCAATTTTAAAGAATGTTCAGCAAAAATCTCTATAAAGACTAAGTGCCTTTACCTTTCGTCATGTTCATGTGTGTTTTTTCTGAATGCATAAGTAAATGGCAACATGTAATGGCAGCTATACATTCTCTGCTGTCAGTACAAATGGCAAGGGAATGGTTAAAAGCTACATGTTAGCTACTTATCCATATTAGCCATGTCTGCAAACACTGCTTGTATGTTCCCTAACCGTAACCCCCTCAGTATCTAAGCTGTCTCCAGTGATGGCTGATGAGAGCTGTGGTCTTGTGGCTGCAGAGGATAAACATGGTGGGAGCTGGTGATGTTTTTGGGATGCCGCGGCGAGGCAAACAGACCCATCACTTTGCCCTCTAATTGGCAGTCCCCTGTAATTAACTTTACCCTCATATCAGTCCATGTATCTTCCTCTCCTCTGCTGTCTCTCTGCCATTCTTTCTCTCCAATCTTGTGGTACACCAGCGGATATCTTCTCTCCCTGTTTGTCTGCGCCACTGTCTCCTCAACAATGGACAGACAGTAAAGGAGAGGGCAAGAGGGAGGATGGAGAGACGGAGAGAGGGGAAAACAAAGAAAAAGATCTGAAGGGCTGTGGTTGAGTGACTGATTTGGCGTAGACGTTCAATGACAGGGTGGGAGGGAGGCAGGAGACAGGGTTAAGGGGAGATGAGAAGGACTGTGAAGGTTTAAAAGGACAGAGAGAGAAAGAGTGTGAATCAGCGAGAGTCGGCCAGCATGTAGAGGGTGCTCAGGAAACCCCCCGGACAATGATGAATGACAGTTGCAATGAGTTGTTTCTCAAGAAGATCGGCATAATTGTGCCGTGCTTCACCAAAACGGCTCCGCGGGGATGAGAGAGCAGAGAAGAGCCTTGTGTGTGTTTACTGCTGGGGAACGCTTTGATCTACTTCAGGATGCAATGTCTGTGGTCTGCGGTCCAAAAATGTGTGTGTTCCGCAAAGTGCATATTGTTTATTCGAGTGAGTGTGCTAGTGTGTGCTTAAGCCAGTTTCATGTGCTCGCCGCCCTGTGTGTGTGTGTGTATTTGTGCCTTGCCGAGTGTTTTGTTTATGTGGTGTTGTGTGCACACATGTCTTGTGTGTGCGTGTGTGTGTGTAATGTGAGTCTTCAGGGCTGGCGTCAGGACTGAACCGCACTGGCGGCGTGGCTCTCGTGCAAGGCCGGCCGGCGGTCGGACGGACGGTATGGTGGTGGAATGTTTGTGGAGGGTGCATGCGTACACACACACACACACACACACACACACACACACAGAGGCTCTCAGACAACACACAAACACAGACACACACGGGCTGGCTGGCACTATTCTAGCCTCTGAGTGGAGGAGCCAGAGTCACCACCACAGCTTCCAGGAAGGACAACCACAGTCACACTGCACTGGCTTTCCCACGGGGGAGGGGAGGCTGGAGGGAGAAGAGAGCAAGGAGGGAAGGGAACGATGGAGAAAGGAGGGAAGTGAGTGTGTGTGTGTGTGTGTGTGTGTGTGTGTGTGTGTGTGTCAGCGTGTACGTGGGGCAAGAGTGTACGGACTAGACTGACGTTGTGGTCCGAGCTGAATGAGGAAAAGAGGAGGGTTCACTATGCAGGGAGGAGGCAGAAGTGAGAGAAAAAAAGTGCCTGAAATCAGGAAGTGAGAGAAATTTCTCTTCCATCGTGTAAATAAACTCCTCCATGTATTAGTGGTTAATGTTTTATTGGATGATATGTGTGCAATGTCATTTATTGACTCTGTCCAATAAAATAATGGCACCATCAGTGTTGAGATTGGTTCCTCGGAAGCCTCGCTTTCACTGTGCAACTCCATCTGCCACCTGGTACGATCTTCCAGAAAAATGAAGGTTTACTGCGGATTCTGTCCAACTGGCACCATTTCTGTCTGCTTTCATGTTTCCATTAGAGACCAAATGAATGAATGAAAGAAGTTGCAGCTTTTCTCTCAGTGTTTTCTTCTGCTCTCTCCTCCACCCCAACGCTCAACTTGTTTGTGCAAAGCAATAATTAGGCTATGCTAACTTCAGATAAAATTTCTGACAATTTAATTTTACCTCTTCAGTGGAAATACTTTGTTCTTCTCTCTTATTTCCAGAGTGATGTTGATCATTCCTTCACAGAAATTTGGAAACAGATGCAATATATTCTTTGTTGGTATTTGCTGAGCTGCAAGGAAATCGAATAGCAATCCAGTTTTCTTTGTGACAGCGGTAGTACTGCTTGGAAACACTAGGGGGGGCTGGAAAGTTGTCTGTTTCCACTAAAAGCACACTTTTGAGTCTTTATTTTTCATACCATTTGCGACTTGTCCTAAGTACAATTCAACATATTTATACAGAATTACACTGCACTAAAGTGTACACACGTGTAAACTTATAAGTACAGCTCAAAGGATTAGTTGATTAATCAATCAGCTGACTGACAGAAAATCACCTGGCAACAGGTTTGATCATCATTATCAAAAACACTTTTCATGCAAAAACATTTCATGGTTCCAGCTTCTTAAATGTTAAGATTTTCAGATTTTACCAATTGTTGTAATAATTCTGGGTGTCAGTTAAGGTTAATTGTGGTAGACATTTCTCACTATTTTCAGATTTTTTACAAACCAAACAATCAGTTGATTTATGGAGTAATAGCTAGTGAATTAATATATGATATGAGTCCTATATTAAAATAGTTCAAAATGACCACCTCAACCAAGTGCACACTAAAATCCTTCTTTCATGTTAATGCATGAGTAATACTAATCTAATGATGTAATATTTAGTAGCATAACAGCCACAGGGGACATTTTTCTGCATTGAGGACTTTATTTATAATACTTCAAGTAAGTACATTTTCCTGATTCTACCTACATACTTTCACTTAAGTAACATTTTCATTGCAGGACTTTTACTTGTAGCAGAGTATTAATGCAGTACAGTACACTACACTACAGTACTTTTACTTAAGTAAGAGACGTGACTACTTCTTCCAGGGTTGGTGTGGTTGGGGGTGGAGCACTCAACCCACAGTTCTTCAGGGAGAATCCAGACACAACATTGGCCAATTTTGCAACTTTAGGAGGAGCAGGTGCGGTGATGACACGTTTGAGATAGCATATGCGCCTGGAAAACAGAATCAATAACAGCATCTTTAATTATGTGCCATGATCAGTTTTGTGTATCAGTTGTGCATCTATCTTTGAATCTTTGAATTGATTGAGGTTCAAAGTGTGGCTGCAACAGACAATAGCATCTACTGTTGTGTGCTGTTACATGATGTCGGTGTACTAATTTACTGCTTTTAGAGAGTCCTGTCTTTTGTTTCTGGTACTGTGTTAGCAATGTGCAATGTCACCTAATGCAGCTTCATCTCTGTTTGACAGTATTGGAGTTTGTGTGTACATGTGCATGTGTGTGCATATTCCACAGACATACTGTATGTTAACAAGCTTAGAGGAGCCCTCAGTGACATAGCTGTAGAACTGGCAGTTTGGATCCTCAGTACAGGTCCTCTGGCACGCATCTGCATCATCCACCAGCACGTGGTGATAGTCGGAACCCCAGAAATCTATATCTGCATGAGTCGTCTTAATCCAGCCTGTTGGCAGAGAAGACCAGGGTTACACCTCTGCTGCTGACTTTTCTCCAGAAAGTTAACAGTAAGAATAAACTGAGAGGACAGAAACAGATACGCATTCACATTCATTGCTCAAGTCCTTTTATATTACAGATTATATTAGAACCAAATCTGACAAAACAGATGGTTCTGTTATAAAAGCCTGATTCCAAAAAAGTTGGGATGCTGTGTAAAACGCAAATAAAACAGAAAGCGATAACTTGCTAATCCTTTTTGACATATACGCAATTGAAAACAGTACAAAGACAGTATATTTAGTGTTTTACCTCATGAACTTCATTGATTTTCGTAAATAACTGCTTAGTCTGAATTTGATGGCAGCAACATGTTTGTTTTGGTAATGTTTGATAATGACAGGAGTGAAGAACTGACTTAGTATAACAAGTTACAAAGTCTGCCTGTGGGTGGCAGTCAAGGTAGAGTGGTAGTAGAATGGTTGATCACACACAGGACCCTCACACAGGAGACCAATTGTCATTGCTGATTGCTTTAAGGAAGTTGTTATTCTAAGCCAAACCATGTTATTTTCCTAAACCTAGCCAAGTAGTCGTGGTGCCTAAATCTACTATAATTCCATCAAGAACTGGAGACCAAAGCAGAACAAAAAGAAGAGTGGCTATTAGCAATTAATTTGCCAAATGACCAGAAACACTCAAAATGAAGGTTTTTCTGTGCCTGCTGGATGTCAACATCGGCAAAATAGGTTAGGTTAGTTAGGTTAGCCTTTCTAAACACCAAAAATCAATGTTGTGCCTCTGTCACTATGCTTTAGATTTGATAATACATACTGTTGTCTGGTTTACAGGACCGCGTTGGTAACCCAGATGTGGCTCCATCTTCAGCTTTCACCACCATTTCCTCTGGATTGTTCTTCAGGTAACACTTAAAGTCATGACTAGAAACAAAAGTCACCAAGAAAATGTTAGAGCTCTGAACTCCATGTCAAAACCACGACTCTGTGTTTTCATTAAACAAAAAGGATACCTCAAGTTAACCAGTTAGCTTTGAAGGTGCTGATACATATGACAACAATCTTTATGCTAAGCTAGGCTAATCACCTGCTGTGTCTACCCCCTCACTTAAAACATGACATCTAACTCTCTGCAAGAAGGTAGAGAATCCTATTTCATGAAATGTCAAATTATTCACTTTAATACTCAGAGTTAAGACTATACAAAGTGTGATATTGTAAGCAAGACTGAGGCACGATTATAAAGGACTTCCGAATACTTTCTCTTCACTCATTATTTGTTTTTCATGGTTAGTGCATTAAAAATGACTGCTAATATTATTGATTACTGTAATCAAAATACACCTTCAGAGACTACCTGATGTAAGAGAAGTAGGTGCATTTTGGATGAGCAGAGCACAGAGCCTGACAGTGTTCAGGAGAGGCAGCATGTAGATTCTCCACATTGTTTCCCGGGATGACAGTATTTGCAAATAACTGGGTCTGACATGCTGTTAAGACACAGATAAAAAGGTAAAACAAACGGCCTGCAAGATGCCTCTATGAGCAATTCTGCCTCGTTTACTATGAATGTGTGTGTGTACCTTTGTCAGCCTGTTGACTTGTGTGTATTTTTTGGGAGAATCCGGACACTAAACCAGCCAGTTTCTTTATCGTGATCCTCGGTACTGTCCAGCTGAATTTAAGGTGGCACTTATACCTACAAACAAAAGAAGAAATAATATTAGTGGGGTTTGGTACGTTGTCACTGCACCCCATGAATCATAGTGGGTCTGTGAACAGATGTCACCCAATTTGAGCTGATAGTTTAAGTACAGTTTGTAGGTTACACATTCCCATGGATGATTATCACAGCCATACCTCTATTTTTTGTGCAATGCTGAAATTAAAAGGAGATAAACCAAAGTATCCCCTTTCACCTGTATTCTCCTGGTGTAAAGTTTCCATTGAGAAAGGTAAAGAACTGGCAGCTGGGGTCATTTGTACAGGTTCTCTGACACTCCTCATAGTCTGCTGTGAACAAGGCCTTGTAGTCTGCCCCAAAGAAGTCCACACCGTGGTACACCTGAGGCAGGCAAGGCCCTGGGAGACAGACAGTTAAGGAGAGGTCACCACCAACTACGACGTAGCAACTGAACTGACTTAAAATGGCTTTATGCTTACTAAAGTCTGTGTTGCAGGATTTGAGAGATAAGCCAGAGGTGACTCCCTGCAGTGAAGTTTGATCTTCTGGCAGTCCAGAGGAACTGGTCTTCATGTGGCAGTGGAAGTGCCTGCGAAGAGAGAAGAGTACTGAAGTCAGTCAATACACAAGGCAGGTAGGCAAAGGTTTCAGACTGGGTCCAATGGCTCCAGAAATAATATAGAATATGTATCAGTGGCTCAAGCTCAAAAACAGAGGATCCGTTAATGCAGCATTTGAAATGACTGTGTGTTCAGATGAAGCACAAAACCATGTTTGGAGCCAGCATGATTGCATACAAAGTCAATAGAAAAAAAAACTGATTAGATGTGAATTCGCCTGGGGGTGCATGAAGCAGCACAAACAGCCCGCCACGCGAGTTGTAAATGTTTCAACTTAAAGCAAAACATTTGCACATATCCAGGGGCTTCGTGAATGTACAGAGAAGTTAAGGGAAAGGAAGAGGGATGGGAGGGAAGTAATAGAAAGAAAGGGAGTTTCTGGGGACTTCTGAGAACATTCGGAGCTGATCTGGTCTGTTGCTGGCTAGCTAACAGCTAACGTCTGCACAGCTGGAACAGAACATTCACTGCACCAGATGCAACAGGACTTTGTTTTTACATGTAAAGATTTAAGATTTATTTTCTGAAATTGTTTTCAGTGAAATACAGGAATTACTCATTTGTATTAATTTTAGTGTGAACTTGTAATAGCACACCGGTTTTCATCACTCGAGTCAGGCCGTCTAAAGGTGAAGAAGCGGCAGGCGGGATGATGGGTGCACAGCTGCTGACAATGTTCAGTATCTGGCGAGTAGAGGAACTCTTTCTCTGTTCCCAGCAAAACCACGTTCTCCAGAAACCCTGAACTACACTCTACAGACATGGGAATAGAAGCACACGTAAATATGCACGCGTTCAGACGTTACGAGTAAAACAGACACTTATGTGGTTAAACTTAGGCAGCCACAAACTGCATGTAAAACAGCAAAACCTGTGCCTATGCGATTTATCACTGAGGACAAAGCGGCTGTATATTGTACTGATGGTTAAACACAAATTTAGGTTTTTACTAGACATGTATTACCTTCACTGCTGCAGAGACCACAGAGGGACAGCAGACCCACGAAAACGACATGTGTTTTCATCTTGCTGGTTTTGAGGCTTCTCCAAGCACTGCAGCAAACAAACTGCACCGGCAAGTTGACCAAAGGGTTGTTTAACTCAGTCCTCACATTTGTACTTTGTATTATATGAATGATTGTTGACTCTTTTAGTGACTGGTTGGCTTCAATCCCTGCACAGCCCTGCCCCGCTGCGATTAAAAAAAAAAAACGAAGACACAATTACGAAGATCAGTAAGTGTAGAAATTTATAATAGTCATAGGCTTAAATGGGTGTGCATACTATAGATTGTTGTATTAGACTGCATTAGTTTCAGTGAGGTGGGCTATATGCTGCTGTACCAAGCAAGCTTTTATAACCCGGTGCTGTGAACTCCCAGAGGGTTGCACAGAGATGCACAACAAGCATCTGAGAGTTGTTTGCTGTTTCAGAGTCCGGATTAACATCAAGAGGTGATTGAACTTTCGCTGTGGTGGCAAAATAAAAATCTTTTAAAGTATGGGTCAGCAAATAATTCAGCCACGGGCCAGTTTGTTTTCTATTTTTCAACATTGCTCACTGGGAGCCAGTGCTGTACAGGGACAGTTGAAACGCAGGCCTGCATGACGCTGCATCACATTTATTTAGCTCACGCTTTTATTCGCAGCGCCAGCGTTCAGCCATGTGGATACAACCCAAACATTGCAAGTAACTTAATCAAGCCAGCTGAACTTCTTCAAGAGCTACACTTAGAAACAAAACCAACTTTTCATGGCCTAAGGTGCAGTCCGAACTGATGAGTTAACAGTCTGTAACAGAAGATATCAAACGGGGAGCCTTGATTCTGTTGAGCAGTAGGTGGTCCTCGTCAAGGTGAGGGAGCGGCAAGTTGTTTGAGCATGGTTTGAGCATGTCCTGGATGTAGGATTGGCCTGAGTCTATACCGTATGTCTTAAATATGTATTGATACAGAGCAGATGTCACTTTTTAGTCAATTTTTTAAGGACTAAGATAGTTACAGCAGCTTGGAATAATAGTCATTTAACTAAAAACAACTCAAACACATGATCTGTGTCACACTATAAGGCTGGACATGCAATTGATCTATCTACACAATCAGAGACTGTTTTGTTTTGGCTTGTCCTACATTAGACTTATGAAAAAACCTCTAAATGTTTAATGAAAGCTATAAAAGTGTAAATTCAGCTTTCAGCAGGGGTCAAATGTTTTTGTTGGAGGGTGACATTCGGCCCATGCGTTGCATCCACTGCTACAGTATGAAGTCTTAAACCCCCTGTGACTACGTTTGTTTTGTTCAGCAGTTCAAAAGACCCACATGCAGGACACTCAGGCAAGCAGTTTGTGGAACACAGAAGAAGAAGAAATACAAATAACAGACCAATAAGAAACCAGTTTGGTACAAGCAGGAAACAAATGCAGGACAAGGGAACAAACAGCCTGCAACTGAAAGATGGAAACACACAGAGGGAAGACTAAGGAGAGACAGGTGAGACTGATCTATAATCACATGGGCGGGAAACAAAGGCAGGAAGTAAAACAAAGCACACCACATGAGGAAAACCTCTTTCAACATAAAACAGGAAATAACCAAGCTAAAACCCATAAGTGTCCACACTGAGCAGCGCTGAAGACAGTGGTTGATCCAATGCTTTGACAACAAAAGGAGGCCACACACACCAAACTTTGCAATAATAAAATGAAATTTAGTCAAGAAATAATAATAAATCCACTGAGGTGTGTCAAGGATGCATCAAGTGTATGACTGCAGTGGCTCGTATGAGATGCAGATTGTCAGTGTAAAACAGCCTCAGAGGACTTAGGAACATTGGCCAGATGTTTGCAGTTACCACAGTTGCACACACACACCACACAGGACCAAAGCAAAGGATGCTTGCAACATATAGTTTAGTGACCTCTGCTGTCAAAACAGCACCAGTGCAGGAAGCAAGGAAGAACTGCAGGAATGAAGGTGCTTTCCCCTCAACTTAAACGTAATTAAACACTGAAGATCCAAAGTTCAAATTTGTTAGAGAAAATAATTTTGATACATGTGATGATTTATCTTAGTGAAAGAAAGAAGAGAAAGAGGATGTTAACAGCATGGAGGGAGGGGGAGCAGTGTAGTGCTTGACAAAGTGAGAGAAAGCATCTCAGGTGTTACATGAAAATAATCATTTACTCATTGCTTTCTGCTCTGTCTTTTATTTGATTATATATAGATTACACTGATGTTGATTACACTGATTATGTATGGATTATGTGTTTATTTCTATTTGCTGGAGTTGCTGGATTCAAAAAATGACTTTATAATAACAGCTCTTCAGGGAGAAGCCAGACACAACATTGGCCAGTTTGATAACTTTAGAAGGAACA
The DNA here is from genome assembly GCA_037975065.1 of Chaetodon trifasciatus. NCBI lineage: Eukaryota > Metazoa > Chordata > Actinopteri > Chaetodontiformes > Chaetodontidae > Chaetodon > Chaetodon trifasciatus. The sequence goes on along the minus strand of JBBMOE010000015.1, from coordinate 1,605 downwards.
GGCATCGTGATGACACGCTTGAGATGGCAGCGTTGCCTAGAAGAAAAATCAACAGCAGCACCTTCAGTGATGTGTCTTCAAATCACAACAAGAACGTGATCGAGTATTACGTTTATTATTACATGGTTTCTGGATACTGAATCATATGGCATACTGCACCTGAGAGCAGGGTTACTGATCTTGTCTGTGATGTAGCTGTAGAACTGGCAGTTGGGATCATCAGTACAGTTTCTCTGGCATGCCTCAACGGAACTCGTCGGAAAATAGCGAATGTCTGAATATGGGAAATCTATTCCAACATGAGTCTTCTTAATCCAGTCTGTTAGCAGAGAGGAAGAGGGTTAGACGGCTGCTGCTGCTGCTCTAACTGTAGAAACTCACTCCTGAATATAAACAGAACAATTAGATACACCTTCATATTTGTTGAATGATTCCAATGTTTTGGTTGGATGAGTTTTGGTATGTGTTACATACTGTTATCCAGCTGACACAAGCGTGCTGGTAACCCAGATGTGATTCCTCTTACAGCTCTGCGGACCATTTGGTTTGGATTGTTCTTCAGGTAACATTTAAAGGCATAACTGAGAACAGCATGAGAACAAAGACATGGCTAAACGCTGGTAGGAATGGTCCAGAAAGTGTCTCAAATATCGGACACAGTTGTTCCTCTTGTCATTGCAACTGTTCCTTTGCACAACAGAGAGGACACTGTACCTCGTATAGGAGAAGTAGGTGCAGTGTGGATGAGCAGAACAGTATGTCCGACATTGCTCAGGAGAGGCAGCGAACAGGACCTCAATGTTGTTTCCTGGGATGTTGGTGTTTGGAAAGAGCTTGCCATCACACGCTGTACAAAACAAGCAGTGCAGTGAGAAAACATGCACAGTAGCCTGCAGGATGTCTTTTGCTATGAGTGTTTGGTTACCTGCATCAAAGTATTGAGTTGTTTGTATTCTATGGGAGAATCCAGATATTATTCTATCAGCTCGGGTAATTATGGGGATCCTTGGTACTGCCCAGCTGAATTTAAGGTAGCACTTATACCTAAACACAGACAGAGAAATAACGGGTAAAAAGGGTAAAGTGTGTGGCTGCAAGTCAATGTTTTCCCTCGCTGGCACTGAAGCTACCAGCAGTTTACAGACCTCAGTGGCATCAGGCTCAGTGGTGTACATGTCTTTGTTCTTTTCTTTTCATGTGTGTCTTTTAAAATTACTCAGCCTACTGTTTGCCCACTGACATTTGTCTCAAACAGTGATATAACATCTCACTCCAGGTCTTTGTTGACTTCATTTACCTGAAAGTGCCAGGCACAAAGACATGTTCGACAAACGTGAAGAACTGACAGGCCGGGTCTCGTGTGCAGGCTCTCTGACACTCCTCATAGTCTGCTGTGAACAAGGTTCGGTAGTTTGCCCCTGGGAAGTTCACGTGATGATACACCTGAGACAGACAGGGCTCTGGCAGAAAGGCAGCCCAACAGATAATTAAGGTGAGTTTTGCCTGATATCATTCATTGCTAATGGATATCATGGTGGATTAAAGTTGTTATATGCCTACGTGGGTCTGGGTGGCAGGGTTTGAGAGAAAAGCCAGAGGTGACAC
>JBBMOE010000014.1:13389615-13480689 GCA_037975065.1 Chaetodon trifasciatus | reverse complement strand
TGAAACATTCCCTCTTAGAATGTTCGGAATGTTACAACATTCTGTTGTAAAATTTTCAAACACTGACTTTTATATTGTTGACATCCATTTTGCTTTAAAAATTTCAAACAATGCCTTTCAGAATGTTCATGAACATTCCATTCTAGAATTGTCAAACATTGCATTTTGGAATATAGGTCTACATACTATTCTACAAATTTCCAACATTCACTCTTATGTTGTTGATGAACATACTGTTTTTCAAAGAGAATTTTAGAATATTCAGAATGTTAGAACATTCCGTTCCAAACATTCCATTCTAGAATTGTGAAACATTCCGTTTTAGAATGTTCGGAATGTTAGAACATTCCGTTCCAAACATTCCATTCTAGAATTGAAAACATTCCGTTTTAGAATGTTCGGAATGTTAGAACATTCCGTTCCAAACATTCCATTCTAGAATTGTGAAACATTCCGTTTTAGAATGTTCGGAATGTTAGAACATTCCGTTCCAAACATTCCAGTCTAGAATTGTCAAACATTGCATTTTGGAATATTGGTGTACATTCTATTCTAGAAATTTCCAACATTCCCCCTTATGTTGTTGATGAACATACTGTTTTTGAAACAATTCTGATAAGAATGTTCACAAACATTTTGTTTTACAATTTTCAAAGTCTTTAGAATGTTCATGTATGTTATGGTCTAGATTTTCATATATTGCCTTGTATGTTAAACATGAACATTCCATTCTGGATTTTTTCAAACATTGCCTTTTCTGTTGTTCACCCACATTCCATTCTAGAATTGTCAAACATTGCGTTTTAGAATGTTGATGAACATTCTGTTCTGGAATCTTAAAAAATATTGCCTTTCCATTCAAGAATTTTCAAATATTGCTTTTTCTGTTGTTCACAAACATTCCGTTCCAGAATTGTAAAGCATCGGCTTTGATATTGTTGACAAACATTTCATTCTAGAATTTTCAAATAATGCCTTTTAGAATATTCACGAACATTCCATTCTAGAATTGTCAAACATTGCGTTATTAGAAATTTGGCAAACATTCCCTTTTAAAATTGTCAATCACTGCCATTTGGAATGTTCACAAACATTCCGGTCTGGAATCTTCATACATTGCCTTTCATGTTATTGACGAACATTCCGTTCTAGAATTTTTTGGTGTGCTCTCAGCAACTGAAAATTATCAAGCGTAACATGCGAGTCCAGCGTGATGTCCAACTTTCAGTCAAACAGATGAGGCTACACTTCCGGTACTCCCTCTGCAGTCTGGTTAGTGCCATTAGCTCTTCCATCTTATTTGGGAGAGATCTCACGTTTCCCATAATAACAGACAGTATGGATGGTTTGTACCATCTTTTCTTGTCCAGACACTTCACCCCAGCTCTCATTGCCCTTCGTTCTTATTTCCTTGGGAATCTCCAGTCTTTCCATTGGGAGTACGCTCGTGTTGCTCAGCGCAATCAGCTGTTCCCATGTGTAAAAAGTGAATCTTAAGCTCAGTGGATCTGCTGAAGTTGAGGAATGTAATCCACAAAGTAGAAAAAACAAATCTCTAATTTCACAAGCTGTAAATCCATATGTACACACGATCGACTGAGAATAGAGATTGAAAAAACATGATAAACACACTAACACAAAGGAAAACGGACAGAGCTGCTGTAACAAGCTGCTACTCACATGGCCCCATCTTGGAACATATAACATCATGTCTGTTGTGTACTTGTGGCATGTGCATGCACTAGTAAACTGGGTATGGACACAAGAAGAGAGGAAAAGACAGCCACAAACACACTGATTGTGGCATCCCATTCAATAGTGATTATTTTACAGTGACACCATAGTCACTGTCATTTTGAAGGATCATGCCATAATAAGAGTAAAGTAACTAAAAGTTTTTCAAGTGATCTGATCAAGGAGGCAAAATAATAAAAGTCTTACAATGGCGGAGAACATAAATTAAAACATGTGTTTCAAACTTCAGATTTCAGAAAACCTTGTACATTAATTATTGGTGTCGCTATACATTTCAGAAATCTCTTGTTTCCTTTTATTTTTGCAAGAAATTGTCCCACTGATCATAAGTAGAGAAGATCCAGCTTCTGTTGAGATTCTTCCTCATTGGCATTGTGTTCCTTTGCTGTAGGTAGATCAGTCCTGCACACTTAACCGTGAACAGAGGCCATCTCCATGAATGTTATCTACACACTGCTACTACAATATCATGCCACCATCCTTCTTTAAATCCAAGCCACAGTTAAATCTGATTTAACATGCAAGGTGTTTTTACAAGTTCTAGTCCCTTTATGGTACTCACAAATCAAAAGTTCTGTAAAGAAATGAATATAAAAGAATAAATAATAGGTCAGAAAAATAACTTTTTTTTTTTTAAGGTGGAGTGAAGAGGATGAGTTGAGGTGTCTCAGTCTGAGGAAACCAGCTGTTTAAGTTCTGTAGTCTTGCAGTATGGCAGCAGACACTTCTGTACAGCTTGCCAGACAGCAGCAGGATGAACAGGCTGTGGCTGGGGTGGGTACTGAAATTTAACATTTCCTGTGAAGTCCCACAAAGCTCAGTTCTATGCCACTTACTGTTCAATTTTTATATGCTGGTACTTGGTTCTACCATATAGAAGCGCAATTCAGTTGCTTAGGGCCCCTTCTCAGGAACAAAATGTCTGATGATATAATATGTACCACAACCTTTTGAAAGGAAGCTGTTCTTTCAGGCCTGTGGCTAAGCCACTGCCTCCATCTATCTGTCTATCTCTCTTTTAGTATGTGTGCATGGGTATGTTTGTCAAGCAAATTGAGCTTGCATTGTATGACATGTGCTATATAAATAAATCTGACTTCTCAGGACTGTGTGCATGTGTACAAACTGGGCTTGGCTGACAGCTTCCTCACTCCCTATTTACTCTGTTATTATTGTTGTTATCTGTTATTGGTACATAGAATTTTTATATTATATTTATATTATTTTATATACAGCTCCATCCAACTTCAGCCTGACCACACTCAAACAGAAGGTGCAAGAGCCCACACCACTTGGACGCAACAGGTTGACCCCCAAAGAAAAAGAGAGACATCGGGAAACCGATCTCTGTATGTACTGCAGCCAGGCCAGCCGGGGAGCCTTGTGAATCTGACTACGTCTTTCGTCTTGCCCTTCCTGAATCTGCTACTCTGTGAAACTGTTTATTGTTTGCCGTGCCAAACAAATCCCTCAGCCATTGTTCACCCTGGACGGAGCACCAAGTCTGCCTCCACCAAGATACTCACAGCCTTCCAGGTTCCAGTAGTGCTGCTTTTGGATCCCAGTTATACCCGTTACAGATGCAGTTTACAAAGCCAAATGAAAAATGCAAAAAATAAATTTGTATAAGTTAAAAATAAACTTAATAAAAGCCATTCCTCTATACCACAGACTTACCTGTAAAGAAGATGTAGTTGATTGCAGTTGAAGATGCATTACAGTCTAGCCATAGAAAGTAATGATTTTCTTTACTATAATCTCTAACATAAGTAGACTTAGCTACTTTCTCACAGAACTTCAAGCTTAGATGATCAGATTTCCTCATGTGTCGATTCTGGTCTCTAAGTAAGAGGTGTTCACCTTTTTGTCATCCTTTGAAATAATAAATGTGTTGTTGTGACAGTTAAGTTAGTTAATGTGCCATCCCAACAGTCTGCTGCTGTGCAGAATGTTTGACAGTTTATTGAATGCCCAGCAACAAGTACAATAAGGAAGCAGTCCCTGAATTAAATAAATAAATAAATAAATACCACAAGACAACCTATGTATATTTTAATGTAGTTCTGGAAAAGCAATTCTACATAGTCCCTCAATAAAATGACATAGTCATCAGCCTTTGCTGCACTGGCACTTCTCACAAGTTGCCAGTACTCTTTTCTGCCATCAAATCAATGCACTGCTTCAGTGTGACTGGATGGAAATGACAAGTAGAGGATTAAAATGTTTTTTTTTTATTGCTTAAACAGAACAGACATGAGCTAAGTATAAAAACTGCTTTTAGAAGTCTATGGCTAATTAATAAAAGTGAAAAAAATAATAACAATAAAATCTGAATCCTAGCCTAAAAGAAAAAAAATCAACTGGTAGACCCACTTGCTGTGACTATGGGCCAACCTGGAAAATAAGAGCTCATGTAAAGAAGCCATCTGGTTAATGAAAAAACATGACAATATATTTTTACAGTTCATTTATCAGACTTGCATGAATCAACAACATGTAGCAGTCATCACAAATCAAATCTTCTTATCGAGATGATCAATAAAAAAAAACTAAATTCAAGAATGGCAATACTATTACACCTTAATTGGTGCTTGTTATTTTACAAATAACAAATGGTAGTGTTGCACTTGTGTAAGAATGGGGTGAGTTTTCTGTTTCTTCAATCAATTTTGATTATTGAGTTGTGCAATTGAGATGCTTGTGCAAGTTTTGTATTGTTTTATTTTTTTCAAATGAGCTGCAAAAGCTGCAGATGTCCAACAATGTGGTTGTTCCAGTCTGTACTTGTTGGGAAACAAAGGTAACCAGTCCTTTACAAAATGCTGTGAGTTTTAATTGACTAGATAAACTTTGCAGCTCTTGAGTTCTTACCCTTTGTCAATAATTACTTGTGATCATACTTCAATCGCAGGTATTTTCCAAGAGTGGTCAGATGCTACACCTTGATGTGTAGTTTCAAATTTGTGACAGTTTTTTCTGTTTTTTCAATTCTTTTTCCCTCGGATGGTGAAGTCATGACCTGCCCTACTCTGCCTCTGATTGGCTAGTGCCCATTGCCTTTGTCAGATGGGCTGGTTAGGTTTACGCATGAGGAGTGAGATTGTTTCAAGTAAGGGTAAGAATAGCAGAGTAAACCAGAGGTACAGAAAGGAGGGTCATGTCATCAAACACATTGGGTGCCGTAAAACAAAGTGCATGAGCATTGTTAATTCTAGCAGGAGGTAACAATGCTTACTATACGTGCATTAGCTATAGGATTAGACTGTTGGTGGACTTTCAATGATACACCAAGCTCCTCTGTTCTTCTCTCAATCTCCATCTGTACGCTTTCATGTCCTACCAACGCATGTAAGTAACTTAGCTTCGTCCCCGCAGCATTGTGTGTTCTCATCTTGCAGGTTCCCATAGATAGTGGTTGAACCTGGATTGGGGATTATAGCTATGTCTCCTGCCATGGCCCTGCCTGACATCCATTGCAAATGTTACTACTATTAGTCATACTTCCATTATTGTTAGGTCCATATTGCTGTATTACGTACATATACTATCTGTTACTAATACATATATATACTGTATATGACATACATAATATAAACGTTAAAAAATAAAAGCATTTCTGTCCACCCCCTGACCCCTCCCTCTCATGCCTTCTCTCTTTCTCTCTCTCGCTCTCTCTCTCTCTCTCCGTCTCTCTCTAACCCAAGTGGTCAAGGCAGATGGCCGCCAACCCAGAGCCTGGTTCTGCCTGAGGTTTCTGCCTGTTAAAAGGAAGTTGTCCTCGCCACTGTCGCCAAGTACTTGCTTATGAGGGAATTGTTGGGTCTCTGTAGATAAAGTGTATCATCTGTACCAGTTCTATATGGAAAGTGTCCTGACACAACGTCTGTTGTGATTTGGTACTATATAAATGAAACTGAATTGAACTGAATTGAATTGAATAAGGTGGCAAACAGATACCTCCAGTTCCAGATCCAGTTTTACCAAAAAACATAAGCATGTTCAATAAACCTTTTACCGTGTTCATGTACAACACTGGAGAGGCTGCATTTGTAAAAGTAGAAGCTGACCTTTGTTAAGCAAGCACTCAAATACACCAGTCTCTGCAGGCTTGTTGACATGCAGGTAATAGCAACACCTTGGCTGAGGCCCTCACATGCCAAGGTTTCTTGAAAATGTTCCACATTGTCCTGTGTAAATGGTCTCTCACTCTTGTGGTCCTGTGCGTGGTGGTGTTTAGGGTGACTGTATGGAAGGCTTTGGGACTGGAAAGCAGTCGTCGTTGGACAAATATTCTTCTGCCACTGGCTGTAGAGTTTGAATACTACTTACCATGGAAGCTGGACAAAAGGTTTTGAAAGTGGTGTGCAGAAAACAAGTGACAGCAGTGATGTGTGAACCCAACTCTGACCACACCACACCAAGTAAATTTAGAATGTTTATGGAAAACTCTAAGTTTGAAATCAAAATGTTGTATCCACTGGAACACAGCATCAAATACAGACATCAGTAATTACTATCAAGCTATTACAATGTAAATTAAAAGCTGTAAAATTAGCTAAACCTGTATCTCAGTTCAGCCAAGACATCATGTTATAGTGCATTTTTGTCTTCTTATCCCCCATATCTCTATATTAAGGTCCATGTTTTGAAATTGTTCAACATGTTCTTATAATCCTCCATAAGTCATCTCCAGTTAAAAAAGCAGTGAGAGATGCTGTCAGCATTCAGTCTGTATAGCCTTAGCCATCCAGTCAGATCTGGCCACCAGTAATCTCAGTCTATCACCTGATGATTGGATCAGCTCCTTCCCACTAACAGAGACAAAGAGGTGAGAGAGATGAAAAAGAAAAAAAAAAAAGATTTTTTAAACATGAGATTGCTCAGATTTAGACTTAAATTACTCTTACCTCTGATAGTCCAGTCCAAGCAGACTCACTCCATTAACAGCTAGGATCCTGTCTCCTGGCGCCAGCTTCTCACACCGGGCTGCAGGAGAGTCTGGGACCACTGCACGGATGAAGACGCCTTTCACCCTCAAAGAAGTGTCCTGGAGGATGAGGTCAAAATGTCACGGACTCAGTGACACATAACATTTTGTAGTCAGAAGCAAAACCAATCAAACGTAAAATAATCCTAGTATTCATCAGCATTTTGTCCAAGGAATACACAAGAAATCATTTTTTGTCTTCCTGTGAACTCCTACCATCCCCAGTTACTGCCAATAACACATTTAACATTTTAAACTGACTCATAGTACACCTGGTGTTGGGGAGAGCAAATTACTCTAGACACTTGTGAGAAAGTCCCATGGACAACCATGGAAGAAAGACTGTGCCAAAAGTTCCATCATGTTTTTTTTCATCTTTGCAGGATTTTTTTTTTTTGTCCTTGTAAAACATGCTGTATTTGTTTCTGAAGCATGATGTATTAGAAATGTGTATTTTTTTGATTGGTATGTTTTGTATTTGCAAAACAAAATGCATTCGTTTGTTAATGGTGTTTTGTGTCTGCAAATCACACTGTTTGTTCGTGGAATGTGAAGTGGTATGTAGCGTGTGGTAGTGTTCACCTTATATGTAAGAATACACATATATTGTTATTCAATATTTCTGGGTTTTTTGGTGCCTTTAATGAACACCATTCCCTATAAGCCATACACTGTCCTTGGCTAAATAACACAACTTGACAAAAGAGGCAAGTCCATGAGCAAGTTGAGGTGTTGTTGTCTGTAATAATAGCAGAATGGAGAGGATTGAACGCTGTAAAAATGTTAAGACAGCAGAAATTACAGATAAAAGTGTTTCATGGGAACAGTAGTTTTTTTATACCAAAAAAGTTGTTGAACTTTTTAAACTTGTTTGAACTTCTAAAAGGTGTGTAGTGGATGGATCATGACTTCTGCTCACTGAACAACAACATACAGAAACATACAAAAGTTTAAAGAATAACTTAAAAAAAAATAAATAAATTTTGCCCACTCTGCTTGGAAGTTTCAAGTCTGTTGCAACTTTTACAATGTTATATGAGGTCTGCATCTCTTTTACTTACCCTTGTATCAACCAGAGCAAGACCAAGTCCTCTTTCACCTCGCTCCAGCTCCAAGCTAAAAAGCTCATCATTATTATCATCATAATGGTCATCTGCCTCTTCCTCCTCCAACTCCTCCTCTTTCAGTTCAACAAATCTTGTACTGGGGCAATCGGATTTCATGTCTACTTTCAGTGCTGCCAGACATTCAAACACTAATCCACCTAAGGATAACATAAAGGACATGTTCAGTTTTCTTCTACTGCAGACAAAGAACACCATGAGTGGTACTGTATATTTATACTGCACCTTCATCATGTGCATCTCCACCAGAGGACCAGGCAAGTGTCTCACCGTCACCCTTCACCAAATTATCCTGGTATGCCTTCAACAAATCAACAGGATCTATGGTATGAGGGGTGTTGGGTGGGGTGAGGAGACAGGACGGGTCCAGAGCTGACCTCATCACACTGGAATCAGTCTCTCTGGTCTGCAACTGTAGATTTCTGAGCTTCTGGGACAAAAGAAGGGCACCACAGGAGTTGAATTCATCCATGTACTGGTTGGAGGAAGGTGAAGGTGGTGATGAAGGTGAGACACCAGAGTTGGTAGAAGTGGACAGGCAGTCATGGACAGTGACTTGAGATAAGACCATCTCTACAGAGGATGTATCCAAGGTTTCCAGACTGGGTTTTGGAAGGATATTGCTCTTCCTCAGTTCAGCCTCCAAGGGAATGGTAACACCCTGACAAATAGCATTAGGACAATTAGGATTAATCAATCCAAACCACAATTGAAAACTGACATACTTTAAAGGGGAGCATCACCAATATTACTCATCATAGTTTCTCTTCCCCTTCTTCCCTTTTCTGTCTTTGTCCTTTCTGATCTGGAAGAATGTCTTCAGGAGTCCAGCCAAGGTGCTGGATGACACACTTGACCTAAGCAATTGACAGTAATTGTCAGTGCGTGTCACATCTGCTCCGGTGACGGTGTCTGTGTTGATCATTACTTGTTTCAGTCCCAGAATCCTTTGACACCTCTACAGTAACCTGCTCTAAAAATGTAGATGTGTGTGTCTGTACTGCACACTAAACAGATGATGTCAGTTTAAACTGTCCTGTCCCTGTTTAGTTGTGTCCACCACATAAGATCTAGGGGTGGAACTGGCTCCTCGGACAACACTTGGTGTTAACCATTGTTTCTCATTGTTCGGTTTCATAATAACGTTGTCTCTTGGGTTCAGCAAAAGTGGATTCCTCATCACATTCCTGTGGTTGTAATAGTAAGCTGGTCTCTGCTTGGTGGCTGCATCTGCTTGCCTGATTTCTACCCTCTCTGGCCAGTTTGGGTCTAAGTTTTCAGACAGGATGAGTAAAGTTTTTCAAATTTTCCGAATCATCAACAGCTCTACAAGACTGCCCCTTGTCAATGAGTAAGCCTCAGGGGCCTTGATCTTCCTGCCTTAGAATTCCTTTTGCTGCCTGTACAGACATCTCAGCCTGTCCATTACTCTGTCTATAATGCTAACTAGATGTTACATAATAAAATCATATTTTTCACTCTACACCTACTCTTTGCCAAGGTCTAGAAGGTACACACACATACAACAAATTGCTGCTGTTTCATTTGATCACATATATGAAAAATGCACATTATTTGCCTCTGTAAACAGTATGAGCTGTGAACCAGCCTATACGTCTGAGCTTGCCCCCTGGAGCAATGAAATGTCCTGGAATTTAGTAGAAGTTACATTTCTTCAAAACAGCATTGTAGTCTTTCTTATGTTCCTTTTCTTCAAACTCAAAGTAGCTGAATAACTTTTCAGCTTCACTGGCCATGTCATAAACACGGGAACAGATCTGGACTTTCCCATCCTGTCTGTTTAGCATGGTGGCTAGCCTGAAGTGCAAAAATCTTTGCTTCCACTGGCCATTCACCCAGATTGGCAAATGTAAACTCCTCAGGAAGATGAGATTTACATGTCAATCCATTATGGTTACCCGTGCCACTTCTGACACCATGTAATGTCTGCTTGACATGTGACTAAGAAGAAGGACAGCTAGGAACACTCAACAGCATTTCTTCAACTGACCAGGAACATGTCAACATGAAATATTGTGACATCTTTAGTGATGGAAGGTACCATTAGTCATAGGAAATCCCTGTCGTTACAGATACCAGCATGGCTTAAATCAAAAGACATGAATGGCATTTTGTACCTCTTGCTCCTCAGTAACTGTGACCCTTTTGGACTCTGAGTCTGAAAGTGTGGAAATGAACTCTTTCAGCTTGTCCAGCTCTACCTCCAGGGCCAAATCTGTTAAGTCCCTTCCCAGTTGGAACTGGTAAGCCCCATCTGGCAGCACCAGAGGATGGTGGGTGTCAAAACTCTCCAGGATATCAGCTGTAGGCAGAGGGGCCATACTGCATTAAAATTACAATAATTTAAAGACACATTTGTATAATCTGTAGGAACTTGCAAATGACCCTAATCATAATTGGTGTTGTGAATTAAGGAAGGAATAACGGTTAATCAGTCAGTAGACCTCTCACCAGTTTTGTGTGCTGCAGCCTGCTCATGAAGAGATGGAGTCCAACTGTGTCTGCATGGAGACGCTGGGCTGTAAAGACTCAGTAGGTGGTTCAATTGGGCTGGACTCAGGGCAGGGTAGTCAGACCGCAAAGATTCCCAAGATGTCTCCACACACACACACACATACACATGTTTTCATCACTTTTGGAGACATTGCATAGACTTACACTAATTTCCTGAAGACTTACTCTAACCATAATTATAACCACTACTTGCATAACCAGAACCCTTACCCTAACCTTAACCTAAACCTAATCTTACCCTAACCTTAACTCAAGTGTTCACCCTAAAATTTAATGATTTACATTACGCAAGTCCCCACAATGTGACTGTGTAAACAGTTTTATGTCCCCACAACGTGAGTAGCACACAAAGATCAACTGTTCCGCTTATTAACAATCAGTTATGAATACATTTTTAATTAAAAAAGACAAAAACAGAGAATAATTTCTTACTGAAAAGAAATGTACAAAATGCATGAATGAATACTGTATGTAAGAGTTGATTATGTGAGAGAAATGCTATTCCATCTGGCAGTAAATCATAATGCCATTGTTAAGGAATAGCCACATTCAGATAAATAAAAAAGAGTATTTTCAGGCTTGTTCACTTTGTGACTGCCCAACTGCTAAGCATTCTTTTTTTGTCTGTCTGCAGGGCTGAAAACAGCACATACCGTGACATGGGACACGCCTGGGTCCAGCATGAACCTTTACATCCTTGTATTTTTTTTTACAGTTGTTTTGTAAATCAATAGATTCTCTACTCCCACATTTTTTTAAAACAAACAATCATTTTCTACTATTTTTGCAATAAAATATATTATTTCTGGCAATTTCTTAGATTGTGACCATAGACTGTATTAATGTAAGAGTTTTATATATGCAGTCTATGGTTGTGACCTTTTGAACATTTGTATTTGTATTTGATGATCATACCTGGATTTGGAACTCATAGCAACTAAATGCTTAATTGTGAAATTTAATCACAACTGAATACTCAGTGGTGAAATTCTAGTACTGCTAAATTCATAGCACTGAATTATATTACTCTGACAGCCGATCTGAATTCCTCTTTGAAATCTTGAGTACTCAATTTCAAGTTGAGCAGTTTCAGAAAAATATTTTCAGTATAAATCTGTACATTTTAGGTTTCTCACATTCAGATAGAAAGTACCCAATATTCAAAAACTGTATTCAAATGGCTCAAATTCAAAAGCAAAATTCACATGTAAAAGATTCAAACCTTTATGGCCATTATTTGCTTCCACTGACAAGATTTTTAATCAGTATGTCTAAATCTAAATGTCCTGGCGGAATTTCCGTCAGGCTTTAGAACATACCACAGCCCTGAAATTGCCCTTCCTAAAATAATCAGCAACCTCAGACTAAAATCTTGATCAGTCAGTCTTGTCTGAGAAACATGACATCTGTTTTGGGGTTGCACAAGGCAGTTGCCTTGGTCCATTAATGTTCTCACTTTACATGCTGCCGCTTGGTAACATCATTAGAGAACACAATGTATGTTTCTATAGTTATGGAGATGATACACAACTGTGCCTCTCTGCTGAACCAAATGATGCTGCAGTTGCGGACTCCATTACAAACTACAAATTAAGTTTATTATTATTGTTGTTGTTGTTAAATTTGAATATACTTGATATTTTTTTCTTTTCAGATTTTCTCAACTGTTCAGTGCATGAATGGTTTGATGTAGGCTTGATTCAGATCTGAATTTTTTTCTTCAATTTTTCCAACTTTTCTTACCCCTTTCACATGCAGAAATGAGACTAAATCAAAGCTTATGTTTGGATTCTTGTCATACATATAAAATAACAAAACTATTGTTTTTGCTGTTCTTTTTCAATATTTACATTTCATTTTACAGCTGATATAAAAATGGTTATTTAATGATTTGCAATCAAGTTTAACTTAATGGCTATTTTAAGTGGACAGCAGTTGATTTTACATACAAATTTTATAAAATCTGTATACAATAAGAATATAAAACTATACAATTCACACACACACACACACACACACACACACACACACAAAATATCATTTTTTGTCCACTCTGCAGAAATCATATCCATAAATCCTCAGCCTGTTATTTCTCTGGTGATTATTTACAGCTGGATAAATCCAGCTCTGCTGAATGTGTAGTGTGTGTGTGTGTGTGTGTGTGTGTGCGTGTGTGTGTGTGTGTGTGTGTGTGTTTTACCTGCAGTAAATTGTTCCTAGGTGTAGCTAGCAGATTGATAGCTGATGAGAGGGTGTGTGTGTGCTCCAAGGCCAGTTCTCCCAGTCCAGCTGCATGAGCCCAGTCCAGGAGCAAGTCAAGATTGGCCCGCATTTGTACGCCTCTGGACCACTGGTAGAAACCTGGCTCAGAGCCTGTGTATCCACCAAGAGAAAGTCGTTTTTAACATCACTTAATTCTTCATTTACTTAGGTTTCTCAGTTTTAACTGTTTTAACTTTTTTTTCTTTGTCTGCACGTGAACGTGGAAGATGTGTTGGTTCTGTGAGGTGCTTGCATTCCCCATTATTCCACACAATCTGTATACATTTCTTTATTATTCTTGTTGTAAATGAATCCTGTCAAAAGAGCAAAACCAGCAATGAAACTATCCTACTAATAAGTATTTTGTGTCTATCAAAAGTCCAAAGAAAGGGCACCAACTTACTCTTCAGTGACGTAGACCTCTATCAACATAGCAACAAGGGGCGTCTTAGTGGCTACGGGGCTTACAATAAGACACTGACCATGTAATTGCAATATCACTGGTTTGAGTCCCCCAAAAAATTCTAACCCATGTCATCAGAATGATAAAATATGGTTGGGGCTGCAAATGCAAATGCAAAATAGTGCAGTCTTTGTTTTTTTTTCTGTATGCCGTCTGTTTGGGTCCTCACAGCTGCATAGTTTTGTGCTATGGATGAATAGGTTCCTCAACCACTGCTTATGTGTCTTGAAAGCCACTAGGGAGCAGGGCAATCTCAGAGTGAAACATTGTATATCTATCTATCTATCTATCTATCTATCTATCTATCTATCTATCTATNATTGTATATCTATCTATCTATCTATCTATCTATCTATCTATCTATCTATCTATCTATCTATCTTGCACTTTGTGTACCAACTCCCAAATGTACTCGATGTAGTCACTGATGCATTGGTACCTCTCTCCATGAGTGAGTTGAAGAGTGACGCGTTAATGAAGTAGAACAGGTAGCCAATGAGCTGTGAGGAAATCTCTGGGTGGAGCTGACAGTCTGACAGTAGTCTCCACGTGTTGGTCAAAACCTCCACAAGATGCTGTATCTCACGAGGGACCTGTAGTCCCAGGACACGAGCAGTCAGCTGCAGGTCAGTACTCTCCCTGAATGGGTTGCAGTCCAGAAGGTCCGGCAGGATGGGGTAGAGAACCTGATAAGAAATAATTGGTTGAATAAAGAGAACTGCGCAGCTCAGAATGAGAGCAATTCACTCATCCATGTGCAACTCCAGATTGTTGACAATTCCTGTGGGTCAGTTTGAGGTTGGAAAAGTTAACGTTATGTGGTGGATGTTCTGATCGTTGGGATAAACTAAACCATGTAACCCTCTAACCCAGATTTCAGACCACCCATATTGCCTCTGCACGTCTGTCTCTGTTTCTCACACTATAACATATATGTTATAATGATATATGATATAAGTTCAGAAGGAGAAATCAGCAGAAAGAAGAGAGACAGGGTTTGTAACATTTCCTCCATTTCAGCCAAAGGTCCCTGCTGCTCTTCAGAGCGAGCACTGACAACGATGGCTTTGTTCAGGCTAATTGTACACAGACATCCCCTTTCCCCCCCAGTCTCAGTCTTACACCCACCAAGCTTAGCGCCAGCCATAGATCCACATTCCTAAAAAGCTGAATATGGCTCATGTGGGCTTGGCATGGCACTGCAACAGGCCTGCTGACTGAGGAGTTCTGAAGGAATCCACCCTGAGCAGATCATTTTACATTTACTGTAAGGGCCTACAGCCAGGGAAGTCTGAACATGAACAGTAGAACATAACAGCCACGGCTCCCATCACACACGAGACAAAGGAAATGGGTGAACATTAAGCCAAAAATTCTGCTGTGTTTCTGGGTGGAAAATGTCGCTCAGCAGGGCCAAGGCAGAGAGGATTCATTCATTCTGGCATTACCACATGCATCCATGGCATGTATTATACAAGAGTTAAAAACTCTGTATTCTGTGTTGTCTGCTTATTTTGTGCATTCATTGCACTTGACGGACAACTAAACACACAGTCTGGCCTCAAGCCCTTTACAGTGCGTCTGTACTTAACTCACCATTGGCGTCTTTTGTTTTCCATCCTCCAACAATTTCCCTTACATCAGATGGACAAGCATGAAGTACCCCAAAATAAACAGAGATTTTAGAAAATGTTTGGATTTTACTCTGAATATAGTGGGGTTAATGCCACTTTCTGTCTAGTTGAATGAGAGGTTAAAAAAAAATAAAAAATAAGCTCAGTCTGCCTTGTTCACAACCTGGAATGTTAAAATCTGCCCTGCACAAACTGAATCCTTTGTCAGACATGCTACGCTGCAGTGAAGCACTGACATATGTAAAGCACTATGTCAACTCAGTGCACCAGGAAAGGGAAATGACAGATAGTAGAGTAAATCATTCTACCTGCTACTCAGCTTGACATTGGTGACCACATTCCTCATAAATTCTGGTCTGTGAGTCAAAGATGTGTATGGAGTTTGCTGTGAAGTGACAGTCATGATGGATGACACAACACACCTGGATTAATTGGCAAGACCAAGAAAAACTGAGACTAGGACCATACTAGGCTAGTTAAATGTGAAAATGCTGAAACCATTGTGTGTTCTAACTGGTGTTTTGTAGAGATCTCAATCCACACTGAAATGACTAAACAACAGGAAAACTACCACACACAGTAATACAGTCTATAGCTGAGGCTTTCGAGATGGCAGTGTCACTATCCATGTTTCAGTAAGATGGTCCACCACTTTGCTCAAGACTGAAATAGCTCAACTTACTGGATGGATTGTCATTACATTTGGTACATTGCAGGTACACATTCCTTTTCATGTGTCCAGTGCCTTGTTTTATGACCAAATACCTGCAAAACTAATGTCATTCCCTCCAACCTTTTCAACTACTTTCTGACATTTACACCCAGATGATTGGCCATCTCTGCAGCAGTGAAGGAGCCAGGGTTTGAACTTCTTTCATTCTTGACACAACTATTTCTGTGACTTTGTGAACATGTGAACAACTAGGTGCAACCTTATGAATGAGAGTGTCTGAAAATGAGCATTGTTCTTCTCCTGCTGTATATAAAACCAAGCTCTTCACTTCAGTCAGATTGTCTGTTACTCACTTTGGTCTTCGTCTCAGCTCCTACCTAGTTCTCGTTTTTGCTTACTAGTGATTTTCGGCTGATGATTGTTTCTCCTGATCTCATACCTGTGCTCTGTCTCCTCGTCCTAGAAAACCCTGAGCCATTCATCACATGGATCTCCTGCCTGGACCAGCCAACTCTCTTTGCCTAAACACGCTGTTCTGTAACTGTATGCCACTTTCCACTGGCCACCCGGCTCAGCTCTCCTGGATTGCACTTATGACTTTAATATATTGTTCAATAAACTGTACATTGATCCACTATCCTTCATTTTGCCTCTGAGTTTAAATTACTACACCCATTATGACATTTAGTAGAGTTGACTTTAGAACACAAATTATTCCTGTACATATTGACAAAGCACATCTGGAAGCCATTTGGTTCATCAGGCTGACTTGCTGAAAGAAAAAATGCTGTGTGAGGCAGGTAGTGTGATAACCACATCCTCCTGCACTGAGCAAAAAATGTGCTGGCTAAAACTATTGAGGAATTCTATAGTTTCCTCTTTAAAGATACAATGTCATCTCACTGACTTCTTTCCTGTAGGGAAAATGACATAGAAGATGCCTGAAACCAGGTACATCAGGCACCAAATCCATCTGAATTCCAACTGGCAGGACATGTGAGACTCTGGTTTGGCTGCTGCTAAGCGCCTGTTGGACCAGCGCTGTGCTAATGCTATCTCTGATGTGGCTCAATACTTGACATGGCTTCCTTTCCTTGGCTTTGGGCCTTGCTGGTTTAGAGCATTCAGGTCATTGAAGCTGAGGAGAATCCAACTGGACATGCAGCTCAGCTATCAGGTATGATTTCTAGTTCAGATACCAGAGGAGTAGGAGGAAAAGTTAAAAAAGGAGTAAGTCAGATGTCACTGTATGAACATAAAGAGACCAATTTCCTCAATTAGTATATATTGGATAGTATTTTACCCACACCCACACAGCTCAACTGGAAATTTGTCTGAAACTTTCCCGGCACAATTCCATGTATTGGGTGTGGTGCTTCAGTGAAACTGCACACATCTGAATACTGTGACTGTGATGAAATACCACTTTCTCTTTTTCCAAGTAACATTTTGTGAGAATACAGTTTGATACAAACTATGCACAATCAATTTTTAGAGGTTTTTGACTAAAATCAGCTGCCTGTTGCATCTAGAAAAGAGAGAGCAATCAAACAAGTAACACTGTGGGACATAAAACCAAGACAATGAGCTGAAAAATGTTAAAACACTCTGTAGAGCTGAGGGGAACCGTACAGTGATCTTTCACTTGGTTTCAGAAGCGACTTCTCTCTTTTACATGTAAACAATGGATCAGATATCCATTGTTACGAGCCATACGAAAATGAAGCAAATGCTCCTGGACCATCCCAACAGCTGTCAGACTGTTTAACTCCAGTATCATGTTATGTAGCACTGTGTTGATGCTGTCTTTATCAATTCTACATCGTAAATCCACTTTGTATTTGCAGTACTGTTATCAATGCAAATACATGCTCACGTTATCCATTTTGTCCGGTGCCATTTAAAAGTTGTAAATTTCTCTCAACTGTGCAATAACACTATTTATTATCAATATTGGCAACAGTATTTTTATAAACTGTATATATTGTGCATATACATAGACCTAGTATTTCTCAAGTACAATACAACATATGACATTAGAGGTTTTCTCATTAGAATATTGGCAATAGTACTTTTTATGGCATTTAGTATTTTTAGAATCTGTACAAATGTACACACACAGTTGTTTTTCTGTTCTTTATCCTGTACACTTTTTGTTTATCTTGACCTTTTTATGCCAATTTGCATGCTCTTTTTAATATTTGCTAGCTGTAACGACTGAATTTCCCCAATGTAGGATCAATAAAGTCTTATCTTAATGACTTTGTCTTTAAGTGTTTTACACAGGAAAACTTGGCAGCCCTTGGAGGTCCCTGGCTTCATCCTCCCCCAACACACACACACACACACACACACACACACACACACACACACACACACACAAAGGCCCATGGTGCCCTATGTCTCTCCCCATAATGCCCCCAGTGTGGTGCAGCAGTGTATGGCTGGTTGGTCTATTAGAAAGCTGTCAGAGTGGCTAACTGGGTTCTTTATTCTCAGCCCATCACTGATTATTTTCCTTTCTTAAACTACACATCATAATCACCTGTGAGAGGAACAGATGGAGCTGCAACACAAGCCTGTCTTGACTCTTCGCCTTTGGCCATGAAAAGTGTCTTGTTGGGTTAGGTAAATGTTTAGTTTCCCATGCAACACATCAGGGACAAAACTATTCAAGTCATTACTTACCCACTTTTCCCACAGAAGCGTAGCTTGACAAGCTTTGTACAGTGTGGTAGGTCTATTTAGATTTAAATGTGCTTGGTCCTCTTCTCACCTTGGTGATGTAGTATACACACTGCTGGAAGGCGAGCATGATGACCTCCTCCAGGACAGCCATTGTCTCCTCACTTGCTGAACGGACACAGGATAGATGTAGCTCCAACAGGGCTGAAAATCACAATCACAAATCTAGAAATGATATGGGTGTAGTTATGTTCCAGTGAGATTCTGAATGTTTTAGTTTCACTTTGCAACTTCAAACTTTTGTCAGGGAGATAGATTAATAAACTTTGGTGTGCCTGTCTTTTTTACCAAAAAATGTCCTAAGATGTCATCAGTTAACTGTCCTTTTATAGCAGTTCAAGGAGCTGAAGATGAAGACAAAATGTTCCACTGAGTAGGACACATTTTTGCATTAAGCTGTTAACTTTCAAGCTGCTACTTCTTGCTTACAAGACAGGAAACATATCACCTCAAAGTCTGACTTCATGCAGCTCTAATTTTTCACATGGTCACATGATCATTGTATCTGATTTGAAGCTCAGCAGTTGACTAACCCAAGTTTTCCACCTCCATGTTCTCCTCACTGTCCCTTTCTTCTTCATCATCCTGTCCCCTCTCTTTTCGGGTTCTCCACTCCAGAATAAGAGGCAGCTGGAACTGTATGAACTGCAGCAGCTCCAGACTGTTGGACATCCACACCACCAGGGGGCACAGTCCTGAGATCACCACATTCAGGCTTAGAGCCTGGAGGCCCTCCGGGTTTGAGCCTTGACCACTGACACTGTAATACATGAAAAAAGATCTGCAGTGTAGTCTTTGAACTGTAATATTATCGGCTGCTGGTGAAAAATAGTGTGCTTACACTTCAGGTTGAACTGCAGCAAGGTCCTTAGTGTGCTCCTGCATGACAACAAAAAAGGCTTTGAAATGAGAACATGTGAGATGCAGTGATAATATTACAGTAACAACCTATGTGACAGCACTTAAATGTAAAAAAAAAAAAAGGTAGTTAAAAGGTAACAAAAAGTTAGGCGGGTTCTGAGATTGCGTTTTAGCCGGTGCATTTCACCACTTTTGCACTCCAAAGACTGTTTATTTGCATGCAACCAAAGCCCATCCAAACTGAATTGGTCAAAACTTCTTGGACTATAAATGGAAGACGGAACACTTCTGATACCAAAATCTTTGTCTACAGATTCTGCATTCAAGTGCAGATATCAGTTCTCAGAGATTAGCTCTGCTGTGAAAGTGACATGTTAAATGTTTCTTCCCACAACTCACCCATATGGCACTCTGAACACCACCTGCAATAAGCAACAACAGCCTGCGCAGGTCTGAGGTATGACGACATGTGGAAGAATACTGAACACACAGGCACAGCAAAAATGCAACAGTCAGTGGTGGTCTGTCTTTGGCGCTGCTGTCTCCAGTAGCAATGATCTTTTTGACAATGCAATCCTCATCCTCACTCTCATATTTCAGAGTCAGGCTGTGGCTGTTGGGTGATATTAAAAAGGGAAGGCCTGTGTGTTGGGACAGCTTGCTGTTTGAGCCCTGTAGGTCAGTGCAGGCTGTGATACAGGTGTTGCAGAGGATCAGTTCCCCAGTATGGCTTGTTGTAGAGTCAGAAGAGGTATGACCCAGAATCCAGGGGATAGCAGTTGTGCTGGGTTCAGGAACAGCAGTGTTCACATCCTTCATTTCCAAGAAAGAAACAAGTGCCATGAAACATTATTTAAAAAACACTATGTTTATATGTTCTCATTCAAGGGTCTTACCTGATATAAAAAAACATGGTTAATACTTTGTCTTTCCTGTATCTCACTCTTACCTTATGTACCACAGCTAAGGGATCCTTGAAGAGAAACAGGTAGCGCTGTCCCAACCCGATGACATCACCAGGATCAAGCTGCACTTCTGTTCTCAGCACTTTGCCGTTCCTCGTCACCACGGCGTCCTGACAAGGGCAGAGCATGGTGGGGCTTCCCGCACTGTGCCGATGGAAACAGCAGTGTCTCGGAAAGATGTCAGTGGCAAAGAGAAGGATGTCAGGCTTTGACCCATCTTCGTGATCAATTTGGCGACCGAATACAATGTTTGATCCAGCAAGTAGGTAAATGACAAAATCCTGAGTGTGGAAAATGACAAGTTACCATACATCATACAGCAAATGAGTGGATATTCTCCAATCTTTTGATTTAATCTCAAATTCATTGTGTACAACACTGTAACATCTGTTGATCATCTTTTGAAGATTCTGGTCACTTCAGTCCAATATACCCTGTCCTTTTAGATGGCATTTTAGCTGTTAAATGCTCCACTATGTTCACCACCTCCACTACATTACAGAGGGAAATACTGTACTTTTGTCCACCACTGCATTTATCAGCTTTAGTAACTAGTTGCTACTTCACAAATTAAGATTTCTGCATACAAAACATAGAAAAAGCTTATGAAATATTATGTTTTGTCATAAGTTAAACCACCCAGCCGGTAGTCTCTGGGTAATCTGGACGAAATATGTGACTATTTACATTTTTATTTTTTACAAATCAAACAATCAAACATCAATTGATTAATGGAAAAAATCATTATCAGATTAATCCATAATGAAAATAATAATTAGTTGCAGTTTGAGTACTTTTATTTTTAATACTTCGCGCACACTTCCCTGATTACACTTCCATACTTTTCTGTAAGTAACATTTTCAGTATTTTTTCAGTTTGTTATTAATACTTTTACTTAAGTTCAAGACCTGAACACTTCCTCCACTATTGATCATTTGACACATTGGTTATATATATATATTTTTAAATATCAATATTTCTTATTGATAAGTGCAGTTTTAAGTATAGTTTTGAGGACTCTTATGTGACTATTAGTTACTTTAAATTTCTTCTCCACTACATGTTAGCAGTAAATATACTTTTTACTTCATTACATTTGTCTAGGCATAGCTATTTTATTTGCACGTCATGACTTTACACTCACAACATATAATTGGTCTATAAAATGATGCATAGTTATAGATTTGATTAAAAAAAAATAATTTCACCTCAACCAGCTGCTCGCACTTTCATATTCATTAATGCAATAATATAACACACAGTATGTAGAAATAAACATTGTAAAAAGTGCAAACATCATAATGAGTGCTTTCACTATTTACATACATTTTGGTGATAACAATTACATGTGCTTAAGTAAATTTTGAAATGCAGGACTTTCACATGTAATGGAATATTGTTAAATTGTGGTATTGCTACTAAACTAAAGGACTCAAGTACTTTTGCCACCACTGCAAATGAATCAGTGAGTTGTCGTGGGTATTTTGGTCTTGAAAGACATGGACAGCTCTGCTCAATGGGAACAGCAAATGTATAAAACTTGAACTGAGGGTGAATTGCTATTTCTGTCTGTGACAGAGTAGGAAATTAGAGATTTAATTTGGTAAATAGACTTTTATTACTTCCAACAACAGCTACATAACAGTCTCTCTCAGTGAAAGCAGTCTGATCATGTGAAGGTATTAGAATTATAGTCTTGATCCAAGCCTGATTAGGCAAACAACATTTTATTAATCATTGTGAGTGGCAAGCACAATGTGCAGGGATTATTAAGTTTGACATTCCCCTTGTGATGCCTGTCTTTTCCGACGCAACAGATTTAATCAGCTGAATTAATTCTCACATAAACTTCCTAAACCTGATTCATAATAGCATTTCTTGTGACAGACGATTATACTCTTATAAAGCGTCTTTAGGGAAAACAACTGTGACGCAGAGTCAAAATCACAGTAATGTGCGAGGATTAGCCTCTGTGTGTGCCACAGTTGAAACCGTGTATAATCAGCCAGGAAGCAGTGCTTCTTTTTCTGTTTCCTGATCAGTGTTTTGACACAGTTTTTCAACATACAGTTTGCTGACTTTCCGCATGATGATTCTCTCCTCTGCCTCTCTCTTTACACTGAGAAAACATGCTGTTAGAACTGCAGCTCTGAAGTTTTTTTCCAGTGAGTAAAGGACATAACACAGCAGTTTCTCCACTGACTGATTTTAATGTAAGACAATGGATATGTGCACTTTTTGTTCTGTAAAATTGGTTCGCGTGTGCATGAATAAGTTGTGTGAGAGGCTTAGGATCAATGTAGAAGACATGGAAATAAAGAACACCACTGTAGTGCAGTGTATAGCTAGTCAGTATGAGTATGCAAAGGAAAAATGTAAGACAACATATTTAACTTCTAACATCCCTATATGGTGCTTAGCTTACCTGTTTGTATTTTCAAACAGTATTTTTCACTTTTAATGCTACAACAGAAAAGGCCTTTAGGATGAGGACTATCCAATGTGTTTGGCAAACATAATACTATGTCAGGAAATGTTGGCTGGGGTTGCTGGAGTGTGAACTTCCCAAATGTGAAAAAAGCAGGACAGAGCTGCTAACATTGGTCTGTAGCGTCCATCCCTCCAGACACTGAGGACATACTACACTGTGAATATGCTGCCCTTGCTTGTCGTGAAGGGGCTTTTTTAAAAATGTCATGCTAACATTTGCTAACATTTGCAGCTTACGTTAGAGCAGGTAAATACACTGTTTAACCCAATACCTGCACTTTCGCCCTTATGCGTTTGGTTATGGAAAGGCCAAATATCTCTTACTACAGTCCCATGCATAACACTTCAACACAGGTAAGCAATCAAGCTTGACAGGCCTAAGAATCTTGCTATGGTTGCCAAACTATAACTGCACAATTGCCTTTTTTGCCAAGGGACTTTCAGTGAACAGCCCATAGAGCTGTGTGGAAGGCGCTGCTGGTGTCTTTCCCTATTCTGCTCCCATTTCAATTATTTCTTTAAATACTATTCTTAATTTTACTGAACTCAGAAACTCTCACAGATGATGTAACCATCCTATATCAGTCCTACTGGGTGTGTGTCTGAATAAGATACCTGTGTGAGGCTGCAGCCCTGCAGCAGCAGCAGGTATGGACAGTCATGAGGAGGGTGAATGGAGTACTGTGTGGTGTTGTCATCACTGCTCTCCGTCTCCTCCCTCTCTGACTCCTCTCCTTCCCGCTCGCCTCTTGGCCTTGATGGACAGAGGGTCTCTGTTTTGGCCCGCGACCCACTGGCCCCCTCGGAGGGAACTTCAAGGCTGTGAATGGGATTCTGTTCTGGGCTTGTTTTTGGGGGCTCATAACTCTCCACTGAAGTTTGATTCAGGCTCTCTCTTCGATCCATATGACATTTATCATGATCTGTGTCCTGTGTTGTCTGTGTATCAGAATCTAAGAGGTCCATCTCGCTTTTGCTCCTCCACAGTTTGTGGCTTCGCCCCATGGTCCTCTCTATGAGGGTGGAGGTCACTCTGGAGCGGCTCTTCTGCAGCTTTCGAGCCTGGGCATTGATACCTAACAGGGTATAAACAAAAAACACTGTTGGGAATGAGACTGAACATTGCTGTTAAAATGTGTGCAAACTGAGCTGCTATATAAATACATTTAGGTACAGGGGTAATGGAATGTAGTGATAGGGCAACACCCATCCAAGCAAGGTGAGATGTGTGTGAGCTGTGTGTCTGTGAGCCTGTGTATGTTCGGTCATTTGTACATGGTGTGTTTATGCCAGAGTCAACACAGAGAAGCCCCATACAGGAAGCAGACCTCAGTGGAAAGAAAGGCAGAGCTCATGGAAATGAAAAACAGTTCACCCACGCAGCAGGCATCCACAGGCTGACACTGATAGACTAGACTATCACAAGCTGCGTCACAAACACAAAACAGGACGCACTCTTAGACCATGACCACAGCTGTGTCAACCAGAATAAATGACAGAAGAAATGACAGAAAGCGGTCCACCCTGCACATTTACAGTGCCATAAAGTGTTTGCGTCCAGCATCCATGGAAAGTTCTGGGTATTTTTCTGCTGCATCATGCTTTGTAAATATCAGTGGATACGATATTTTGCTGTGTAAAGATTTTACAGCATTATGTTAAAACAGTTAAGTATTAAAGAAAGGGTGTGACACTGGAAGAAGTTTCATTAAATCAAAGGGTGTCTCCAATGTTCATTAAATTCAAAGATTCTTTCAAGAATGAAAAATACTAAGTGCAAAGTTGTACCAGAAATTGAAAAGAAAGAAAAAAATTGTAGACCTATTAAAATATAGTTTGGTCTGTGTGGCTTGGCTGGTTTTCACTGGAAAAATAGTGTGCCAACAAACCACATTTTTACTGTGAGAACTCTAAAACTGGATTTAATACTGACAATGCTTTATTTAATGGTAAAAAAAAAAAAACCTTTTACTCCATGACATGCAGACACCCCGAGTTAAGATGTGGTGTGCTGCGAAATGATCAGTCCCTAAAGCACCCTGAGGCTACACTGTACCAGCAGTAATGGTGTCTTTGTCTTTGGATGTCTTCTCCTCGATCAAACTTCTCTTTTGGATTTCAAACCGCCTTGCCAGGCCTTCCCTGGGTTTCCATAGTGACTGCAGGAGGAGGGGCTTCTCATTGTCACCCACGACTCTGAACCCCTCTGTCCTCCACTGATGATTGCCAGTGAAGCCGATGGTGTCACAGAGAACATAGGACTCAGCCTTCTCCTTGCCCAGGCCATACCTAGAAGACATAGTCAGGTTAAATATAATCACCACAATGATAAAATTAAGAGGACAAAATGAATTTAGCCCTCCAAAAGTGTTAGTGTACTTTCGGAACCTTCTGGATTCTTGTTTTGTAAATCACATTTGATGACAGCCTCTACTCTATGTAAAGCCCCTATGTTTAGAATTTTAAACATTTCAAACTTCAGTAACTTCTACTTGTATCCGAAAATACACTCTGGTAAACAGCAATGTACTTCATAAAGCATCCCATGCACAGTGTTGGACTGAATCACTTGAAAGCAGGATAGAAGAAACCTATTTTCACCAACATTGTTTTATTTTCCCCTGAACAAAAACATACGACATCATTTTGAATAATTTGAGAGCAGCTGTAATTACATAACAATTCAACGTGTAGGGGCTGCAAAGGAAAACTGTAATTTTGCAAGGAAAAAATGGACACGTTGGTCCTCTTACAAAATTAAAAAAAAGAACTTTGCTCAGGGGTTTTGCTGCTACATCATAGTTGCTCTGTTAAGACCAGTATCTGATGTTAGCTAATGCTAACCCTATTTGTATTTGTCCAACATCCACTCAATCTCTCTCAATATTCACTAACTCTAGTTTGGTCTTAACCAACTCCTCAGAGGATGTCTGGCTTTTTATAGCAGTGATATTCTCCAGCTAGTTGTGAGCATTTTTCTGTCTGCTATCAGGTGCTTGGCAGGTAGTGTACAGTAAATTTCTCAGAGCTTTTCTGCAAACAAAAAAGAGCTGCCCTCTGCAACTAGAAGTGAGAGCAATGAGAGTTAACAAAAGAGTGAAGTTGTTGGCTGTAAAACCAAGAGAATGAGCTCAAATATGTTAAAATGCTTCATAGAGCTGAGGCGAAATGCAGAGTCAGCTGATCATCTGTGGGATTTGTCACTGCATGTGAATCCTTTATATTATGCATAATCATTTGATCTGAAAGTGCTGATTAGAGCAGCTTTAATGAAAGACACTTGAATATGCAAACATTTAGATGTGCTGACTCATACAGGGTTGTTCTTAGCTGTTTCTCCAAACTTATCAAAGTAGCACCTTGTCATTGACATTCAATTAAACCTGCATGCAGTACAGAACTGAGCTTATCAAAAGTCATAAAGTTGCCATGTGCTTAATGTATTTACAAACCCATTACTAGAGATAATAGAGCTAAATGTCACTCCTTCAGGGTGAATTTTCACTGAGGGAAAAGAAAAATGATTTACTCTTTCCTCTACAAGCTGAATACCCCTTGTATTAATCATTCCATTATGTTTTTGGCTGAAACAAAAGCAAAGACTGACCAACACTCACTCTCCACAGAGGCCGCCTCAGAGCCCTGGCCAACACTGGCTGTCTTTCACACTGGTCTGTGGTTTGCTCTAGACCTTTTCAGAACTTCTAAATGAACTATTTGGCACATTCACACACAGTGTGCACTGCTGCAATTAGAATAAACAGAACAACGGGTCAAGACGACTTTGTTCATCTGAAATTTTCTATTGACAAAAACATGAACATGCTCTCCTTTCATCAACCGCCAAAGTTTTGTGTATCTAGGATTGTTGTGACTGCTTTTATATACAAATGATGTAGCACAAAGGTATCTTACAGCAGAGGAAGCATGTGGATGAACCTAATGTAACTCACCCTGTGTAGACACATGTACAAAGCAGTCACATATGGCAGGCAGACACACACATGCACAGATAACACATGGCCTTACCGTTCAAGGGCCTCTTTGACTAGCTCTTTTGCACTTGAGTGTGTGGTGGCCAGGACACTCTTATAGTGAGCCCCCTCACAGATTTCATTTCCAAAGATCTTCAGGATTCCCGGAGCAGTTATCTGATTGGACAGCTCAGCTGGGTCATCCGCTCTTAAAACATCTGCAGAGATCACTGCATGACAACAAAGGAAAGAAGTTTTAAAGCTGGGTCTCATTTGTGGTTCATTAGCATTGATGGCGGTTAGACAGTTACCATGAACCCAGTTGGAAACAAAAGCACTTATTTAACATATACAGAATGCATCAATCTTTGCAGTGCACTATGTTGTGTCTAATAAACTGATGGCCTGTGCTAATAAGAAATGATTACATGTGTTATATGTGTGCTGACAAATGTCAGTTGAGCTCGTTCCTCCATTTATCTTATGGAGCAAGGTCATTCAAAACCACATTTAAAAATCCAGCTGTTTAAATATGTTTATTGATATTTGTATTGCCAGTTTTTCATTGCCCAGTGTCCATTGTCACTACAGACGATAAGGTGATGATCTTTACAACTTTTTTCTTTACAACTTTTCAAATATTTTCACTGCTCCCAATAGTCAGCTGGCCTTTATGTATAACTGGTGGCTCCTTTAAAGAAATATCTCAAAATGAATGCAGCAATGATTTATCAATGATAAAATGCTACACATAGCACCAGCAAGCTTGTATCTATATCTTTCACTGACAACAGAATCCCAAGACAAACATGCAGGGAGAATGGAAAGCCACTGTGACGTACTGCTTCCCTTCCTGGCTTGGACGGACAGTGAGGACCTGATGCCTGCTGTCAGTGCCATGGAGCCTGAGTTGGAAGCGGGGCCACGGAGGAAGACACCTGACAGGCGGTTGGTATGGCGGCGTATGCGGCTCTTGCTGGGCTGTCTGATGGCCACGCCCTCGGCTGACCTGCCAGCAGATGAACTTCCAGAGGAAGAAGCTGATCTGATGAACAAAGGAGAAGGATGGGTCCTGAGGAGAGTCCTCGATCTAGTCCTGTCCTGAAGAAGTGTCCTGGAGCAAGACTCTAAATACCTAACAGCTGATCTGCACCTTCACCTCTGACTGTGAGCCTTGTGGAAGGAAGGAAGAAGGGTTTGCAATAGGGCCCAACAGAGTTTCTCACCACCATCACGTTAAGCGAGAGATGGGGGAAGGACAAGAGAGCTGAATTATTACAAGAGGGAAAAGCAGAAGATGGAAGAACAGAATTAAGAACTACAGTTGATACATCAGCAAAGCATAAAGTGAAGGGACAATTAAGACATAATAATGGTAACAAGAAAAAAGAAATTATCAAGTAGAAGGGTAAAAAGTATCACGAAAAAGTAGCAGAAAATGTGCACAAAACATTCACAATACATGCATTTAAACAAGGATTGCTCCCAAAGACCTACATCACAAAGTTCTATCACCATGTGTTACAGCATATACATACTTGTCTGTCCCCAGCACAGTGCCGTCCAGTCTCCCTCACCATGCCTCCCTCAGCTCCCTCAGTACATTAATGGAATAATGAGGTGTTGTTTTGCCTTTGAGCAAGCCTGTAAGCTTCTTATCACTATGGTTCAAAGGTTGACTGCAGTTACACCACCACTTGGATAAAAAAGGTTTTTGATGAATAATATTAGTGTGAATGGTTAAAGTATGTGGTGGGACAACAGTGCATCAGGAATCTGATGGCACATAAGAAAATTTAATAGATCACACAGCTCTATTTAGTGGCTCACAAGAACTCAAGCATTTCATGTGATTTTTTTTTTTTTTTTTTTTTTTTTTTTTAGTTAAGTGTGGTTGTTGAAAAAATGTGCATTTATTAAAAAAAATGTGACTTCAAATGTAGCTTCATGAATTTAGAGTTTGAGCTTTCCTGTTTTTTCCATCAGCTGTCGGTCAAATAACGCTCTTAAGTTATGAGGTACCTTCAAAATAGAGAACTAGCAGAATGATTGGTGTCTCTCAATGAATTTTTAAGAGCATAAGAGGAAGAGAACACACTCTATGAATGAAAAGCAAGAACGTGACAAAAAAAAGAGACAAAGTCATCCAGATCTCTCCTAGAACTCATGTGCAGAAAGTGTGAAGTCTGTTTGTTGCCCAGCCGTTATACTCACTGCTGAGAGCCATCACTTGTCTTCCTTCCCAACCTGACAAACCGTCTCTTTGGTGAAGTTGCGGGTAAATTCGGTGGTCTTGGTGGTAGAGAGCGCAACTCCTCAGAGGAAAGCTTCATCTGATTCATTCCTGCTTGATTGGTACTTGGTATTCCTGCGCAAGTTAAACTATTGCAGACACTGTTAAATCCAGCTAAAAGGTCCCATCAGCCTGTGATGCGCACATACTGGTTTACTTCATTCACGAGGACAAGCGGCACAAAGCCATTCCGCTGCTGCTTCATGTTACGCACTCCCGAGCAAGCGCTGCAGATGTTTCCAACCCTCATCCAGCTGTTGGAACTGCTACAGTCGGGTTGTTCAGTCCAGCGACGACGGTTCGAGTTGCAGCTTTTCTCCGCAGTGTTTCTAGGACGCTGACACATTAGATGAGTGAAAACAATTGGTAACAGGTCAGAACGTGAACAAACCTGAACACTGCTTATATAATCTAATCAATTGTGCGCGCTGCTGGATGAGTCAGTTTGTTTCAAATTCAGGATGAACCCGCTCTCCAGATGTGCGTCGACAGCGCAAATGCTCGGAGATGCCAAGTAAGCGCACTCTCCCGCCCACATATACGAAAACTTTCAAAATAAAAGCGTGTTTCGCATATGTTTCAGAGGTGTTTTATTTTAAAGCCAGTCATCTAGTATTTCGGCAGTGCTCTACTTGAGGAAGACTCTTACATAGAAATTGTGGGGTTTGTGGAGCCTTAGTCAACTCAACTGAAACAGTCCTTCCGTGCCCCATGAACCGAATGAACCAAAGAGACAAACATTGGTGCGTTCATGACTCCATCTTCTGGCTGCGCACAGATCACAGCTGAGATTACAGCATTCGTGTAGCCTAAACAAGATCCATACTATATTACATTATGGGATTACATGATCACATATGGCTGACCTCACTGTAGGCGTTTTTATTGCCCCTGATAATAACAAAGCTGCAACATTACAGCTCTTCTATAATCTTACCATCAATAACAAAGACAATGCACCTGCTCCTGCCAGAAATCCTGAATTCCAGAGGTGTGTGACGATGTACATGTACTCAACTGAGTATTTTTGCTCCATTTATTTCGTGGCTACATTCCATTTTAGATAGACTAATTAAGAGTATTATGTGCAAAATAGATGAAAAACTCTCAATAGAAATAACACTACTCCACAGCAAAACCTGGACCACCTCAATAAGAATTGCTTTTTCAGGCCTTTCAGGACAGGTTTTAGAGGCTTGCTCAAGAATCTGAAAGTGCAGATTATTCAAAGTAGCTACATATAGTGATGATATTAAACCTGGACATGTTTCAAGGGGATTTTTCAGTGAATCAATATTCCACTTCCATGAAGATTAGGGACCCACATTAGAAAAAAATTAAAAGAAAACAAATGATTTAGATTGATGCAGCCGAGGCCCAGATGCCCTGACCTGGACTGCTCATATATCCAAAAAAGCTGGATCCAACATTTCCCATGACACACTGGAAAAACAAGATAAACATGAAACAAGATAAACTTTTATCAAGCATCCCCCTCCTGGTAAATTACCATGTTCTTTAAACTCCACAGCCCCAGTCCTCCTATATTATTGTAGTCTCCAGGCCTTAACAGAGGTGATGATGATGATGGATCCTGATGACATCATCAGGGGTTATCTTGACTTGACCAAATTCCATTCAAAGACACAGAGGACATGACACAATTGCTTTCACAGGCTGAGTGAATTGTCCCTTAAAGTCAAAGTTTTTATGCAGCACATTTGATTTTTAGTGGAGTAATTGTGTTATTGTTATTTTAATTTGCTTAAGCAAAGGATTGAAGTGCTTATTATAACTAAGTAGGTATTGCCAACCTTACTGATCCTAATCTTGACTATATTATGATACATGTGCTGCTACCAGCCTTACCAATGCTAATACTGATGCAGAATGTATTCATAGTAATACTATCGCTAACAATCGGCTATTAAAACTACCATGGACAATAGTGGCAATGTTAACACTAAATCTGATGCTAATACTAAAACAAATATTATCCTAACTTCTGAGACTGCTACTGATACTCCTACCCGACTACCAAAAGTCATTTGAGTATTAATGCCATTAATAACCATAATCCTTGTGTCTCACAGTTATTCCAACTTGACCACTAGATGGTGTGCTTAACCCTGGAAACCCTAGTGACGCTGAGCATGCACACATTGAGTTATAGATAGATAGATAGATAGATAGATAGATAGATAGATAGATAGATAGATAGATAGATAGATAGATAGATAGCATATGATATATTCAGCTTTTTTATTAATTTTGTCCTATTTACTCATAACTTTAAGCTTTAATACATCCTTTTGTAACACAATTTATTTGAATGCAGGTTTGCTTCTCCTGTATAAATCAGTCACCAGCCAGTGAGCCAGAGGGAAATCCCTCCTGGCCTGCATGGAGAGATAAATGGGCTTAAAGGTCCTCGGACAGAGCTGCTCTGTATAGGTCCTACTTGCATAATGTGACACTGCTGATACCTGAGGACTTGTGACAGCTCCTGCAGTGTAAATACAACACAGGGTTTCCCTCACGTGTCATGGCAAGTTCACACTCTGCAGGTCTTCTGCTGGGTGGCTTCAGTTACCTGCACTGCACAAGACAGGATATCCAACTAATCATGGACACAGAAGCATCTGCCTGTGTGCCAAGGTCAGCTCTTCTTGGAACATAGGAAGAGAACAGAAGGGCTTAACGTCTAGTAATCAGATCCCCTGTTGGACAAGGAGGAGACTTAACAAAGCCTTACTGCTGAGTGCCTTTACAGCCCATAGAGCAGGAATTCCACTACAGTGTAGTTAGCAGTCAGTGCTGCCTTGGTTTACAGACTCTAAAAATGTCTTTCCTAAACCCAGAGCTCCCTCTCAACAAAACACGAGCTATTTTGCATTGCAAACCAAACGCAGGGTCTGTCTTCTATGATTTGACCTGAACTGACTTGTTTGCAGTTCAGTGCGTGACTTTGGTTCTTATCCCTTTATCTGATGTGTTTGTCAAAACTGATTAATCACATAATCCACCACCAGCACAGCTCAAAAATTGCTAAGAACTTTCTCTCAGTATCTCAGAATTCTTTATCACAGCTCCAAGGGCACACAAACACTGCCTAAACCAAAACAGAAGGACTCGGTAGCTCCCAGTATGCATTCTCGGCGCCTCTATAATATTCATTCATTCATCTTCTATACCCCTGATTATCCCTTTCGGGGTTGGGGGGGGGGGGGCTGGAGCCTATCCCAGCTGTCAATGGGCGAGAGGCGGGGTACACCCTGAGCCGGTCGCCAGCCGACTGCAGGGCAACACACACACAACCATTCACTCTCACATTCACACCTAGGGACAATTTAGAGTCACCAATTAACCTAGTGAGCATGTTTTTGGTCTGTGGGAGGAAGCCGGAGTGCCCGGAGAGAACCCACGCATGCACAGGAAGAACATGCAAACTTCACACACCCGGGGATCGAACCGGCAACCTTCTTGCTGTGAGGAACGCGCACTACCTGCTGTTCCACCATGCCGCCCTCCTCTATAAAATGTTTTCGGTAATATCAAACTGCAGACTTGATTTAAAAACACGTAATGTACATACATTTGGGTTTGATCAGGCAGTGTAGTTGTAAAACTGCTATAGGTATCAGTGTGCCCAGAACTACTATCGTGATTCCAAAAAAGCTGGACTCTGTGTAAAACATAATAAAACAGATTGTGATCATTTGCTAACCCTTGTTGACATATACTCAATTGAATACAGTGCAAAGACAATATATTTAATGTTTGACCTCATCAGCTTCAATGATTTTTGGTAATATATGCTGATTCTGAATATGATGGAAGCAAGTTTCAAACAAGTTGGGACAGGAGCAGCAAAAGACTGGGAATGTTGTGGAATGCTCCAAAAACACCTGTTTACAACATTCCACAGGTAAACAGGTTCATTGTAACAGGTGATAGTATCATGATTGGGTATGAAAGGGGCACCCTGGAAAGGCTCAGTCGCTCACAAGCAAGGATTGAGAGAGGTTCACCACTTTGTGAACACATGATTTTATAAAAGATATGACTACATGGGTTTGGGAACACTTCATGAAACTGTTTGAAAACAATTTGTTTGCAAATAACTGCATTCTGTTTTTATTCATGTTCTACATAGCATCCAAATCTTTTATGTAGTTATGACCCTGATTCCAAAATCAGGGTCATAACTATTTTGTACCAAGTTTCATTCAACCACTTCTGAAGACAGAAGTGTTTCTGGCTCTTTGGAACTTCCGCACTGAAAGGTAGGGTGAAAATCCTGCCATCATAGAGAGGGGTGAGACGCACTAATCCTTCAAATAAAGTGACAAGACACACTTGGACAGTCTTTCCTAAAGAATGGAAAAATATTTCACACCATTGCATATCCAGCTAAAGCTACATTAATGTCATGTCTGTGTTATCTTCATTACAAATATCTGAAAGCACTCATTACTCAATTGTGACTGGGAATTCAGCCAAAGACCCTCAATGTAATTAAACCAAAGTTTAATGGATGTAGTGTTATACTGTCATTGCACTGCATTTTAATCCTTACATGACCAACTCTGTTATTATGCAACTGTCTTGATGATGTGAACACAAAGTTAAAGATTTTCCATTATCAGAACGTTGTCGAGGGGGCAACTAGCACTTTGGTTGGAGCATACTGACACCTTTAGCCCAGAGCTTGCGGCTTCATTAACACTGGGCTACCAGCTGTTTCACACTTGCATCCACTAAAGTGGGATATCCCAGTGTGATCCTAAAACTCACTACATGCCGGTCCAGAGCAGGGTGATCCCAGGACTTTCTCATTGATCCCTGAAAAGGAAACATTAAGAGAACCATTGTGAATCAAGTTCCAAGCCGGTTTCAGTCATTGATCATCACTAAGCATTTGACCCACATCACTAAACATTTTACCCACCTTAACTGTTTAGAAGGCTGATAGCCACAGGCCAGCAAACTCTACTTCTGAGGCTTGTGCTTCTCAACAAAGACACACATCTGTTTTATTGTGAGAGTAAAATAAGTCGCATGCTGTGAGCATTCTAAAGATGTTAAGTCTGGCCTTAGGTGGAATGAGGTTAAGCTAGCCCTGGGCTTTCTCTAGCTGCAATTCTATTTTACTTGAAAATATGTTTCTTGTTTGACTGTGTGTGATCTGATACAAGAGTGTGATTGGTTGTTTTGTGTAAGCCCTGGTAAGATAGATTGTATATTAGTTGCGCAGTATTGCAGTTCATAGCAACTTGTGATAGTCATTCATTAAATTTGTGATTTTGAGGTTGTTCGTGGTTGGAATAACATGCATATTATAAGGTGTCTTTCTTTCTTTTGTACTATCTTTGACTTAAACCAGGATGCAAAACATTCAGAACAACACAATTCAAGGCTAGCTGAAAGAGTGGGAAATTTGCAAATGAATGCAAATGACCTGGTTAAATGCCAAAGTGTGGGATAAAGTCCATATCAAACTGTATTCCACAGAAATTGACAAGTATACCTGGCACCACCTTGGGGTTCAAGCGGAATGGTCCTAAACTGCTTTACCCTTTCATGCAAGTACAAGCAGACTTACCTGACAAATCTAAGATACTGTGCTGTCCAATGGTGCATTGCTCGGTGTGTATCCGTTCATATACTCTTAGTCCCCGTGTCCTGGCAGAAATGGTGCAGCTGTGCAGACCAGAGTAGGTAAGTCCATGTCTGTCACTGGTGGTGGCTCTGATAGTTGTAATGGCTCATGTGTATGTCACAAGATACTATATCCCCATTGGTCTAGAGCACACTTACATTGTACATGGCGGGTGCTAATGCTATGTCACAGGCATTTTTCATAGAAGATATTTTAACATGTTACAAAAGGAAAAGCATGGGTGTAAATTATAAAATGAATGATTGGATTTCATTTAGCTGCTTCAGTTTCAGGCTCCTTACTGAAATACTTGAATAGAACGGAGCCATGGTTAATGTTAATAGTTTAAAATGTCATTAGTATTCATGTATATTCATGTTATTAGTATAAAATGTCAAAATGTTTGTTGTGAAAAGGGTGTGTTTTGCTTGTCTTATGCTTAGGTGTGTATCTATCTAGATGGGTGTGTATGTATAATATAAATACACTTTTCATCATATAGTGCTAATATCTGCAAGTGTGAGTACAGTGTGTTTGCTTTTATGTACACTTGTATATAACAACGCAGGTTTATACAATTAATATAAGACAATGGTCACATGTATATTCATTTTCCTTATTAAAAAATAAAAACAGTCATACACAGTGCAGGACAGACATAACTCAAAAATAACCAATTTAATAGCATACTGTAAAAAAAGCTTTCAAATTGATATTGTGTGTCTCATTCCCAAGACCTTTGTCATGTCCCTTGGTATCTCATACAGGTGTATGTGATGCACTGAGCCTTTCAATTAACACCACTGTAAACCCATTTGTTCTGATATTACAAACTCAGAGCAAGGTCACATACAACAGACAAAAAGTCCACAAATGGATGAAAAGATGGTAGATGTGTGGATATGTGGATGTGTCAGACAAACCCGCAAGTCACCCAGGAGGCCGGGGGTCGTGTCCCATGTGAAACCAATAGTAAACAATCTTTTCCCAAACCTAATCAAATAGTTTTGGTGCCTAAACTTAACCAAAGTGCAACTGTTTTGCAATGTTAACCATGTGTTAAAAAGGCTTTCTGACAGGAAGGCTTTATGTATGGCTGGTTTGTGAACACGTCGGACAGCAGGAGCAGTTGCTCTGTGCATCTAAGTTAGCTGAAGGTCTGGTGTGTCTCATACAGTCTGTCTGAGATGCACAGGAGTGTAACAAAGTATTGGTATTTGGTGCTCTGAGAATGAGAACAGGTGGGTGTTTTTTGAGCTTGACACATCTTATCTTTTTTGCTACTTCCCTAACTTTATGTAGGAGCAATGCCAAGGACAGCACAGTTGCAGTTTCATTCCAGTCTAGTAATTTTTGTAACTGTTGATCTTAAACCCTGTACCTGTACAATACCTTGTGCTTAAACTTTTAAACCTGCCCAGAACACAAGGAATTTCCTGATGGACAGGTTTGCGAGGTGGGAAGGGGGAATAACACTCCCTTCAAAATGTTGGTATTCAGCTACGGTGGTATTAAGGCACCGGTAGTCACTCAGTGGGCTGGGCGGAGGAGAGGGTTTATATATTTATTAGTGTAAGTGGGAGGTCTTTGTGTTTTGACTCCCCTTTCCTCTTTCCTTATTTAGCTGTGGAAAGCTCTCATAATGGACTCATCAGCACTCTGCCACACATTAACACTGTTAAACATAATTAAACAGGAAGCTGACCAACAGAATTCCCAACAACGCATCCAGCTATATCATTGTGAGGACTTGAAATAACCCTCTAATAATCCCCTAGGTATATTGAACCCACTCAACCCCATCCATCTTCTCCTGCCTAGAACTGACTCTTAATTAATTTAGCCAGAATGAGGACCAACAACATGTCATCGGACCAAATTTACCTTTCATATCTCAAGTTTCCTCAAATTCAAACCCTGACAACATGACTCAGCAACAAAACATGCTTGCATGTTGTTGAATCATGTTGTGTGTGCAAGCTGGAGGGAGAGAGAGAGAGAGAGAGAGAGAGAGAGAGAGAGAGAGAGAGCGGGGGTGGGGGGGGGGCTTAGTAAGCGGACGCCCCGCCTTGCCGTCACGACAACCTCCCATAGGCTAGAAATAATTCTACGCCAGCTCGACTGGACTTTTCTTTCTGGGTTCTCAGCAGAGCGGAAGGAACGGAGCGTTTCCTGACGAAGGTCGGAGCACGCTGTGTGGCTGGGGGGCAGAGACCTGAGGCGCCTCCAAAACACATAACCTGTCTGTGTGGCATGTGACAGACGAGCTTCATTATACGGGAAGGAACAGAAAGGCTGGTCTGCAAGAAAGGGCTCGACCTGAAGAGGGGATAAAGAACTCTCCTGTGGTTCCCGATCTCCCGCCGAGACGGAGATGGAGAGGCTGTGCGGACCAGAGCGTCCCTTCTGGGTGAGTCCGCTTCCGACACCCGCTGCCGGTGTCAGTCCCGGGTTTTTTTGTCCGGACTGCCGTGTATGTCACAGCGAACTCCTTCGCCTAACACCTAACAAGGTTGTGCAACGTCATATCATCAGTTGCTTTTGTTTTCTTTCCAGTCAGCCATTCAGAAATACAGTAACGTCCATGGCTAACTATAAATAACCCACTTAATAGCATTTACTGCGTTAACAAGCTCCCTGATAGTGTCATGTTGAATTACGTGCTTTTGTAAGGAAGGAAGGAGACTCTTAGTTAAGCTGTAGTTTTACATTCATGTTATTGTGGTATTTATACACCTCCGACACGAAGTCCGTAAACTTATCTCAGAGTCAGTATCCAGTAGCTAACCTGCGTCCCTGGAGGAACATTAAAGTGGTAACCGTAGCGTAGAGTAGGAAGTGCCAAATGGATCATCTATTAAAGACACACTATAGTCCCACCGGGGAAATTTCTGCGTGGTTATAAAATGACATGCAGTAGCAAATGTCACTTTATACAAATATCAGAGGAGACCAATTTACCATTACAAATGTAACATCAGTATCACCATTTGGAATTACAAGCACCCTGTAAATAAGTATCATAAATATTACATTAGATGGGCTATAGTACAGTCAATATTCAGTAGTACCACAGACACACCAAAACTCTCAACTGGATTATTACAGAAGCTTTCTTTTCTTTCTTTTCTTTCACAGTAGCATTCATTACACCTTGTGAATTACCTGAATGATGTCACTCTGTTAAAGTTAACTGGGGTCATGGTTAGGGACATTTTTTTCTTTGGAAATGCTAATGTGAGTTTAATCTCGTTATGATACAAACTCATGCTGTGCTGCTCTGTTGCAAATGTGTATTCCTACAGCCGTAAACCATAACAGGAACTCCTACAGGTCACATATATTGATTTCTGCACAGTCACTTTTCATTTGTTCCATCTGACTATGGGGAAGTAGAGCTTATAGAGCTGTTGTTGTGATAAATCAGTGTTCTCCACACTAGCACTGGGTCATATAGAAAAAAATATAACGTGTAAATATTGTGATTAGGATGTAAAATATGACTAAATGAAGATTTTTAAAGTGCAGAATGAAAAATATTTACAAGCTCAATTTTTAACTCAACAGCATCAGAGAGAAAACATGTATAAATTCATACCCTGTTAATTCAACAAAAGAAAACTCAGTCACTCACTCTAAGCCTGTGTGTATGTCATATTTCTGCAGCTGCTTCACAGTAAAAGCCTTCCTGTAGTGCTTCCTTGTGTTTCGTGGAGGCTGGAAAGCTTATGTGAATCACTCTGACATCCCAGATTTTTAAAACTTTTTTTGAAAAGTTGCTCATACAGAGAAACATTCACATTTGTTTGGAGGCATCTTTCTGCCCAATATTCATTCTCAGTTTAGCTCCGTTTTGGTCTCCATGAGCTCCTTAGAGAAATATCTGGCTTTTTAGCCATTCTTAATACTCTGTGCACAACTAGCTAACTTTGCCTCTTACCTCTTTGGTGCTGAGCAGGTAGTATAAAACGATAAAGTGGTTTTAAGGGTTTCAGAGTTTTTTGTTGTTGAAAATAGCTGTCTTCTGCAGCTGAAAATGAGGGTGAGAGCGGTGAGACTGAATCAAAACAGTGAATTGTGGGCCCTTAAATTAAACCAAAACAATGATGTTAAATGTGTGGAAAGCTCTGTAGAGTTCTATTTGGTGAGGCATCTGATGTCAGACAGTCGCGATGGTGATGATGCTGCTTGCAGCTAGTTTTCAAGGTTTGAGTCTCTGTTGAGCAGAACTGAGTCTTTGCAAGAGTCAGTTTTGAAAAGAGCTGCTCACAGTAGAAGGTTGTTGCTTTGCAGTTCAGTGATTTCATTTTGTTGGTTGTTGACACATCAGCTGGTTCCACATTAAACAGCGTAGTAAATATGATCAAAGGCCTGAAGGAGTTCTGCCACTCAGCAGCATATTCAGACGTGAGAGCAGGCTTTTGTTCTTGCAGAGCAGGAAAATGCAGTGTTACTTCTTTCTACTTGTAGTTTGCCACATCTTTAATTTAGCTTCAAATGATTTCACATTTGTACTTGGTAATGTCCACCATGGAAGCCAAATCACACAAACACTTGCTATATAAATTTCCAACAATTTACTTTTCTGTTGCTAGCAGCAACAAGGCGCTCCTTCACAAATTCTCCTTCTGCATAATGTTTCAGCTTCTTAGAAATTAGCTCGTTCACAACAAAATTTGCCTGCAGAACGCTGTCTGTCAGAATGCGGTCTTGTGAAAGCTGCTTGTTGGGCCTCCAAACTCCACTGAATAATTTCATCTACATGCATTTGTCCTTGCAGTTCGAGTTTAGCATGTTTACAGCTGTAATGACTCTCGAGATTAGCCTTTTTCATCCCTGCGAGTGCATCCCCACAAACTTAGACACACTAGTTTGCCCTTTCCTTTCCTAATCATTTGTCCATTTCTCTTGGAAAGTGTGACATTCTACATCTACGTTTGTGTTGTTGACACGTCACCATGATGCGTTTATGTTATAACAATCCTATGTATATGTTGCATTCAGGGACCACAAGGAATTTAGGAAGATCTAGGAAAATTGTTTTTTGGCTTTTTTGTATTTGTGACTTACCTCATTGGCAGAAACAAATGGTCATGCAGGCTGCATACAGCCTGGAGGCTGGAGGTTCCTCCACCCTGGTTTAGGTGAACTGCAAAATTGGGCAGCGATTTTCTGTGGCTCATCATCACTATGAGTGCTCTCTGTCACATTCAACAGAGTCATTTTAATGTGTTGTCCTATGCCCTTCAGACATCCATCATCAAACTGTCTGCCTGTGTCATGCTGTGTGTATTTGGAGTGGGGTCTGTTTGACACGAGGAGGCTGGGAAGCCTTTGGCCCACACTGCCATGAAGAAATCCCTCTATGCACTGAACTCAGGAGCTTTGAAGCACTTTGCTGTCCCAGAAAGGGTTACCACTATACACCCTCCTCTAGCTGGGTATTACACTCAGGGCTGGCTTGTTTACGAGGCCATCTGAGGTGACCTAAACTAGTTGCTGCTGTTTACGCCCACTTCAAACAAACTGGAGGCAGTTGTAATCCCCCAACACTCAACAGTGCATGTTCAGAGGGAGTCCAGTTAAACACTAAGGTTGAGCCAATGTCTTTATTTGTTCATAAAAGATGTTCTGTGTAACCTGCATCTTTATATCTAGCCAATGGCTAAACAGTCCTTACATTGGTAAGATCAGCACTCGTATTGGTCTTTGCTTTCATAAGCTTTCATGTGATGGCCTGTATGAAGGATTAACGGTAAGGGGGTTCGAAAGTCCTGCTACTCTGCTAACATACTGATATAATGGTTACTTTAAATTCAGAATTCTTAATTCCACATTTGACCTTCACAAGATGAGGATAAATGATGTCTGATTCCAGTCTCTTTGATTTTTCCTTAAAGTAGACCATATTTGAGGCCAACAATGAAACTAGAGTCATCGCTAAAATCATTAAAAGGCCCTTAAATTCAAAATTTGCGTCACTGTTACGGGGGACATCTGTTCATGGAAAACATGCAATGTGTAAATATTATGATGGTGCAGTTTCCCACAGAATTGTGTGTGCACACCAAAGGAAGGAGACATGCCTGATTAATCAACACCACATGTTAAGTTACACCACGAGCAAGAATATTCTTCATAAATATATACTGTATCCTGTTTTGATGTACACACAGTCAGCACCTTTCTTGTACAGTAGGTGTGTAGTATGTTATGGCTATAGCTGCTTCACAGGAAAACCTAGTTCTAGTGGTGCTTTTTGCTTCATGCTCTGCCACTTTTTACATGATGTTATGAAAATCCAAACTGCAGTTATGATTGCACCAAAATATTGTGTGTGCTGGCAGTGTATTTATTTTAGTTGTATAGGGAGAGTTAATGTGTCACTCACTGGAGCTATGACCGTAAGCTTTATCATGGATACATACAAATTTGGAGCTTATCGCTAGATGCTTTGGTTGGGAAGTGATTTGCATGTTGCGTGAGCTTTGTTCTCTGTCTGATTATGTCTGTTCATGAAAGTCCAAAATATTTAGATGGAAATGTAATTATTGACTTTACAAACAGAATTTGCTAAAACAGTCTCACTGCAAAGCTTGAAGCCAACATGGAGGTGTGCAGTCTGCAACTCTTTATCAGCTTTATAATCCGCTCACTGTGGCTGCTTCCCTAGCAAGAATTAACAATCATCCACTGACAAAGATTTCTGAAAATTACCTTTATCTTGTTGTATTGATGGATTTTTGACGAATCAATGAAAGGGTGGTGCTAATCAAATACAGTTTGTTTGGTCTAGCTGCTTCACAACAAAACCCACCCTGTGTTTCACCCACCAGTTGAAGGTTTACACACACACACACACACACACACACACACACACACACACACACCAGGGGGTTTTCATCACTTATGGGGACATTACATAGACTTACCGTAACCCTATCCCTAACCATATCCACTATTTGCCTATTCCTAACCATAAACTTACCCTAACCTAACCTAACCCATAACCCTATCCTTAGTCTTCACCCTAAAGTGTAATGATTTAAATTGTGGGGACCTGTATTTTGTCCCCACATGTGACTGTGAGTCCCCACAGTCTGTGTAAACACACACACACACACACACACACACACACACACACACACACACAGATTGTGTGAATCGAAAGCCCCTGAACAGATTGTAATGGACCTTTTGGTGAGATAGTTAGCCCAAGTGCACAAAAAAAAG
This sequence comes from Chaetodon trifasciatus, assembly GCA_037975065.1. Lineage (NCBI taxonomy): Eukaryota > Metazoa > Chordata > Actinopteri > Chaetodontiformes > Chaetodontidae > Chaetodon > Chaetodon trifasciatus. The sequence goes on along the minus strand of JBBMOE010000014.1, from coordinate 13,439,032 downwards.
GAAAAAAAAGACAAAAGGTATGAGGAGTGTATACACAAGAAGGTGCAGTAGAAGCAGACAGATTGTGTGACATGTACTACACATAAAGAGGCTGATCGAAAGCCTGTTTATTAGCAGCGTTACATACCAATCATACAGTCTGTCAGCAGCAGCTTGGATTACAGTTGTGTCTTAAGGGAAAGGTACTGTGTTGTCACCGACTGTAGAAACCAGAATGTGTTGCATAAGTGTGGAATAGTTTGTCTTCATTAGTTGGGATTTCAGTGGTGTAGGGTGGAGCTTGAGCTGAATGGAAACTAAAAAAGAGGAAGTTGTTATAAGTGAAGTCAGAGTCATGATGACAAGGTGAAAGTTGAATGCTTCCCAGTGCTTAGTGTGTTATCTCTGAAACAAATTCAGATTAAATTAGATTTACTGTGGTGAAAAATTCATCAGAGCCTTTCCACACTGTGAATGAATAACTTGACTGTAGGGAAACAAGAGTGGCACTCATGATTACCGGATAGTGTAATGTAGGAGGAAGGTTTCATTTTAGGCATTCTGTTTTGTGCTTGATGGCTCGTTTGTCATTTCTTTGCTCCCATTTCTCTTCTGTAATACTCTGTAATGTCTCTGTAAGGCAAATGTCTTACTGCTGGCTGAAACACTGCACCAACAGCCTTGTGATTTATTAACCTTACAGTCTGCACAGTCCCAATCACTTCCTGTGCATTCTTTAACATTTTATTGGTTTTCATTTCCAAATAATGCAGCAAATGCCCTCTAAATCCCAACCTTTTGACCACTACAAATAGGAATCAGGTGTCCAGTAAACTATGAAGAACACACAATGAATAACGTTTCTAATTTTCTCCACGTCGGACTGGAAGTGAACATGGCCAGCAGCAGTTCCTGTCCTCCTGTAGTCTTTACAGTTGTCGGCTTTGCATTCATACCACTCAACAGCGTGTCAGTGTAACAAAGAACAGATGGACAGCCTGCTGCAATTTATTTTCTCAAGCCTCTAAATAAAGTAGAAAGCAAAAGGGAAGTCTATGTAAAGTGCTTTGAGTGGTCAGTAAGACTAGAAAAACGCTGTATAAAGACATTCACCATACAGACAGGAAACGGGGAAATGGTGGTTAAGTTTTTCCAATGAGTGTGTCAGGTTGTGATCAGCTTTCTGATCTGATTAACATAGATGCATATATATGACTGAATGTAGATGAAAGTGCCTTAAATCTCATCTGCGCTAGTCTAGCGCTACTGCTGAATATTGAAGATAATGAAAGCGCTAGATTTAGCTAACTTTCTTGGGGATCAGGCTGATTGGAGCTTCAAGCAGAGCAGAGTGGTAATTTTCCATGGGGGTCATCATTATGAACTTCCTCTTTCACATTACACAGAGTCATTTGATTCAGTGGTAACACCACAAATGTTGATAAAAGGCAAACCCCAGTTTTGCACATCACATTTTACTACTGCATATTAGGGCTGTCGAAATTGGCCAGAAGTGACATTCAGATATTACCTCTGAAAAACCACATAGGTTTGAGCCATTTGAATATTTATTTTTGTACGTTTATTGTCCCCAGAGGGGGCTACACGAAGCCTGGTATATGTTCTCAACTGATATTGCTTAAGTCAGTGTCAGTGCCAATTTATAGTATAGGTCTGTATCATTCTGTGACTGCAGATGTCTTGGATTTCATTCAGGAAATCCCGGCCAGGAATGTGACAAGCTTATGTTGTGCTGACTTGTATAACATGTTGAATAAAAGACATATTTGAGAACAATATCAAATTATTAGAGCTTAAAAAGCGGAGAATGTGTATTCATGTCTTTTGTCTTTGGTGGCCATGACAACAAACAACAAGAGGTCACAGAAGTGGAATGGGCAAAGACAAACCGGAGCAGAGAATGATTTGATCAAAGTTATTCAAAGTAAGCACCTGAAAAGCTCAGGCCACATGCATTTAGACTTAAAGTATATGTTAGACCATGTAAAAAAGTGTTTACACTGTCAGAGCCGTCCATACTGTTCAAATTGGTTGAGTCTGATTGAACTATAATTTCATGGATGACTTGGAGGTGAGGGAGAGGCTGGTGCATCCGTGCCTCTTCAGGGAGGAGCTGTGTATTGTCAAGCTTGTCAACAGTTACTTCCCTGTCTGGCTTTAAGTGACTGGTTCTGAGTATTCCATCCTCCTGCTGCCATTTTATGCAAATGTTCTCTTGTTGCTGTTTTGTGTGATTTTTGTGTTTTTTTTTCATTGGGAAACCGTCATGTGAACTCACATTGTGTGAAGAAGTGAAACTTTTGGTTAATAGTGCTCATATTCAGGGTTGAATTAGTCACAATATCAATGCTTTTCTGGACATTTCTGCTGCAGGAGAGAAGAACAGACAGGAAAGATGGAAGTAAGAAGGAAATGACATGCAACAAAGGTCCCTCCAGGGAGATAGTGTAGACTGGGAACAGAATAAATGCATTAGTCCTTAATAAAGGGGAAGGCTTTTAGATCTCCTACACTTCCAGAGACACCTACTCAGTTTCTTTCATGGCTGAGAGAAACATGGAGACATGGAAGATGACATGACTTTATTTTCATGGTAAATGTATTTCTATAGAGCTTTTATAGTCTGATGATGACTCAAAACGCTTTTCGCTACCTCAGTCTGCGTTCACCCATTCACACACACACACACACACACACACACACACACACACACACACACACATTTGCACGATGGTGGCCTGCTCATTACGAACATTATCCATTCACACACACTGATGGCACAACATCAGGACTTCCTCTGAAGCTTTAAAGCCCTGAAAGCATTTTTTTTCTCAATCAGCTTCCTATCAGTGAGGGAGTCCGACATGAACAGAACATTTCTGTTATGATTATTCAGGGTCTGTGTTATCTTGAAATTACCATTTTTAATGGGAAAATATGTTGAAGCATGAATGATTTAAATCGCTCCGGTCATGCTTGCGCACCATGCTACAAAATGTGTAACGCACAATTCTGTATACTCCTGTTACAAGTATTAGATTTGTACTAATCTCACAACAGGTACTGAGTGCATACTGCCTGATTAGATCTGAATCCAGCCTCTATGAAAATTAGGTCTGTTCGTTCTCATCAAGCAATGATTATTTTCACAAACTGATGTAACTTTGTGTTTATGAAGTCAGGTGTTGGCATTAGACCCCCGTGGCTCTGAAACAGTCCTTTGATAATGACTAGCTGCTATGCAACCATCCCACGAGTGATCAAACTCACCCGGGAGGAAGATGCCAGACCTATAGGTTCGCTCTGTCTGTCTCATCTTACAGTTGGTTTGTTTCAGACTCCCTGTTTGTTTGTTGTGAGGCTGTCACCCAGCTATTCTAGTCTCTGCTGGCACTGCACCCTTCTCATCTCACCTTTCATTGAAGTTGTAGGTCTCAGGTTTCAAGTGTAGTGATAACTGCCTTGAAAGCATGTGAATTTGAATAAATGCCAGGCATTCTACATTTAGGATGAGCAACAGTGTGCTAAGAGCAGCTATTCCCCTCTTTCATATAATGAAAGTCTGTTTGCTTGCAAAAAGGTGACAGTTTCTGCTAGTTGTCATTTAATAGCTTTTTCTTTGATATGCTTCACAGTCAACTCGTGAATATTAAGGCTTATGAAATGTGTTTGAGTTGCATATATTTCATTATCAGTTTGCATGTGAATTTATACTGACTGTTCACTTTCTCAAGCTCTGATGGGCAGTTCTGTAATATTCAGTTTCAGATTGTATTGGCTCAACCCTTTTAAGCCACACCTTTGATAAGCACCAATGTAGAAAACAGCTTCCCTATGAGATGAACAATTTTAAAAAAATGAGTTTATGCAAGAGCCACAGTCTTTCCTAGCAACCAAAGAGCTTACACATCACAGTCTTCATGTTCGTCTTTCATATATGAAAACTATTGACTTTTTTCCCTTTCAGAAGAACACAAAAGATCTTCTGTGCACTTGGAGTCTTTGTCACCATGATAAGAATTGATATGATGTGTGTGAGCAAAGGAAAAGTGCTTGTCTGATATGATCAGTCATTAAACGTAGTATTTGCTCACTGCCTTTTCACCTGTGAGGATATCGGAGTGCCTTTAAATTTGACATTTGCTTTTATATTATACTTTGTTCTTTGCTGAGTGAGGTGGGCTGTGTTCCATGCACTAGGAGTGCAAATAATGTGCTGTTGGCCTGGCGGAAGGAGAAAGTTAAATTAATAACTTGAGAGCCAGCAGCCAGCTATTGTATCTGAACACAAAGACTGCAAACTATCACACATACAGTGCTCCAACATCAAAAAACACCTGTCATGCATGTGACCTCACTTTACTCATCAATTTCACATCTTTGGCAAACTGATTTTTTTCATCTATCATTCATCTAAATGTTTTAAAATTGTGAATTCTTCCTTCAAGTTTTTTTTTTCTAAAAATCTACAGGGGTAATGACCTTGACAGCTTTGTTGGGTAATGTCACAGAAGGCGTGCTCTAGAAATGCACCGACTTCACCAAAACGGAGTCTCCCTACAAACTAAACTGGTTAGTTTTGTCAGTTAGCTCATTTAGCTAACAGTTACACCTGACATTCACTACTGTGTCAATATTTAGTAACAACTCATCTCTACTTAAAAACTGCTTTGAAGTATAACCAGTTTTAACTTGGTATACAGGTGAAACTTGAAAAATTAGAATATCGTGCAAAAGTTCATTTATTTCAATAATTCAACTTTAAAGGTGAAACTAATATATTACATAGACAAATTACATGCAAAGTGAGGTATTTCAAGCCTTTATTTGGCTTACAGCTTATGAAAACCTCAAATTCAAAATCTCAGAAAATTGAAATCAATAAAAAAGGATTTTAAATACAGAAATGTCGGCCTTCTGAAAAGTATAATCATGCATATGTACTCAGTACTTGGTTTGGGCCCCTTTTGCACAAATTACTGCCTCAGTGCAGCGTGGCATGGATGCTGTCAGCCTGTGGGACAGCTGAGGTCTTATGGAAGACCAGGATGCTTCAATAGCAGCCTTCAGCTCTTCTGCATTGTTCGGTCTCATGTCTCTCATCTTTCTCTATGGTGTTCAGGTCAGGTGAGTTAGCTGGCCAATCAAGCACAGTAATCCCATGATTATTGAACCAGGTTTTGGTACTTTTGGCAGTGTGGGCAGGTGTCAAGTCCTGCTGGAAAATGAAGTCAGCGTCTCCATAAAGCTAGTCTGCTGAAGGCACCATGGAGTGCTCTAAAATTTCCTGGTAGACGGTTGCGTTGACCGTGGACTTAATAAAGCACAGTGGACCAACACCAGCAGATGACGTGGCTCCCCAAATCATCACTGCCTGTGGAAACTTCACACTGGACTTTAAGCATCTTGGATTGTGTGCCTCTCCACTCTTCCTCCAGACTCTGGGACCTTGGTTTCCAAATGAGATGCAAAATTTGCTCTCATCAGAGACGAGGACTTTGGACCACTGAGCAACAGACCAGTTCTTTTTTTCTTTTGCCCAGGTAAGACACTTCTGCCGTTGTTTGTTATTCAGGAGTGGCTTCACAAGAGGAATATGACATCTGAATCCCATCCGTCTGTGTGTGGTGGCTCTTGATGCATCAACTCCAGCCCCAGTCCACTCCTTGTGAAGCTCTCGCACACTTTTGAATGGCCTTTTCCTGACAATCCTCTCCAGGATGCGGTCATCCCTGCTGCCTGTGCACCTTTTTCTTCCACACTTTTTCCTTCCACTTAACTTTCTATTAATGTGCTTTGTTATAGCACTTTGAGAACATCCACCTTCTCTTGCAATTACCTTTTGAGACTTTCCCTCCTTGTGGAGGGTGTCAGTGATGGTTTTCTGCACAACTGTCAGGTCAGCAGTCTTCCCCATGATTGTGAGTTCTACTGAACCATACTGAGAGACAATTTAAAGGTTCAGGAATCCTTTGCAGGATTTTTGGATTAATTAGCTGATTAGAGTGTGACACTTTGAGCCTACCATATTGAACCTTTCCACAATAATTAAATTTTCTGAGATTTTGAATTTGGGGTTTTCATAAGCTTTAAGCCATAATCATCAAAAATATAAGAAATAAAGGCTTGGGATATCTCACTTTGCATGTAATGAGTCTATATGATACATAAGTTTCACCTTTTAAGTTGAATTACTGAAATAAATGAACTTTTGCACAATATTGTAATTTTTCGAGTTTCACCTGTAGGAGTAAATGTATGAGTACATCTCCACTTGAGTAACACTTGCATCTTCATAACTTTGCTAAGTGTGAACTGAAGGAACAGCTGCTCCAGCAGGCGTCTTTTTGTCATTATGATGTCGCCAGGCAGTCAGCGGAGACGCCAGGAAGTCACTGCAAACAGCCAAAAAATAAACTCATGTAACTTCCCAGAAACCACAAATTGTTGTTTTTCCTCTCAGTTTTTGTACACATTTAACAGACGATATATAATGTGTTAATTAGTGAGCTTTGGAGGATGAGGTGGAGGTGAATTTTCTTACCCTTGAATGAGCATGGCTAGCTGTTTCCCTGTTTCCAGTGTCTATGCTAAACAAAGTAGCTGCTGGTCAAAGCTTCATGTTGACTGCACAGACATGAGACTTGTATTCTCATCTAACTCTCAACAAGTTAAGTAGGAACTTGTAGAGTGTCCTTAAAAGTGTCCTTAAAATTAAAACCGAAATGTTCCAATATTGAAAGAAAAATAGCATTATTCCTGCGGTTGCAGTTTGATTGAACATTTGTGCACTGGATGTCTGCATCACTTGGGTTTGCAGTTGTATCAGGTGGAAGTGATGTGCAATACCGCCACCTTTTCCATTTCTACTTTTCTGTTACTTTTTTTAAATGGCAGGGGTTCTCCAGGCTTGCTAAAATGGAAAAAGCCAAATGAATGACAATAGTTTAGGTCTGATCTCAAGTGTTTATTCAATTTTCTGTTGAGTCATCATGGGGGAAAAAACACTCAACTCATAGATCACAAATTTTGGTTAAAAAATAACAAAGATAGAAGCTTTATTCTCTGTTAAGTCCTTGCTGTCAAGAACAGTAATGAAATCATGAGTTCAACAATGAGCCAAAAAGTTTAGAACTTCTGAAGTAAAGGGTGACATTTTACGGCTGCCCTTCACACTGCGCGACACACACACACACACACACACACACACACACACACACACACACACAGAGTTGTGTTTTTATCACTTGTGGGGACATTACATAGACTTACATTCATTTCCTGGAGCCTTACCCTAACCCTAACCATAACCACTATATGCCTATTCCCAACCCTATACCTAACCTAACCTTACCTAACCCATAACCCTATCCTCAGTCTGCACCCTAAAATTGAATGATTTACATTAAGGGGACCTGCATTTTGTCCCCATAAGGCAGGTGAGTCCCCACAATGTGACTGTGTAAACAGATTTTTGTCCCCACAACATGATAATACCTGGTCACACACACACACACACACACACCAGCACAAGTAAAACCCATCACCTCCTTACCACCGCATCACTTTCACACACATTTAGCCGCACATGCTTCAGCAGCTGGGTGTGGTGGTGTTTGGAGAGTGGCTAGAGACTGGCAGCTGTGTTTATCTTGGTTCCATCTGTGGGTGGGCTTTCAACTGTGTTTGTCCAGGGGAGCACGACAACTGTAGCGTCAGGGCCGCATCTCACGATGAATCAGGATGTCCTCTGGATTGCTCAGCTATTGTTCCTCAGCATCACAATAAATAACTCATACTGTTCTCATACAATGTCGTGGTAAAGATTAACCTTGACTGGCCTATGACCAAGACTTACCTGCAAAAGTCTTTCATCTGATTCATTTAGGAAAGACACTCCGTATCATGCTTGTGAAGCTCTGTATACACTTCAGTGTGCCACACATGCTTATTCCATGCACAAAAAAGTGAAATGGAATTTAATATTTGTGAATGCATGTGCGTGGTATTTGGTCAAATATGACTGCTGCAGCCTTTGAGTCTGATTCAGTAGTAAAAGAAACCCAAATATTTTACAGTGAAGGAATGTCGTCAGCCTGCTTGTAAGGCTGATGAACTGGGACTTCGAGGTCATTATGTTCTTGCGCTGAGGGTGTCAGCTGCGTTTCTGAAATGTGAAAAACTAGATTTCATGCCGTCTGTCCTGCCCCTCTGACCATAGGGATGTACAATTACTAAGTGTTTACAGATTTCAGTGTAAGGAAAACATCTGGCCAGATGAAATTGTGGTGGTGTGTTTGCGTGGGTGGTGGAGGTGTGGTGATGCACTGTTTAAAGTGTGTGTTAGAGTCAGGATTTCTGCTGGCCAGTGGGAGGGTTCAGATAACACCATTTGGTGCTGTTTGATAAGAGACGCAGGACTGTAAGTTAAAGTGCCGTTCTCCATTTGTTGTGTGTCTTTGCAGGTAGCCAATCAGACGCTACACACAGAGCGGCCGGATCTGCCGGAGTGTTTCCAGCTTTCTGTCCTGTCATGGCTGCCATGCATCTACCTTTGGGCTGTCTGCCCCATCTACCTTTTCTATCTTAAGAAGAACAACAGAGGCTATATCATGATGTCCATTATGAACAGATTCAAAACGGTAAGACAGGACTTTGTCATCACACCTTATCACATTGTACTACAAAGCAAGCTTACACTAAACTCAAAATCCATTGAGCAAGGAAGCACATCTCGAACAAATGAAATGTCATTATTTTTCCCTCCTTCACTTGAAAACTTGAGATGTGCTACCTGTTATAATTTTTGGATTGTAGTCATTTTGGGGGGTTTAAATGCACCTACTGCTCTTTTTCCAATGAGTGTGTCAGAAGCTGCTGTAGTGCAGCCACTGTGCCACAATCAACCAATTGCCCAGTGTTGAAACTGTGCGTACGGTTATCACTGTTTCCTGCTAGATGTTACTTTTTGTTATTCCAACACCTCGTGAGTCATCAGCGCCCCCCTCACACTCAGTTTTGTGTTTGTCCCATATTGTACAAAGAATGATGGCTAGCTAGCGTGAGCTGTCTCTCTCATGGTGACAGCAAATGACCAAACTGTCAAAACTCACAGAAAGCAGTAGTCTTGTAACTGCAGCACTCTGCTGATTAACCCATGGTCTGAAGTAGCACATATAGTAGCTCATGTATGGAGTCATGGGGTAACATAGAGTGCTGAAATCCCAGGTGAAGCAGAAGCTCACTGTCAGGGTCAGTTCCCCACCTGGTTAACTGTCTGTGTGCCAGTAGGAATTAAAGTGATATTAATGGCTGATATCAAAACTTCAACTTCTTCTTTTTGGTAATTACACTTTCCACCAACTAAGCGCACCAAGGATATATTTACTGATTTACTGAAAAAGTAGATTACTTTGACTTAAAATGGAGAATGTTCTTGCTACACTGAACAATGAGCACAAGGCTGACTCACACAGTCCCCCGCTGTCAGACGTTTGGGTTACCAGCCAGGTAGTCATCTCTTTTACTGTCCTGTGTTTTTACAGTATTTAACGTCTGTTTTTTCACCATTGCTCCTTTCTCCATGTCTCTGTTCTCAGGTGTTTGGCTTGTTGTTATGGATTGTGTGTTGGATAGATCTCTTCTACACCTTCCATGAGCTACGGCAGGGTTACAGCCAGCCGCCCATCTACTTTGTCACCCCACTGGTTCTCGGCATGACCATGGTGAGAATATGTCCAGTTGCACAAGAATTCTGCTCCTGAGAAGAAACCTCTTTGTGGTTCATGTGTGTTCAAAAAGCTGTTTAAGGTTAACATGGTCACACCTTTTGACATGTAATAAATCATGTGCGTGAAAGCAGTAGCAGTGAGCAGATTTTACTGTGGATTTATGCAATTTCTTTTACATACACAAATACAGTGAGCACACAGTGAAGAGATGTTATCAGAGGACACAGTCTGAAGAGTCCCTCACCTAGCCTGCACTGTAAAAATGATTCTGACACTTTTATTAAGTGAGTTTTGATTAAGTTTCATTACTGTCAAGAAACTGAATAAAGTTTCAGAGTTTTTTAGTAATAAAGTGAAAGTAGTGTAGAACAGGGTTTTTACATATCATATTGTTTATGATTTTAACAGTACCAGATTTTTAATATGATGAAAAACAATCCCATTGTGATAATGGCAATATTCCGACGTGTTGATGCCATGACCTCATACTGCCAGGCACAGCAACAGCATGCATAGCTGAAAGTGAAGGTAATATTGCTCCTGGCGCCATGGAGGAGGGGTTAGTTTTAAAAGTGGGAGCGGCTTCAGCAGAATGGAAGTGGTTTGTTTACATAAGATGAGGTGTACAACAAACCACGGCAAGACTATAACAATAAAAGTGGCAACACAACAAACTTAATTCAACACCTCAAGCAGAAGCTTCCGGTTAAATAGGAGAGCCTACAAGGAAACTTTAGCTGTTGTGAGTTCTAAACCACATATATTCTTCAGTATTTTGTCATATGAAGACTGCGTGCTTATAATTTGAGTGTTTTTTCATTCAGTTGTCACTTCATTTCTCTTTAAAAGATGGGAAAATAGTGGAAAATGTGTCCATTAGCACTTCTGATAGTCCAAGTTGGCACAGAAAAACTCAATCCCACCTTCATTTGAAACGCTGGAATGTTTGCAAATGATCCCTGATTGGTGACTTCAATCAATTTAATAGAATTTAATTTTAAATTTAATAACATTAAGTGAGCATTAAAATGGTTGCTGTTTTGCAGCTGATTTATTCACTGACAATTTCAGCCCTCAATGATGTTAATGTTTTATGTTTGTCTTGTTTGGAAATGGCAAAGAATTTACCTCATGTCTACAAACCAAACGAGAATATGTGTCAGATTGTTGAGTGACTGGGCTGGTCTGACTGGGTCCTACCACATGAGCAGAGCGTAGTGCAGTTGGACAGGTAGATTCATGCTGCCTCTCATCTCATTTGCACAAATCCCACTGAGCTGTAAGCACTTTCTGATGACATGACTGTGCTCTGGTCTCAGCTGTTCTAGAAAACCAGCTTTCCGATGTACTCCAGCTGCTGCTTCATATCACATCTGCTTGCTGAATATGATATGTACACTGAATAACAGTAACTGCTGTTGCTTATTGGTGAAACCTGTACGTCAGGTCATCATCATCACGTAAAAAGGACTGCTCTCTTTGTTTATTTTGGCAGAATATTAAAATCTCGACTTTTTTAAAATGATGACTTTTTCTTGCTATGTCTTTATTCTCATTAAATTATGACTTTACTCTTGCAATATTAAGACTTTGTTCTCCAAATTAAGACTTACTATTCTTTATTAGTCTTATAATCTCAGATTTCTTCTTCGTCCACGACTGTTATGTGAATATTAAGAGTTGGGCACACCAACAAACAGCTGATGGCACTAATTCTCCAGTGGGGTTCCATTAAAGCACTGCAGAATAAGAGGGTGCAAAAAGATGACAGATTTAATAGAGCGTCAGTAAAACCTCAAACAAACAAATATGATGTGGAAAACATGATGGATTTTTTTGGTTTTGTGTTGTCAACTTGTTTATTTTATTCCAAAGCAAAAAGCAGTCGTGGCTTTTCCATGAGTTCATAGCAAGTAAAATCTGTTTGGCTGGTATTCTGACCAGACGCTGTGTGAGTAGAGATATTTTGCCATGATCCTCTTAGACACGAAAGTGACATTTGTTCTCCTTATTTTCAGCAACTGAATGTTTTACTCACCCTGCTGTTGTTACTATGCTATATACTGTGATTAATGTGTGGAGAAAATGTTTTGAGGAGGAAGTAATGTGAGTGTGCACATTTACACTGGCTGTCTAGTCTAAGTCAAACAGTTGATAGTGATCTTTTTCTAACCAAAAATCCCTGGACAAGATGGTCAACAATCAGCTCCAGATTTGGTTCATATGCAGTCAGAACATTATCTGTACTTTGACTGAAAGAAAATCAGCGTATGCATCTCCAAGTAACACCAGTAGTGGCTTTTCGTTTAGCAAATGGGAGTGAAGTGAAGTGAAGTGCGGTGCACCCCATGTTTTGCAACCTGCATAGGGTGCTTTGGTGACATGTTGTCCCTATTTGTTGCAGTAGTTGACAGGTTCCCAGTTCTTACATATCGCACTTTAGCAGTCCATCTAACCCAGTGTTTTATGGAGGAGCAGTCGGCATGAAAGACTGACCGAGTCAGACTGTGGTTTACCTCAAATGCCCTCAGTGATTCTGTCTTGGCTAATCTACCCCCCCCCCCCCCTGTTCCGTGTAATATCCCCCTCTCTCCTCTCTCAGCTGTTGGCCACGTTTCTGATCCAGTTTGAGAGGTTACGCGGGGTTCAGTCCTCAGGGGTCCTCTTCATCTTCTGGTTCCTGTCTGTGCTGTGTGCCATTGTGCCTTTCCGCTCCAAGATCCTACAGGCCTCCAGCCAGGTGAGAACACGCCTCAGCCCTCAAATGCCTTTTTCCATGTTTTTCATCGTCTTCTCTGCCTGGTGCCCTTTCATCTTCCACCCTCATGTCTCTCTCAGTTCAGTATCCCAGTTTTTTGGCACTTACAGTGAATGGATGTTTTGAAGGGGTCAGCCCAGGGCAGCTCTAAGCAAAGAGGAAATAGCAGGTCTTTTCCACTGCATGGCACAGCTCAACTCCGCTCCCTTTTTTTCTTTCCCATTGTAGATAGCACCTGGCAGCAGGAACTTATTTTAGTTTCAAGTTCAAGCATTTTGAAATAGCCAAGCTACCAGCAACAGCGACCACATTTTTTTTGTTTTTTTTTTTTACTCACTTGATCCAGATAGGCAAGCTGAGGTGACTCTAAAATGTGACAAACAGTAGCCCTTTGAAATCCTCTGTCATAAAAATTGCGTAGCTCCTTCCTGTGTAGGGAGTGTGAGGTTGAGCAGGTGAGAGAGGGAGTGGCAGAGCGTGGTGTGGAGGAGAAGGTTAGCAGTGAAGTGTAGGTGACAGTTTGTCAGCGAATAAAGGCTGCAACTTTTATTCAAAGTAGAGCTCTTGTGTTGTTTCCCAACTCCTGGAAAAGTGAAGAATCCCACTCATCTTATGCTGAGGGGGTACTATCTGCAGTGCAAAGCATAGTGGAGAAAAGTACCTGGACACATAAATGGGCAGAGTACAATCAAGTCAAGCTGTACCGTGGAGTGTATGGCCTGCAGAAAAGAGACAGATACAGCACATGGAAAAACAAGAAGGAAGTGTAAAAGCACCCAGACAGCACAAAGTGATCATAACATATCCACAGGGATTGATACAATGCAGGCCAATGACCCAGGTGACTATTTGGTTAGGTGCTGAGAATTCTGGCTTCCAGGACTGTTGAGCTCTAATCTATTGGAATTACAAGTTCCCCTTTTCTTTTGGGACCAAAGTGATTAGTGACCTATTAGACATCTCTACTACAAAGGCTGAAAAGTGCCGTTTTCAAGCAAAACAAGGTTTCCTTAAAGCTGCTGGAATCAAAATGTTAATCTTAACACTAGATCACAAGTTATACATGAAAGGGGTCAGTTATAGTGATGAAGCCACAGAGAATTATCACTGAATACAAAGCACTGCAGCATCTTTCATCTCATTGTTTTGATTTCTATCGTGCAACTTTACTGCGTTATGATTGGACTTGACTATCAGACTAATGCTTACTCTTACCTGTCAATTTTCATGCTTATATACTAAGTGCTGAGGATAAACTGATTTATAGCTGAAGGCCCTTCCCACCGACCTCAGAGCTTCTTTCTGACTTTCCTGTCATGGTGCAAAGGTGGTTTGCCTTTCTTGTTGTTTTTATGGTTTCAACTTACTAAAGCATTTACAAAAATGGCAAATGAGTATCCACTAAACCAGACATATGTATGAAAAACATGTCATCTTGATAGTATGACACAGTAAGGACAAAACAACAGATCTGTGCTCATCAAATCTGTGTGTGGAGTGCAAAAGGTGTGTCTTTTGCCATGGTTTAGTTGCTGTTTTGTTACAGTCCCACAAGATGGATGGTATTTGGAATTTTTCCTCAAAGCTTTTAGCTGTTTTTGCTTATTCCAAAAATACCTCAAACCAACACATAAATTCAAGATAAAGTAGAATTCATATTTGAAAGTAAGACCAACCCCATGACGTGTAAGCAGAGCCTCTGGCAGTCAGACGTTCAGAGTGTGAGGTAGGCAGACCGTTAACCAAGCAGCCATGTGTTGAGGTCAGCCCAGGCTACTGCAGATCGGTGCTGCTATAATCACATTTAGCCACAAAATTAGTGCATGCACAAATATGATGCTTGTGAGCAGAGAAAGGAAGAAAAGTGAGTGACTGCCATATGGGTGTATGTTGGGAGTGTTGTTGAATGAAATGAATAGATGGATGCTGACCTTTTCTACATTTGCATGCATATAAACGTTGTGGTTGTTGTGAATTCTTACACTAAGGTAAGTTTGATAGTTTGATTAAGGTGCTTACACTGTAACTTCATTTCCCTAATAGACCTGAACTGACAGAACAGCATAGCTCAGGCTCTGTTCCTGGTTACGCAGAAGCTGTATTACTGTCGCCCCACAAAAATAAAGTAATGGTTGCCTTGCCTTAAAATTTGTGCAATAAAAGTTGTACTCTTTGCTTATAAATGAACATTTTTGACTACTTAGCAAGTTTTAGCATGCATTCTTGCTAAACTAAGATGGTGACCATATTGAACATTATGTGCTAAACAATTAGCATTGTAATTGTGAGTATGTTAGCATGTTGATGTTAGCATTCAGCTTTCATCTTTTTCAGTCTTAATGTGTTTTTAAGGCATTCTAGCGGCATTGCTCTATGTCAGTCTGTCAGCCAATCCACCATGTAAGTCCAGACTGAACTAGCTCAACTTGATGGATTGGCATGCAGTTTTGTACATATATTCATGGTCCTCAGAGGAAGAACCCGATCCTACTGACTTTGTGACTTTGATGATCCCCTGACTTTTTCATCAAGCGCCACCATGAAGTTGCCGTTTGTGGTTTTGTGTGAAATAGTAATAATGATAATAATAGTGCCGTCAAATTTGGTTCCGACAGTCTTGGTCCCCAAAGAAGGACTTTTGGAGATTTTTGGAGATTCTCAAACTTTTTTTTTTTTTTTGAATACATTATTTATTCATTTTCAGAACAGAACATCAAGGTACATAACAACCCAAACAATTACCCCCCCTCTTCCCACCCCCCTCCCCCAAAGCAGGTTGGGAAAAAAAAAAAAAAAAAAAAAGGTGAAGGCTGTACTTTATAAAAACAGTTTCTATGGCCATCCATGACTGTAATAAAATTATACTTAAAAAAAATTACAGACAAATAAATATTCAAACATAATCAGAACATTGAGGTGTCATGAGGGCCCTCTCCGCTGTGAGAGATGATCAAGAAATGGTTGCCATATCTGATAAAAAATGACCCTGACAGCTCAAATTGAATTCTTTCAATAAATAAGGTGTTTGAGAGCTCTGTGAGCCAGGCTTCAAAACTTGGAGATGTATCTTTGTTCCAGACTTTAAGAATGATTTTCTTAGCAATAACCATCCCATACTGTATTGACAGAGCCTTCCAGTGGCTGAGAGTCTCAAGCTGGTGAGACCAGCCAAGGATGCCTGTCTCTGGGTCTGGAGAGAGATCATATCCATAAACCTCAGAGTAGAAGTGAAAAACTTCCCGCCAAAATCTATGAAGTGTGCTGCAGAACCAGAACATATGTGCCAGTGTACCATCGAACTGCTTACATTTTACGCATAGTGGTGAAATGGATGAAAAGAATGAATGCAGTTTAACAGGTGAATAATGCAGTCTATGTATAACCTTATATTGAATTAGCTGGTGTCTTGAGTTAATTAAACGTGTGTATATTAGACATTTACATGTCCATTTACATTACAAGACATTTACACCATGCATCCTCTGAGATGGTGGTACCTATTTTCTTCTCCTAACGCTCTCTCAAATATTGTGTACTTGGAATGGTTTGAACTGCAAACACATTTACAAACATGGACACCAGCTCTTTGGTCTCAGGTTCCTTTTCTAGAAGAGAGTAGACTTCATCTGGGGAGTTATAAGATTCAAATTTTAAAATGTTTGCTCTAGTATAGTTCCTGAGTTGCAAGTACCTGAAAAAATGAGATGGTTGTAAATTAAATTTGCCTTTAAGCTGGTCAAATGAAATGAAAACATTGTCAATATACAAGTCTTTCACAGTCACCAGGCCTTTCCCTTTCCAAAAGAGATTCTCAAACTTTTCATCAAAATTTTGTATTAAACTTGCTAATCTTTTAGCACAAAGTGCTGCTGTTGCTAAACACAGCCTAAGTAAAGCTGCTAGCATGACTGTAGACTCTAAGTTTTGTTAACCGCTACTATTCGTGCCACCCTTCATTTTTTTTTTTCCAAACATCATGTAATTTTTAGTGTGTCAGTGTCATGATCTTCCCCTCTCTTTCGAAAAGAAGTCAATTCAGACACAAGTATCATTAAAAAAAAGTACTTGGTTACGGGAAACTCTTCCACATGATAACCATGACTCATTTGCCTGCATGTAAACACACAGTTTAACAGGGTATGCTTACCACTGTGTGTCTGAACTCACGTCTTTGTTTGTGTGTATGTGTGTCTGTCCTTGTTTTACATTTCAGAGAGAAGTGACAGACAAGCTGCGATTCACCACTTTCTACTTCTACTTTGGCCTGGTGGTCTGTGAGCTGATCCTTTGCTGCTTCAATGAGAAACCTCCTCTCTTCTCCAATGTTGTCACAGACCCTGTGAGTCATACATCCTGTTGCAGTGAAGTGCAGAACCCATGAAGCATGTCCGTGTTTGTGTGTGTTAGTTTCATGTTATATATCTTAAATTCCTGCTGACATCGTATATTCAATGTTCTGAGCGGTTAAAAGTCTGAGTGTGTGCTCTGGGCCTGCTCTGTGCTGGTTAAAGCAAGTCACACACACACACAGGCACAGGCGCGCGCACACACACACACACACACACACACACACACACACACACACACGCACACACACACACACACACACACACACACACACACACACACACACTGCTGCTTGCAGAAGTATGTCCTCCTTATCCTTGTTTAACCTCAGTGGCCTACTTCTCTGCACATTTTTCATTTTCTCCTCAGAATCCCTGCCCTGAAACCACAGCAGGTTTTCTCTCCACTCTGACATTTTGGTGGTTCACGAGGTGAGTTCATGCTGCTCTTTGCCAGTGCACCCAACATCCGTAGACACACACTTTGTTGTACGTATGGTGATTTGCTTTAGTGATTAGGAAAAAAAGTGATTAAAAAGTGATTACTGCGCATACTATTTTTTCTTCTGTGTATGCAGCTTCAAACCGTTCAATTTTAGATACATAAAAAAAATTCAAAATGTTTCAAAATGGCCTTTTTTAATATAAGTTTTCATACTATAGTCATGCTATTTTGTCGCTCTTTATGACAGTAGTGTTCTCACCAGTCACCGTCCCCTCACCTTTCTGCCAATCACATACCCCGCCTCTCTTACAGAGTTATCACTTAGCTACCTGCGGAGAGACCACCAGAAATGACATCCATATATATATCCATATATATTTTTGATGAAAATTGCAAATACTGAAATTTGTGCATTTCTCTTACATGTATTTAAAGCAAGAAATGTTGCATGTGCATCAGAAATCTACCTTTGTGAACCTTGTGTCTTTCAACAACAACAATTATTCCATGGTAATTACTGTAAACAAGTGAGACTCTGTTTGAAATGATTGGTAGCCTCTGTTACACACCAGCTGTTCTGTAATTATCTGTTTTTGTTATTTTTGATTCCTGCAACAAACAGGACATTGCACTTTTTCTGATGGGAAAACAGCATCTTCTTTCTGTCTCCCCTCATGCTGGAAAATACATTGAGCCAATTTTCAGTGAAATTCAATCCACTAAGTACTTAATGATCATTAGCAAATCCAGGAAACTCAATTAAGTGTCTTTGTGGTGGGCATCCTTACTGAGTTGTCTTTTATAAAGGTTTTTAGGTTTAGGGTCATATTGTGTCCAGAGAATGAAACACACAACAGGGGACATAAAAACTGACAATACTAACAAAGATTCAACGGGGACAGATGGAGGCTGCCATCCTTTTCAATAATGTCTCCTTTGTTTACAGTAATTACACTTGTTAGTGTTGGATTTCTTAATGTGCCAGATTGAATGAAACAGCTGTTTCTCTCTCTTAGTATGGCCATTAAAGGCTACAAAATGCCCCTGGAGGCCAAAGACCTTTGGTCCCTGAACCAGCGTGACAGCTCCAAGGTGATGGTTCCTAAACTCATGAAAGAGTGGGAGAAGGAGCAGCGTAAAGCCAAAAGGTATGTTTGTAAAAGGGGAGGTGAGAGGGGTGGATGAATGCGGGGTGTCTTTTTAAATTCCCACATATACAGTGTAAGCTACTGCTTTACTTGAGTATGAAAACGGTCATTATTTTTACATATAAAGACAGCAGCATGTTGGGAGAAATCAGTTTAAAGCAGGAAACTGGAGAACTGCTGTAACCTGGATGCTTCAAAATGTACAGCTGCTCAATAATCAGATTTATCCGCTACCATATTTTTGAGCCAAGACTGGCTTATTGTAAGTGTCTGATGAGCATATGATTCTGCATTTTCACAAGCTTTTGTTTTGTTTTTCCTGGTTGGAGTATCTGTATGTGATGCAGTGCCCTGAGAGACCAGGCTCTGTAGAGGTGATGTGGTTTTTCTTCTATCTGTGAAGGTTTGTGCATTCGTATTTAGGCTTCTGTTCTGCCGTAGAAACTCATTTTTACTTACTTATTTCAGTTTTACTTTTAGTCTGACTGGTTGAAATATCTTGGATACAGTTAAGGGTGATGATGTTTCCTTTCAAATCTCTGCACTCCTGTCACAGCTCATTATGTTACGTTTCCATTTGTCCAATCTTCATCATTTATATGGGCAGCATCACAGCAGTTCCATATACTGTATATACGTGTATAGATACACAGGTGCTGCTTCAGTCATCCAAGAAGTGAAGTTAAGAGGAAACTGATGCTGATGTACCACGAATCCTAGTGTTATCAGACAAAGGGAAAGTAACTAGGGACAACAGTCTGAGTTTGTCAAAAAAAAAAATGTTTTCATTGTCATCATACATACATACATATCAAATGGCATGAAATAGTCACAGGTCAAAGATGTATAATCATATGAATAAGTAGCGTAAGTTCATCAGTGAATTTATGCCGTAACATCCAAACAAAAATACATTTAAAACGTGAGGAATAAAATAGTGCAGAGGACCAATAGACTTATTCAGTGCATATATGTTATGGAATAAACACTGTAAGGGATATGAAATAAGTGAATTTAGACATATTGATAAAAGACAGTGCAGAGCAGAGAAGACTGAATACCAAGCTCCAGAATACGCCCACAGGGTCATTTTGTCTGATAAATACAGCAATCCTCATGTCTGATCTTTAAAAAGAAATGTTAAATAAAAGCAGAGGGAGGCCATGGCATGTTTCATCTCTGATGGGCCATTACTCTTTCTTTTCATTTTCTGGCAGCTTTACCAGTATAAGCAAGGCCATACGGGCAACATAACATATATATGATGAGGTTGGGGTTGTTGGGGACTACTTTCAGCTGGGGAATATATTTGGTGCTTTAGTGAGTATTTCTAGCAGGAGGAGATTGTGTGTGTTGAGTCCAGAGAAATTAAGGTGTGTGTCCATGGTGATGAAGAAACATATCACTCAGAGCAACAGTGTGGCTCAGTAATGTGTTTTTAACAGTTTGACAACAGTGGAGCTCTATGGCACAGAGGAACACGATATGTCAGGCCTTGGATACACACACAATACTTGTTAGCACAGAAGGATCAACTTATCATGGGCAAGAAATCAGGCTTCTTCGGTAGAATTCAAGCTGTGTTAACCAGATTTCTCCTTTTAAATGATGTTAGGCATCCGGTGAATGAAGAAAGCGGACACTAATCGGGTTGGTTGAGTGCATGTAAATATACCGAATGACACTTTCGCTTTGTGTTCTCAAATATCCCGTTGTTATCTGATTCAAATTCTTGCCCATAAATGTTTACTCTGATTCACACACATTTCTAATAGGCTCTTTTTTGCTTTTATATAAAAAAAAAATCAAGTCCAAATCTTATCATAGTCAGCTACCCCTCCTTCTCCTTCCTTGTCAGAACAGAGAGGCGAGAGGATGTTGTCTTAGAGGGCAGGGCTTTCTGTGTGTGTGTGCCTGCAGATGTATGTTCACCCCTTCTTGCTCAAGAGAGACCATGAGGATGTGTTTTGTAACCCCAGCAGTGGGATAGCTACCTGTTTGCAGACACTCCTTTTTAATTGTTTTTTTTATGTATCCAGGAATATTTCCATTGGGCCTCTGAATCTCTCCTGGCACAGAACAAACAACAGACTTAAAACAGCGAAAAAGACAAAACAAACAGCATAAAGGATTGCACATGAAAGAAATTTGAGAGAACATATGAAATGCATTGCTGTGCTCTCTTCTAGCACTGTGGCTCTAATTCTGTATCTTTGTGGTGTAATTTAGTTTTTTTACTGTCACAGCCTTGAAGGATTAAATCCACTCCCAACTGCTCTGTATAATGTGCTGCAGGCATAATGACTTCTCTCATGTCTGAAATATTGCATTCCACTGTTCAAGTATGTTCAGTGACAGACTGGACGGGTGAGTTTAGCTCCTCCACTTTGTTCTTCTCCAGTGAAAAAAGGGAATTTCATGCACAAACCCACTCGACGAGCCTGCTGAACTCTAACCTCCAGGCTGCTTCCTGTCTGAGTTTCATTGTGCTTTTTCACTGAGAACAACCTGTAAAAGGATATGGGAAAGCTTGTTCAGGCGTTTTCACTTGTGATCTGGAAACCTGTTTGGCGTTAAGCTGAATTCCATCGCAGTTGTCCTGTTGAACTGCAGTTGCCAATTAGTTCACTGCTGGAATCCGACTCCTGCGTTTTAAGCTGGTATTAGAATAGATTTTGTGTAGTTTGCAAAACATTCCTTTCCCTGAAAACCTGGAGCAATTCTTGCATTATATCTCACTTACTGAGATCTTTCTGAACAAAAGAACATTCTTGTGAACAAATTTAACCAATGCAACCATAACCACAAGCAGTCACATCTAACATTATCATGCATTGTTTGTGTTACTGCTTGCTGTTGCAATGATCCACATTTTGCCAAAAGAGATTCATCAGAACTAATAAAGTATAAAATGTCTTATGTGATTTGATTTGGAGCTAAAATCGTGGATGAATTAACAATGGAAACAGCCCTAGTGGAATTCATCTACAACTTAAGCCAGTTTATGACAGTGACAGTGAATTACTCTTAACTAGGACACATCATGAACAGTTTTGAATGTGTCTCATATAGTTGTCACTCAGATACTGAGCTGTTCCTCTCCTTTAGATCAGATAAGCTATCTGTCCTACATGCCTGTGATCTTCTATTAAGAATTAGATAACCAACCATTTCTACATTTAAACCTGTATTAACTGATTTTTTGGAAACTTTTGGGGCATAAACACACCACACAACATATGGTCAACATGCTAGCAAACTGTTGCCTGCTTACACATTAGATATTCAGCAAAATCATCTTTCGTTTGAAGTCAGCTGGTTAGTGTTATCTTAGCTCTGGTTTGGTTTACACCAACTCCTGCAAATATTTGCCTTTTTATCTGCTCTCCAGAAGTAAGTTGCTAAGTTTGCAGTTTTGTGCTGGGCAGGTAGCATACAGCAGTTTTATTTTGGCTTTCCACTGAAAACAGCTGCCCTCTGAAAAGAAATAAAAACAGGAAAGTTGCGGGCCATAAAACCAAAACAACAAGCCCAAAGAAGCTGAAAAATTCTGTAGAACTGAGGTGAACTGCAGAGTTGGGTGATGATTATGTTTGATTTTATCTCTACAAGTGAATTTTTTCACATACATTTGGTGATTTGAGCCATTGTTAATATAAAAATATTAATTAAAGCAGCTTTAAATGGTTAGAAAACAGGGTTGGTGCTAATAGCATTTCAACTCAGGTAGAGCTTATCCTCAGCCCACATTTGTAGTCCTTTTTTAAGCTATGACTTTTTCCAAGTATTTCAAAAATATGGTCTGTTGTTTTACTAACTTACTTATGATGGGAGTTCCTTATCCTCACACTTCTGTTATTCCCTCTGTGTCTGTCCTGTCCCAAACAACCTCCAAATTCTCCAGTGAGCAGAATCTGTCTAGCCAGGCTGTGTACTCCAAGCCCCCGCCGTCGACCACCAACCACGTCGGAGGAGGAGGCGGTGAAAGCAGCCCAGAGGAAGTAGAGGTGCTGCTGTCCAATCAGAAAGCTGCGCAGCACCAGCCATCTTTTCTACGTGCCCTCATCAAAGCCTTTGGGCCCTATTTTCTGATTGGCTCGGCCTACAAAGTCCTGCAGGATATCATCACCTTCGTCAACCCTCAGCTGCTCAGGTAAACGTGTTACTACTGCTGCCTGCTTTCTTTGCTCTACCTTATTTGCAAGTTTCCAACACAACCAACATACCATTGTTCCAGTGTTCCCAAATACTATTTTCAGGATGTCTTTTTGCATGTTGTATTTGAGTTTTTGCATACTGGTCTGCTTTGCCCAGGTAGGGTAGCTGTCTTCATTTAAAATGCACCCTGTCCTTGTTCATGATGCAAAGTCATTATGTAAATACAGTATGTTTCCTTCAAGTTTCTAATAAAAGGTGGAAATTTAATGATGGCAGGTGTTCTGTGAAAGCCTTATCGCTACATTGAGATAAGGTGTCACATGGCTGACCACATAGTTTTCCTGTATTTGCTTTGTTCCGGTCATGTGGTTGAATGCAGCTAATGTATACTGATATCTGTGGTGTCACTTGTGCCTGATCATTTTCTTTCACATAGATAATGTCAAAATGTAACTCATGTGGTATGAATAGACTAGTAATACAAATTGAACTTTTCTCCTTTATGTGAAATGACTCTGGAAGCTCTGACTCATGCACTACTCTATTCAAAAATGTGCATTGCATTATTTGCTATACTGCTTTATAATTGATATGTTGAAGAATTTGATTAAATTGAGCAATTTCAAACAATTTGATCAATGTGATACAACAGAGATAAACAGAAGGAAGAAGGAAATGGAAGTAAATTTCTACAACCTTGCAACATTCGCACTGATACAATGACAATAGGAAGTGCTGACCTGGCACACTCGCTGGTCTGGTCAGTGTGTGAAGAAGTCACTTAATATAAACATATTGTAGAATATTAACTTCTTACATGTTTTTGTCACTTTTATTTATAAGAATTTAAATGTCTTTTACATATCCTGACCCAGATATAATAGCGTCCTCTTTGTTTGAAGTGGAGGTGATCTATTTATTCCATTTTCTGGAAAGGATCTTCCCTTTATTTGTCAGGAGAATGTCAGTTTTTCCAACACAAACACTATCTGTCCCTTGCAATGATCATCTGCTGTTGTCCAGCATTGACTGGGAGATTACCTTTTAAACCAGTTTTTGCAGGCAGCCAGTATAGTCCTATAGAGATACTTGTATGTCTTCCATCTTGTTGATTCTTTTTCAGACGCTTCATTAATATGCAGCTTAAAACTTAAATACTTACCTACAAGAGCAAAATTCAAACCTGTAACCAGAATCGGAAGGTTGTCAGACACATTACAGAAGACTGCTGTCAAGATTTACCCCTCCATGTTCACAACATAAAGTATTCATGTTAAATGATGTTTTCACCTGTCATTCGGCCCTGCAGTGGGTATGATGCTGTGCTGACATAAATCCTACACTCCTACACTCACCCAAGCAAAGCGCAGACACTCAGCAGCTTGGTCTGGCCTTATATCTACATTACATCTACATATTTAGGCTTTCTATTTATCTGTCAATCTATCTATATATATATATATATATATATACACACACACATATATCCACTACTCTTACATGTGATTACTAGTTATATCAAAAACACTTTTAAAGTGACCTTAGATCCTATCCTCTTGCTCTGATTGACGTATGATTTCCCAAACTGTTTTTTTCCGGCAGTCTTATGTCTTGCTTCCCTCTGCCTTTTCTAAAGCAAAGCTTGACTCCAAACTCAAAAATCCACATATGGAGAATCAAACACACCATCCTTTGTATATCATCCATTGTTCTTGTGTTAAAGATGATATTGCAGCAGTTTCATGCGGCGGCGCTATGATGATCAGCGAAGTATCCTGTCTTCGTTGAGGCACTACTGTCCGCAGTAGAAAAGGAAAAGAGAAAAGTGGTTCCATAAGTGTCGAGTTGAGTCAGAAGTATCAATAACACACTGTTGCATGCTAGCAGGTGGTTAATAGAAATACTCAGCATGTTTTATTTTGATAAGAATCATGAGCATTGGGTGATCTGAGCACAAGTGGACGGCACCAAGTATGTCAGTTCACACCTGCCATTAGAACGCATCTCCACCTGTCCTGAGTGCCCACTTGTGATCAGATCTCACTCCCCCACTCTAAAATGAAAAAGAAGAAGCTTGCTTGGCGGGTGAGCAATCAGTTGGCCCAAATGGACGTCAGACACTGTGTTTCGTGTGTACTCCATCCACAAGAATGAATTTTGCCTGTTGTGGCTTCTTCTTGTTTTGCACTTTACCATGACACCATTGGTGTGGGAATAAGGATGTACTCCGCTCACACAAAGGATATCAGTTGAGGAGGGGGTCCTTCATTGTGGCTGAGTACTCATTTTCATACACACTGCTGAAAGAATGTCACCATATGTAGCCCAGACCACCTCTGAGTGATTGTGTCTAAGTGTGTCCTCAACATGTCTTGGACGCATTTACAGCTGTACTCAGAACTGTCCACATGTGATCAGATCACACAAGAGGCATGTTACACCAGGTGTAAACAGGGACTATGAACTTGTGAAGATATGCAAATGAGGGTGTGCTGACCCACTCGCAGCAGGGAAGAAACAAGGCTTCTAAAGTGTCTGTCAATGTGAGAAATTCTTCTTGGACTAATTCATCTTGGACTACTTGTGTTGTCTACTCAATGCTTGGCTTTGATGTTGTATTAGGGGTCAGTGCAGAGAGGCCGTGATATTTTACCTGATAGTTGTTCCCTTTCGTCACTCTTGTAGGTTGCTGATCTCGTTCACAAAACAGAAGGATGTTCCTGATTGGTGGGGTTACTCGCTGGCCTTCCTCATGTTTTTCACAGCCGTGCTGCAGACTCTCATCCTCCACCATCATTTTCAGTACTGTTTTGTCACCGGCATGAATGTACGCACAGCTATCATAGGAGCTATCTACAGGAAGGTATGCTCAAAATTCTCACACAGTGTTCTGTATGAGGTCTCAAGAAACCTCATAGAGCACATTTCAACTTAGGGCAGAAACAGTATGCGTCATGGAAAAGGAATTTCTCACAGTGTTATCCTCCATTCCTGTCTTGCAGGCTCTAGTGATTACTAATGCTGCCAAACGCTCATCTACGGTGGGAGAGGTGGTCAACCTGATGTCTGTGGATGCACAGAGGTTCATGGACCTCACCACCTTCCTCAACATGTTGTGGTCTGCTCCTCTTCAGATTGTTTTGGCACTGTATTTCCTCTGGCAGGTATGTACACAAATTAAACATGGATTATTGTAAATGTCATGTAAATTGTTTATCTCTGAATTTCTTTAAATATATTTGCATAAATGTACTGACTGCTGTATTTTACAGAACCTTGGTCCATCTGTGCTGGCTGGAGTGGCTGTCATGGTCATGCTGATCCCTTTTAATTCTGTCATCGCCATGAAGACACGAGCCTACCAGGTGAAATGTCACCCTCGGACTTGGTGATGATTTAATGATAGTGTCTGCTGACCTCCAGCGGAAGCTTAACAGTGATATAAGCATATTTGTTGTTTGACATTTTCTAATGAATTATTCCAAGCACATTGGGTTGGTAATGTTTGTGTTTTATACATGTATTTCTTCTGCATGCATAAAAATGGAATACGGTTACTCGCATTTACCATCAGTTTGAACTTGTTATATGTGAGTTCATTCAGTTTTGAGCACATTTGAACACAATGATTCATTTGCAACATGTGCTGTAAGTAAAGCGAGTGTGAAATGTCTTTTTAGATTATTATACATCATTCATGGAGTTGGCACTTCAGAGAAGTTACCTTTGTCCACTTGTCCCTGTTTTTGGTGTATGGTTAGTCTATTAATCCACAGAAATAGACCACTATGTCTTCTTGTCCCTTTCTTTGTCCTCCTCTTCCTGTCCACCTCCCTCAGGTGGAGCAGATGCAGTACAAGGACTCTCGCATCAAACTAATGAACGAGATCCTGAACGGCATCAAAGTCCTAAAGCTGTATGCCTGGGAGAACTCCTTCAAAGAAAAGGTCCTGGCCATTCGGCAGAAGGAGCTCAATGTGCTGCGCAAAACAGCGTACCTTGGAGCTCTGGCCACCATGGCCTGGACCAGTGCCCCTTTCCTGGTAGGCTCAGTCCAGATGTCTGGAAGCTGGTTTTCTCCCAAGAGGCTTTGCTATGTGACATTAACTTGGTTAGGAATTATGCATTTGGTGAATGTCATGATCAGATGTGGCCATTTTATTCTGTTTTGTTATATGCAGTGAAAGTTGAATGCAAATATGCGAAACTGTCTTTGTATTTGTTATTTTCTGAAGATGACAGCATGTGCAGCAGCACTGTTGTTAGTGTGCTTGTTATAGGAAATCTTGTTGTCTCCAGACAGCCTTTGTATACTCATATGTCATGTATGATAGCTGTGAAAACAATTAAATAGATGTTCAGATAGCCCCATGTGAAGCTATGGCTACCCCTAGTGGGGATCTGGACCTCCAGGTTGAGAACTAGTGGCCTAGTTTGTGGTCCAAAATTACAAAGGAGCTTTACTAGAAACTGTTTTGAATGGTGATAAAGAGCTCCTTTGTTTAGAAACTGTCACTGGAAGAGAATATTTGGGTCAGTTTTGAAATTGATATTTTAATAACCTTACTGGCAAAAACTAGCTGCATATTAATAACACTTAAGCACATATTAGGACATCTAAGCATCATGGGTATTAAGGATCTACCGCTGGCAAAGTGTTCCTTATTTGTCCACACTGCAGGTGGTCACCCTCCTCGCTGCATATCACTGCTGTTCCATGTACTTATACCATTCACATCAAATGAACAGATTTTTCAGACAGAGAAAACAGGTTGTGAACAGAACGTTGACATCACCTTTTAAGTTGATTTGGTGACCTTGTTAGCAAACAGTTTCATATTTATACATCCAGCAGATATGCAGCAATGTTAGCATTCATTTGGACTTATGTTTATCTCCACCAACCCTGATGGAAATATCACCACTATGTTCACCAGCTAGTCGCCAGCAGGCAGAGAGACACACATTGCTATAGACTTGGAGTTAGTGATCAAATTTTTGTCCAAGGCACACTGGCTATGTTAGCCATACAAGGCTAATATGAAGCGATGGATGGCCAGCCACACGATGATGAGCCGTTATCTTCCAGTGTAATGTTTAGTATAAGCTAACAGTTTTACACAATACTTGCCGGTGAAAAGTGGCACCTGTTAGAGGAGCACAAGTCCCAACGTGTTTGTAATTAGACTTGTGTAGACTTGTGACCCATGCTGAGTCCATTTTTCACCTAGTGTTTTTTTAGTGTGTAGGACTCTTGCATGATATGCTGCACAAGTTAACAGAATTTCATGTTAAATTTTACCCTTTCTAGAACTTCAAGCAACCTTTACATAGATGGCAGGATAGTTAATAATCTTACAACTTGCCCCTCTCTCCACCTAATAGCCCCTACAAAGCGCAAATATCATAGCAACATCACACACCACTTTTCATCAGCTGACTGCCTGTTCACTGACCTAAATCATAAATTTAGAGAAAAGCAGTACATGATCCAGCAGGTCTGTTGGTTTTATGTTCTGTGAAGCAGAGAAATGTCTGTGTCTCCTTTTCTGTTTTGGCTGGCATCTATTCCATAACCTGCAACAGGTTTAATAGGTCACATGACAACATTTAATTATGCTATTGGCTGATTTCTTTTGCGGTAATAAATGTTTTATTTGTCAGATAAATACACACTTCATAGCAGTGATTCTAAACACCATGAATATCACCAGCTGTTGCTGATAAGGTCATTGCTGAGTCACTGGTTGACTCAGATCAGTGTGTGTGTGTGTGTGTGTGTGTGTGTGTGCGTGTGCGTGCGTGCGTGCGTGCGTGCGTGCGTGCGTGCGTGCGTGCGTGCGTGCGTGCGTGCGTGCGTGCGTGCGTGCGTGTGTGTGGCGCATCACAGTACTGACTGATAACTGACTGTAAACTGGTGGACCATGTTGAGCAGCCTCTTTGCCCATGTGTGTCCAGGTTGCCCTAACAACTTTTGCCGTGTATGTGACTGTGGATGAGAACAACATCCTGGATGCAGAGAAGGCCTTTGTGTCGCTCTCGCTCTTTAACATCCTCAGGTTTCCTCTCAGCATGCTTCCCCAAGTCATCAGCAATATTGTCCAGGTTGGAACTTCTTCTTTTTTTTCTTGTCCTGTCTTTTCTGCATGTGTTTGTTTACAGGCTTCATTAAGTGCCTGTGTGTTTATTCTGCATTGCAGGCCAGTGTCTCACTGAAGCGAATCCAAGGTTTCCTGAGTCATGATGAGCTGGACCCAAATTCAGTAGACAGAAAGAACACAGCCACAGGTAAAATTAAACACTGCTCCTCCTTTGACTGGGGTTGAATTACAAGTTGTTTTGTTTTTTCCCTACCCTGCCCAGCTTCTTTCAGTTTTTGACATTTCTGATGTCATTGCATGTGCTTTAAACAGACTTAAATGACTGCAGGAGACCTACCTTGAGAAAATATGCTTTGTTATTATATGTCATCATTCCATTGTGTAAACTCCATCAGCTCATTAAATTCAAGGCTTTATGGCAAAGTTACTACTGTCCACCTGTACCTTTCACCCAGTGACTGATAGCCTGAAGCTTTTGGATGACTAACCCATAAATTCCACCGGGCACAGCTATGCCATGTTCACAGTGCTTGCAATTCCACCAGACATGCTGTGGCGCGTTTCAGAAGCGTCCCAGAGGCAGCTTTCCATTGTGCTCCATGGAGAATACGCTCCCAGTCTATTTTTGACAGACGAGCGCAGAGCAGATCAAGCCAGACAGGAAGTCACACACAGGAACGCCATAGAGAGTCTGGGAAATTTTCAAAATAAAACTCCTGATCATACATTAACAATAAATACAGTTAAAACAGACAAAAAGAGAAAACCTATTACTATATAGCCTACTTATCCATGGTAGAAGCACAAATATCAAGGAATAATTACCAAATCAATGAAATCTGAAAAGTCAACAAAATCAGTCAGGTAAAACACTTCTGAAACATTCTCAGTGGGGTTTGAAGCCCTGTTGAGGGCAGGACAAAACTATGTCACAGCTGGAATGCAACACAGCCGTGCCTGGTGGAATCTGCAGGTAATAGTTAAAAAATGCCTGTCACTCTTTTTTCCTGTCAGACTCTATCACACTGTCACCAGCTCAAAAGCTGCTGAAAACAAATTCACATGAGATTGTGTTGCTCAACAGAGTATTCAGTGACTGTCATCAACGGGAAATTCACCTGGGCTAAAGAAGATCCTCCTGTTCTGCACAAGTAGGTCATGAAAAGCCATATTCTATATCAAGGGTGGGGAATCTTTTTCCTGTCAAGTGACATTTCAGTTTTTGTAACATTCTTTGAGGGCAATAGTGAATTATCCAACATGTATGTATATCGTGTCACAAATGTTGTTGAGAAATAGTGGAAGCACTTCATCAACCCAACGAGTAGCTGCTGTGCTGTCATTACATCATCCCTGATCCTAACATCAGGCATCTGCTTATCATTAGTAATTCCAGATCCTGTTTGATGCAGCAACACATCCAAGCCTGTTTGCAAGAGCTTCTGGCCCTGTGATCATTAGATCTGACATGGTGACCATCGTCAAAGACAAAAAAATCACGTAGTCTGATCCAGGCATTTTCCACTTTTCCTGGTGCTAGCAGCTTCACTGCAGCAACAAATTCTCCTTCTGAATGAGGTTTCAGTTTGTTAGCTATTAGCCCCCTCACCACAAAACTTGCCTGCAGAACACTGTCTCTGTCAGAATGTGGTCTTGTGAAAGCTGCTTGTTAGCCACCCAAACTCCACTGAAGAATGTTAACTTTAAGACTCAGGCAGAGCAGCAGGTTCCCCAGTCCTGCACTGTTTGTGTTTGTCATGCCTGAGGCTATTCTTAAAACATGTGAATCTTGACTTTGTTTGTAGTATTAACGTGATGGTGCCCCAGGGCTCCCTGCTGGCAGTGGTGGGCCACGTTGGCTGTGGGAAGTCCTCCCTCATCTCTGCGCTGCTTGGTGAAGTGGAGAAACTGGAGGGAGAAGTCTCTGTTCAGGTAGGACTTCACTTCATGTTTTGTAGAACATACAAGCAAGGAGCATATTATTTTATCTTTATGTTGCTTTCAATCAATATTTTTATGTGAACAGTGGATCAAATGACCACATGCAGGGTTGTCGTGATGAACCCCACGGAGAATCACCTGACACTTTGCAGTTCAACTCAGCAAGCATTTTAGTCTTTCATTTCATGTTTTGGTTTTAGTTAGGTCACTGTGAGAGTTTACGGGAGCAGCAGATAGCTGTTTTTTAAACCCACTGTTGGTGCTGGTGATCATTATGCAGCATTTACCAGCTAAGAGACTCCCTATTACCTATGGAAGTGGTAAAGAGAAGTGTTGGCCTCTCTCTTCAGGGGTCAGTGGCATACGTGCCTCAGCAGGCCTGGATACAGAATGCCACCCTGCGGGACAACATCCTGTTTGGGAGATCCTTCAATGAGCAGAAGTATCGCTGTGTACTTGATGCATGTGCCTTAACTCCTGACCTGGAAGTGCTGCCTGGAGGAGACATGACTGAGATTGGCGAGAAGGTACTGAGTAACCTCTTTTTTTATTTCTATTTCCAGGTGTCTGCTCTGGTTCTGGTTTCCTTTCAGCAATTCTTGATGTCTGTCAGTTCTTAGTTTGCTAGACATGTTTCCACAATTTTAGGTTATGTCATGAGAAACAACATTTGTTCTTGCTAATATGCTACTGAAAAAGTCACATGGTACATTGGCCAATAGCCACAGTCATTTAAGTGATTTTGATGATTCTGCAGGGCATCAACCTCTCAGGTGGGCAGAGACAGAGGGTGAGTCTGGCCCGGGCTCTGTACAGTGACGCTGATGTCTACCTGCTGGACGACCCGCTGTCCGCTGTGGACTCCCACGTAGCCAAACACATCTTTGACAACCTCATCGGTCCAGAAGGAGTGCTAAAGGGAAAGGTGAGGGGAGAGTAAATTGAGGTTTTCATCTTTTTTGTGATATAAAAAGCCCCTGTAAAGTACACTGCAGAGGTAAATGAACTACAAGGTAGGGTTAGTAAACATATGACATTTACCTTTAGTCCTCTTCACTGCATGAACCTATCATGAATGTGGTCCTCTGAGTCAGAACAACTCTCTGTTTCAGGCTTGTGTAGCTCAGAGTAGTAGCATTTTTATCCACGCTAGTGGCATTGCTCCATGGACAGCAATGTCCATCTGTAGTTGGTCTTTCAACCACTTTGGTCCAGACTGAAATATCTGAACAACTATTGATATAAAATTTTGTACAGACATTGATGGTCCTCAGATTATGAGTCCAACTTACTTTGGTGATCCCCCGATTTATAGTCACATCACAATTGTCTCAAAATCAGGCTAGATTTGTGTAGTCTGATCCAGACATGAGACGTGATCCAGACGTGATAGCTAGGGTCAGTGTGATTTGGCCTTCATGGTGAACATTACCAAAAACCTCACAGAGCTGTACCTCAAGCTCCAGTCAGTTTCTCAGCTTCTGCTTTCAAATGTGAAATTATTTGAAGCTAAATTAAAGCTGTAGCAAGTGCAGCTGGAATGGAGAAATGCTGTGCATCATATTCTACAAGAACAAAATCCTGCTCTGACATCTGAATATGGTGCTGAGTCCTTCAAGTATTTGGTGAGAGGTTTCAGGACATGAAAACCAAACAAAAAGAACTGAACATATTTACTATGCTGTTTAATGTGGAATCAGCTGATGTGTCTATAACCAACAACATGACATCATTGAGCTGCAAAGCAACAACCTTCTACTGTGAGCAGCTCTTTTCAAAACTGAGTCTTGCAAAGACTCATTTCTGCTTAAGCTTGACTGGCCCAAACCTTGAAACCTAGCTGCAAGTAGCATCATCATCACTGCCATCTGACCTACCCTCGGTAGGCAAAAGGATTCCCACCCCTGCTCTAAGCACTGCTGTTCCTAAGTACAGCCTTGCAAAGCTGCTAGCATAGCTATAGACTGTGTATTGAAAGGAAGAGAAGGAAGTGGCATCTTATCTGCTTACCGGAAAAGAAGCTGCATCTTTATCAGTTTAGTACATGTTGGCTTTCATATTTATTACACCAGTTTCTGATAAGAGCTGTTTGAGTTCCTGTGTGACTAGATTCTGTTGGGAAACCACACATATTACAACAGTGAACATGTCTTTGAAGTTGAGCTGGTTGTGAAAGGTTAGCCTGTGTTCGACTGTGGGCTTTGTTTTAACGTTGAGAAATTTGTGTGTAGTTTATAAGATAACAAGGTTTCTTTTGTTGTTTGACTCCAGACACGTATTCTAGTGACACATGGCATCAGCTTCCTGCCTCAGGTGGATAACATTGTGGTGATGGTGGAGGGCAGGGTGTCAGAGATGGGCTCCTACCAGGAGCTGCTCAGTCAGAACGGAGCCTTCTCAGAGTTTCTGAGGAACTATGCCCTGGAGGACATCATGGAGGAGGACGAGTCTGCTGGTAGAGCATTTCTTCTTCTACACTTATATTATTGTCATCAGCATCTCATCTTATTGTAATGGTAGCTTTGAAAAAGCTGCGTAACATAATGCTAACAATGCTTTCACAGATGAGTTAATCGAAAATGAGGAATTGTTCCCTGATGATGCCCTGAGCAACCACACAGACATGGTGGACAATGAACCAGTGGTCAATGAAGCAAAGAGAAATTTCATGAGGTAGAGCAAATATTTTAAGATTTTAAGATTAACAACCTTAAAGGCTAGTTAGTAGATTAGAGTTCTTCAAGCGTTCTTTTCTTTAGATAGGATTAGGCTCAGGGGAGTCATTTTTCTAAATCACCACACACACATATAGCAGACGTGCTCTTCTGGTGGGTTTTTTGTATGTGGGATCTTCCAAATATGCGCCATACATATATTGATACTAATTTCTCTCCCTTTATAGGCAGCTCAGCATCATTTCATCAGACGGAGAGAAGCCTAGATCCCGCTCAGTGAGGAGACACGGCTTCAGCCAGAAGAAACACTCAGAGCCACAAGAGAAGCAGAAATCACATGAGACGGAGAAACTCATCCAGGCAGAGACTGCAGAAACAGGCAGGGTCAGTCCATCTAATCTCCTCTCATGGAAATATGTGCACCTTTAATCACAGGGGAAGCACTGGTGTCATCAAATGATCTTATTTATGAAGAACAGTACTTCCAAATCTGTATTTCTTTGTCATTACATCCTCAAACAAAAACACTCCTCCTCCATAATATTGCAGTATCACAATATTACGTTTTTATTGTTTCATAGAAACATAAATTCACAAAGTGAAAATATTTACGTAAACATAATTATGACTTTTACACCTTTTTCACTTGCCTTTCTGAGCTGACCTTGTGTGAACTGCTCTGTCACTCCTAACCAGGTGAAGACGAAGGTGTACCTTGAGTATGCCAAGGCGGTGGGACCTCTGCTGTCTGTGTTCATCTGTTTTCTGTACGCCTGCCAGAGTGCTGCAGCCATTGGAGCAAACATCTGGCTCAGCCAGTGGACCAATGACGCCTCGAAAAATCAGACTCAGGAGAATGTTCATATGAGGGTGGGGGTGTACGCAGCACTGGGCATTGCACAAGGTAAGAAATACTGAGTGTCACAATAAGCACTGAATGATGGTCATTTTAAAGTTAAACCCTTTTATTTCTACGCATTTGTTGTTTTCTATAAACAATTCAGTAGAATATGCATTTGCAAAGACGTGCAAACTGTGTTTTCCGGTTTAATGTGCTGCCACATCATGGTGCTAAAATCATTTTTGAACCTGAACAGCTGCTTTAACTCCATGGTGCCAAATGCCACTTCCACCCACACAGCTTCTTGTTGCAGAGGTCGCTGGAATTAACTAAATGTATTTGATTTGCAGACAGTTAAAAGGTCTCTTTTTATACAGTAAGCTGTCTGGAGAGATTCTTTTGGCAAAAGTATATTCACCAAACATGGCTTTAATACACATCAGCACATAACAATTAGTATGCATTGTTATTGTTTGCTGGTTTTTGTTTGCTGAATGCATGGAGGCTGTTCCTTTTACAGAGTTTCATCTCTACATTCAGGACAGACGCTGCCTGTGTTCTACTAGTGATTCCATTGCTTTCTCATTCCACATTAAGACCTTCCTCTCAAATATCTTTTTCCTCCACTCCTACTCCTCTGGTTCAACCCCACCTCAGGTATCCTGGTCATGATGTCTTCCTTCACACTTGCCATGGGGAACATCGGCGCAGCCAGGAAGCTGCACTATAATCTCCTCGTCAACAAACTTCACACGCCGCAGTCTTTCTTTGATACCACACCTATAGGACGAATTATCAACCGCTTCTCCAAGGATGTCTATGTCATAGACGAGGCTCTTCCAGCCACCGTTCTCATGTTACTGGGCACCGTCTTCACATGTCTCTCCACCATGATAGTTATCCTTTCCAGCACACCCATCTTTGCTGTTGTCATAGTGCCGCTGGCTTTCATATACGTCTTTGTCCAGGTACTCGGGAAAATATTGATCATGTGCCAGATGATTCTCTCTGTTCCTCTTTTCTTTGCAAAGTTGTGACTCTTCTTCTTCCTGGAATGGCGTGCCGCATGCATGTTGACGCAGCAGCTTTTTGTAACCTTTCAGTTTTGGCCTTTGTTTCTCCGTAGCCTGCGATGTTGTCCATATGAGCGGCAGGGAGTATCTTCTTTTCAATCATAAATTTTCTTCACTCCTTCCGCAGCCAAAACACCTCCTGTCCTGCTCCCAGTCAGCTTACACACACTCTCACACAAACACACACACACACACACATATAAAGACATGTAGACTGTCATGTTTAGAAATACAGTAGGCCCCATTATGCACATAATATACTGAAGTCACTTTAATGTACAACCTGATCTGAGAGCACTATTTATGTTAGGAACCAAAAGTAATGTTGCTTAGTCTTTAGTGATCTATAACCTCCCTCTAGTGGTAGACAAGTGTTAATACAGCTTGGATATAGTTTGTTTAATGCGTCTGATGTATATCAGTGAGTCTGACTGCAGGGTGTCAGGATTTGTTTTAGGTATTAAAATGTGTAATGGCCGGTTAAATAACGGGCAGTTTGTGTGTAACAAGTTCCTCTGGTTCTTGGAAGACTTCAGAGATTTCCCTCTAAGCCTTTCAAAGGTTTTGATATGACTATTTATTGGTTTATAGTCAAGAGTTAGGCTTTGATTCAATATATCTATAATATCTATTAAAGACAGTAGTGGCACTTTAAACGAAGTAGAGAAGGAGAGTAATACACTTCCAAAGACTCGACGTCTACATAAGTAACTGTATATAAATTACGATAAGATGAATTAGAAATAAGCAGATTTTCTGTCGAAGAAATGTTTAAAACCAATGCGTCACTTACAATTTAGATTTAGCTTTGAGAGATTTTCCATTTATTCTTCTAAACATCCAGGATACTCAGTGCAACACTGACCCGTAGATATTTGTCAGCTTCCTGATCATAAGCACAGCCTGGTATAACTGAGGTGCAGTTGTATGAGAAATGTGATTAGGATGAGGGATGCACTGACCCTTTCCACCTGATGAGTATCAGACATGATGTGACCAATGTAATTAAATATAATTTTTTCTTCAGTGTCATTATAAAATTTGGTATTTCCACTACTTTCATTCAGTTATGGCATGCTGCAGGCCACAGTAATCCCTGGTCTCATGTTGCCAGACATAAGAATGATTTATGTGATTGATAAGTTTCATGTCCTTTGGGAAAAAAGAGCACTGGTATTGTGTTAGTACTCACAATCAACAGATACCCTGAGATAATGTATTGCAATCAGTTTGAGGAGAGAAAAAGCTGGGTTGGTGTATCCTTAATTAGGACAAATACATTATATGAAGGTAAAACAGCTGCCTGCAGCATATCTTTCCCAATCAACACTACTCTCTTCAACTTGAAGCGCAGCACAGCCATTGCTATAAAATATTTACTACAAATGTGTGGCACCCACAGGAGGTAGATGACTTCCTCTTAGGGTTGAATTCACATTTGTGGATATAATCAAAGTACCTGTGGGTGGCCTTGTAATGTTAAAGCTGATGAGGCATGCAGTGATAGATGGAGACAAAAGTTTATTTTCTGACACCTAGGTTGTATCACATGATTTGTACTGAAGCCTCTCTCTGCTTTTAGGAAAGTGTATTGGCACAGAAGTGATGCGTCTTATGCTTTCTGTTTAAGTGGAGGGCACACATTGTAAATATTAGACTTGGTAGTTAGCTCAAGCTTTAATAACCACCGTGGCAGCACACACAAAAAGAAAGAAGGCCCACCACTAAAAAAATGAAAAAGAAAACAACTTTCTCTTTGTCTTGTTTTCAGTCTCATAAGGTGTTATAAAAGCTACAATTATGTACCAAATGTGACTCTGTGAAACCTGCAATGACAGTGGAAGTTGCCAATAGACATTAGGAACAGGTCCTAATCTATTTAACACAGGTGTTGTTGTGTTGTCACACTTGACCCCTCCCCCTCCCCCTCCCCCTTCTCGCAGGTGTGCTGTTGTTGGTTAACTGCCTGTTGTGCCGGGCCTACAGTATGCTGCGAGCAGCCAAGCTCATGCACCGCAACATGCTTCAGGGGGTCCTGCGAGCTCCGCAGGCCTTCTTCGAGAGCACCCCCACTGGGCGGTTACTAAACCGCTTCAGCAAAGACATGGATGCTATAGACTCCCACATCCCAGACAATATTGACATATGGATGCGCACTTTCTGGTACACACTGAATGTGCTGCTCATATGCTCTGCCCTCACCCCAATGTTCCTCATAGTCATAGCCCCATTAATGGTGTTCTATTGGTGGGTTCAGGTAAATAGGAAACTGTCTGCTAACTTATTAATACAACATGCATGTCAGCGAGTGTTGTTGAGTGTGTGTGTGTGCTGGTAGACTGTTGCCTGTGGTTGAGGTGCTGATTACTGCTGTTCTACTGCTGTAGGTGCAGTGTGGTTTGATATCTGCTAGTCCAGTAGTCACAGCTGGCAGGAGCCTCAGTGGCTCAGTGACCAGTCTGTAGTTTTAGATAGTGGAAGCACTAGTCAGCAGCACTGCTTTGCTCAGTTGGTGACACCAATAATCTTTTAACATTATACTATGAAGTTCAATTTGAATATTTTTTTATTTTTGTCAAGGTAGAATTGTAGTTATATGACATAAATCCTCAGAGGCAGGGCTGCTCTGGAGGCAGAAATAATCTCACTATTTGTACTGAGTGTGTAGATTCATCTCATTCATACAGGGAGTACAGTGTCCAGTCAGAACTGAGTTTGTCTGTTGCTTTGCTACTCAACTGTCTGCTAACTGAAAGAAGACATCTTTCTGTAGTCCATCCAGTCTCTCTCTAACCATACTTACTTCTCTGTTGGGATCTTGATTGCCAGGAGGGACCTCTCTGCCTGATCGCTACAATAACTTCAGCACTCTGAGGTTTAATGAGGCTATTCCTGCCACAGGAGCAGCTCTGTCTGACAGCAGTTGATAATGGTGGTGTGTGTAGTGTTTTAATTAATTATGATTGTGCTCATGTGGTATCATTCTGAGATAAACAGCTTTTGAGTGTAGGGCATCAGATTTAAGTCTTTTAATGGCCATTTTAGATCTACTGTAGTGATCGAAACACACTCCTGTCCCTGACCTCAAGATGGCACAGTTTGACATATTTCTGTAATTACAGCTGGTTAAAGGGGCACTCCACCAGTTCTACACATGAAGTTCTGTTTACAGGTCACAAGGAGTAATAAGCCTTTGAAAATACTCGTACAATGTCGTCTGTGGGGCTCAGGGGGGAGCTCTCCAAACTGAAAAAAATAACCCAGGTCATCAGGGTTATCTCACCTTGGGCCTTGGACTTAATTGAGACTATTTTTTCTTTATTTTTCTTTCTTTATTTATTTATTTATTTGTAACAGAAAGTCTGCAATACAAACTGGAGGTGTGGGATTTGAAAGCATCCAGTGACTTAGTCTTGGGAATCCCCCAACTCAATGGAAGTGACTTAATTGTTGGAGTAGCCCTTTAACACCACTGGGTAGAGATTATAGAACGTTAGCTGTTTGGCAAGTTAAACAATCAAATTATTATTCCTTCCATCTTTTATCCTTTCTGTTCATTTTATAAACATACTTGCACTTATAAATCTGCTAGATTTCGAAAACAAAGATTTGACTTGAAATCATCAGTCACAAAGAGACGTTAAAGAGACTTTAGGGCATGGGGCGTTTAGGGTATGTGTGCTCACCTTTAACATTTACTCTATGCTAATTGGTCCTCCAAATGGCTAAAATCAGCTGTGTTGACATAAGCTAATATTATTCTTCTGGCTTTGTAATGGCATCCATCCTGCATGGGCTCTGTCTTTGCTGCATCATTTGTCTATCTTGCTGTCGGAGAGGCTTTTGTTTGAATGATACATGTCAAAATTCTGCAAATGAAATCCAACCTACTCACTGTATTAATATCATGGCACATATATAACAGATACTATGGGAAACTAAGCTTTTAACATTTTCCAAGTTATTGTGTTTTTTTATTAGGCTATAAATTTGATTTTAATGCAAAATATGTGTGATGAAAACAAAACACCTGCAGTTTAACATCAATGGATAGCACACATTTTATTTAAAGGGTAAGGCATTCTCATAACTCAAGTTAACGCAGGAGAAATTGATTGTCGACTTTGCATGTCGACTTTGAACTCACCACCTCTGAGGAGCTTGTGTAACATTAGCTGGCATCCTATCAAAAATGCGTAAATTGGAATATCAAATGAGCACTGCAGATGTTTTGTTCACACAGGCTTTCTTCATTACTCTGTGTGCGTGCGAATGTGTATGTGTGTGGGCTCATCTGTGTGCATCATAATTATTTTTGAAAATCTGAGCATCTGTGACGTCCTGTTAAGTTGTAATGTTGTTTTTGTCTCTCAACCCCTGTAGAGATTTTATGTTGCGACATCTCGACAGCTAAAGCGTCTGGAGTCAGTCAGCCGCTCGCCCATATACTCCCATTTCTCGGAGACCGTCACTGGCACTAGTGTAATCCGAGCCTATGGCAGACAGTCTGCCTTTGTTCTGATGAGTGATATGAAAGTGGATGACAACCAAAAGAGTTACTACCCTGGTATAGTGTCCAACAGGTAAGTGCCCTGTTTCAGCTTAGCAGAACACCAGCTGTGTTCCAGTATTGTGATAAAACTTTGTATCATCTTTTATTCGTCTGTCACAACCACTGCTGGGATGGATGAGGAATAGTTTGACATCTTAGAGATTACACTTATTCACTTTCTTGCCGCGAGTTTGATGGGGTCATGTCTGTAATATATAATATAATATAATATAATATAATATAATATAATATAATATAATATAATATAATGGCATAACCCCCATAAAACCACAACTTTAAAACAGCTTCTTACACTTTGGTGTTAAACATGACATAACACACAAACTATAGCATGCTAAATAGTGAGCTTAGGTGGCGCATCCAGACATGACAGCTGTATCAGTCTCCTCATCCGACTCTCAGCAAATANACAGTATGCTGCGAGCAGCCAAGCTCATGCACCGCAACATGCTTCAGGGGGTCCTGCGAGCTCCGCAGGCCTTCTTCGAGAGCACCCCCACTGGGCGGTTACTAAACCGCTTCAGCAAAGACATGGATGCTATAGACTCCCACATCCCAGACAATATTGACATATGGATGCGCACTTTCTGGTACACACTGAATGTGCTGCTCATATGCTCTGCCCTCACCCCAATGTTCCTCATAGTCATAGCCCCATTAATGGTGTTCTATTGGTGGGTTCAGGTAAATAGGAAACTGTCTGCTAACTTATTAATACAACATGCATGTCAGCGAGTGTTGTTGAGTGTGTGTGTGTGCTGGTAGACTGTTGCCTGTGGTTGAGGTGCTGATTACTGCTGTTCTACTGCTGTAGGTGCAGTGTGGTTTGATATCTGCTAGTCCAGTAGTCACAGCTGGCAGGAGCCTCAGTGGCTCAGTGACCAGTCTGTAGTTTTAGATAGTGGAAGCACTAGTCAGCAGCACTGCTTTGCTCAGTTGGTGACACCAATAATCTTTTAACATTATACTATGAAGTTCAATTTGAATATTTTTTTATTTTTGTCAAGGTAGAATTGTAGTTATATGACATAAATCCTCAGAGGCAGGGCTGCTCTGGAGGCAGAAATAATCTCACTATTTGTACTGAGTGTGTAGATTCATCTCATTCATACAGGGAGTACAGTGTCCAGTCAGAACTGAGTTTGTCTGTTGCTTTGCTACTCAACTGTCTGCTAACTGAAAGAAGACATCTTTCTGTAGTCCATCCAGTCTCTCTCTAACCATACTTACTTCTCTGTTGGGATCTTGATTGCCAGGAGGGACCTCTCTGCCTGATCGCTACAATAACTTCAGCACTCTGAGGTTTAATGAGGCTATTCCTGCCACAGGAGCAGCTCTGTCTGACAGCAGTTGATAATGGTGGTGTGTGTAGTGTTTTAATTAATTATGATTGTGCTCATGTGGTATCATTCTGAGATAAACAGCTTTTGAGTGTAGGGCATCAGATTTAAGTCTTTTAATGGCCATTTTAGATCTACTGTAGTGATCGAAACACACTCCTGTCCCTGACCTCAAGATGGCACAGTTTGACATATTTCTGTAATTACAGCTGGTTAAAGGGGCACTCCACCAGTTCTACACATGAAGTTCTGTTTACAGGTCACAAGGAGTAATAAGCCTTTGAAAATACTCGTACAATGTCGTCTGTGGGGCTCAGGGGGGAGCTCTCCAAACTGAAAAAAATAACCCAGGTCATCAGGGTTATCTCACCTTGGGCCTTGGACTTAATTGAGACTATTTTTTCTTTATTTTTCTTTCTTTATTTATTTATTTATTTGTAACAGAAAGTCTGCAATACAAACTGGAGGTGTGGGATTTGAAAGCATCCAGTGACTTAGTCTTGGGAATCCCCCAACTCAATGGAAGTGACTTAATTGTTGGAGTAGCCCTTTAACACCACTGGGTAGAGATTATAGAACGTTAGCTGTTTGGCAAGTTAAACAATCAAATTATTATTCCTTCCATCTTTTATCCTTTCTGTTCATTTTATAAACATACTTGCACTTATAAATCTGCTAGATTTCGAAAACAAAGATTTGACTTGAAATCATCAGTCACAAAGAGACGTTAAAGAGACTTTAGGGCATGGGGCGTTTAGGGTATGTGTGCTCACCTTTAACATTTACTCTATGCTAATTGGTCCTCCAAATGGCTAAAATCAGCTGTGTTGACATAAGCTAATATTATTCTTCTGGCTTTGTAATGGCATCCATCCTGCATGGGCTCTGTCTTTGCTGCATCATTTGTCTATCTTGCTGTCGGAGAGGCTTTTGTTTGAATGATACATGTCAAAATTCTGCAAATGAAATCCAACCTACTCACTGTATTAATATCATGGCACATATATAACAGATACTATGGGAAACTAAGCTTTTAACATTTTCCAAGTTATTGTGTTTTTTTATTAGGCTATAAATTTGATTTTAATGCAAAATATGTGTGATGAAAACAAAACACCTGCAGTTTAACATCAATGGATAGCACACATTTTATTTAAAGGGTAAGGCATTCTCATAACTCAAGTTAACGCAGGAGAAATTGATTGTCGACTTTGCATGTCGACTTTGAACTCACCACCTCTGAGGAGCTTGTGTAACATTAGCTGGCATCCTATCAAAAATGCGTAAATTGGAATATCAAATGAGCACTGCAGATGTTTTGTTCACACAGGCTTTCTTCATTACTCTGTGTGCGTGCGAATGTGTATGTGTGTGGGCTCATCTGTGTGCATCATAATTATTTTTGAAAATCTGAGCATCTGTGACGTCCTGTTAAGTTGTAATGTTGTTTTTGTCTCTCAACCCCTGTAGAGATTTTATGTTGCGACATCTCGACAGCTAAAGCGTCTGGAGTCAGTCAGCCGCTCGCCCATATACTCCCATTTCTCGGAGACCGTCACTGGCACTAGTGTAATCCGAGCCTATGGCAGACAGTCTGCCTTTGTTCTGATGAGTGATATGAAAGTGGATGACAACCAAAAGAGTTACTACCCTGGTATAGTGTCCAACAGGTAAGTGCCCTGTTTCAGCTTAGCAGAACACCAGCTGTGTTCCAGTATTGTGATAAAACTTTGTATCATCTTTTATTCGTCTGTCACAACCACTGCTGGGATGGATGAGGAATAGTTTGACATCTTAGAGATTACACTTATTCACTTTCTTGCCGCGAGTTTGATGGGGTCATGTCTGTAATATATAATATAATATAATATAATATAATATAATATAATATAATATAATATAATATAATGGCATAACCCCCATAAAACCACAACTTTAAAACAGCTTCTTACACTTTGGTGTTAAACATGACATAACACACAAACTATAGCATGCTAAATAGTGAGCTTAGGTGGCGCATCCAGACATGACAGCTGTATCAGTCTCCTCATCCGACTCTCAGCAAATAGCACAAGTGTATTTTCCAAAATTTCAGATTATTCATTGAAGACAGTCTCCTT
The DNA here is from genome assembly GCA_037975065.1 of Chaetodon trifasciatus. Taxonomy (NCBI): domain Eukaryota; kingdom Metazoa; phylum Chordata; class Actinopteri; order Chaetodontiformes; family Chaetodontidae; genus Chaetodon; species Chaetodon trifasciatus. The sequence continues at coordinate 13,395,782 of JBBMOE010000014.1, read as the reverse complement.
GTTGCTTTATCAATGGCAATATTGAACAGGCTTCTGTTGCTGATATATTTTACCATGTTAAATATGGCCATCAGTTTTCATTTAGTGCTTATATTTATTCATTGAGTTGTATAAGAATCTTAGAATAAAGTGTAAAAGCTGTTCAAACACCGTTTAAAATCATCCCACTTTTTAAGGATTTTGCTCAAAATCTCTGCATCAGATTTATGTTGCACTCACAAACCTGCCTCCAGATTACTTATCAAAACGTAAACCTGATTCAAAGAAAAGGAGTTATGCAAAAAGCTGGAGTCATAATTCAAATTGAAATAAAAAGCCTTCATTTGTATTTTCATGTTGAATTGTTCATATTTTCTACCATATTCACAGTGAATTTTGAAGAGCGTTTTATATTGACTTTTCATGTACGAGAGCACGTTAAAGGATAAATAACTGAAGTGGCTGTTTCAACATTGGTATTTTCAGATTTGTTTGAAATTGGTCCAGTCCAGTTGATCTCATGTCATCATGTTGCTCTCATAAAGTCAAGATGAAATGCAGTTGCCTTGTGGTTCTTTTTTTATTTTTTTAATCTGGCAACTAATAATGTAATATTGATTTCCCATAAATACAGTAAGTAGTTAAGCGAACTCCTGGCTCATATTAACAAGTGAAAGCTTCGTCACATTTAAACTGCCATTCCTATCAGACCAGTGACCAAATAAAGAAGGCGAAAGATGCAAAAAAAAAAAGAAAAGAAAAAAGAAAGGAAAAAAGAAAACATTTCCAAACTGGAACATATCTGCTGCCAGATGTTTCACTGAATAAACATACACCAGAGTTTCAAGGACTCACTGCAGAGTTAAGAGCTCACTCATCTAAACAGCAGATAGTGTATAAACTCTCCTACAGTAAACATGATTTCTCTTACAGAACTTCCAAAACTCCTACAGCACAACTCCCATCTCCTGTTGCTCCACTTAAGACAGCAGACACTGACTGCTAATAGCAGGTGTTGCTGAAACCATTAACAGTGTACTCTGTTCCAAGTGTCCCAGTAAGCCGTGCCAGTGATCCAGCTGGCACAACATCAGGCCCGGGAACATTTAAGATCATACAGCCAACACACACCTGTGCTTTTCCTGCTATGGCATGTTAGAATATCTGCTGTGAAAATAGTTCATAATAATTCATAGCATGTGAAAACTAATCATTATTTTGTTTATCAGACATTCATTTGCAATCAGTGATGTCACCACAGGTGCTTTCAATCAGCAATCAAAACATTTGCTGTGACATCGTTAACTTATGCGTTACTACAAGTGCAACATGCCTGAAAATATGTGACTTAATGCTAATCTATCCTATAGTTTGATATGGGTGCACTTAATTACATATTTATAGCAGAAGATGAGTTCCTCAGTTCTCCATCAGCCCTTACTTCTGACTGTCACCCTGCTGTAACACTTCACTGTGACACACTGTTTGTCATCCAGGTGGCTCGGAGTGCGCATTGAGTTCATTGGGAACTGCATCGTGTTGTTTGCTGCACTGTTTGCTGTGACTGGAAAGGAGAATCTGAACCCCGGCCTCGTGGGTCTGTCGGTGTCCTACGCTCTACAGGTATGCTACAAACGACTGTAATGTGATCCATCTGTAGCATTTAGCTGTTTGCATGACAAATGACAGCTGAGGTTAGTTTCATTTTAAAGGTCCCAGCATAGATAGGTAAGTTAGTTCCATACAGCATATATGTGTTCCAAGTGATGATTGAGATTTTAAAATGGGTATTGTTGAGTCATGTTGAGGTTACAAATAACAATATTTTTCAGTTGACGGTGCACTAATCGTTTTCATATCAGCAATGGTCAACTATGGGTAATGTCAAAGGGGTCATTTTGGCTTTTGTACAATAGCTGGTTGTTTTGGTTTTCCAGCTGCAAACTCTGCTCTCATCAACCTCATTTCCAACAGCAGGCATCAATTTTAATAAAGAAAACATTTTACTAAACCCATTGTGTACGACAAGTTCAGGACTAACCAACTAAACAGCAAACAATATTAAACACCGGATCTTTACCACTATCAGTTCTATAAAACTGCTGTTATTGTTAAAATATTTGTTCGTACAGTTGAAGTGGCTGTGTTTAGGTTGGTTTGATCAGGTTTGTATTTGTACTGCTAGAAGGGAAATTTCAACCATTTATCCACCACTTTTAGCTCTTTCTCCCTTTAGTGTATATACCTTTAACTATCTGTTTCAACTGTTCATATCTTTAGCTAACTGCTTAGACCACTGCATCCACTTGCTAATGTTTTCTCACACTTAACAGCTGATTTAATATGTGAATTAGTTTAGGTTCTCCACAGTCTTTCCATGTACCTCCAGGCAACAACAGACGTGCACTGGTGATCACTGAAATCATATGGCATTGAAAGACCTTTAAAGCCTGTGCTGTTTCTGTAGGTGACCATGTCTCTGAACTGGATGGTGCGAATGTCTTCAGATCTGGAGAACAACATAGTAGCAGTGGAGAGAGTGAAGGAGTACTCTGAGACCAAGACAGAGGTGTGTGTGTGTGTGTGTGTGTGTGTGTGTGTGTGTGTGTGTGTGTGTGTGTGTGTGTGTGTGTGTGTGTGTGTGTGTGTGTGTCCACTTCTGTCCCTTTCTGATATTCCACAGAAGCTGAAGTTGGACTGTGCATGTGTTTGCTTTCAAAAGTAAAATAGTGTTGGCTTTGTTCTGCAGTTAAAAACTAGGGATTTACTGCTGCCAAGTCATGTTCTCAAACAACACAGGACCTATAAACTATAACTAGATCCAGAAATGTTAGATTACCTGGTGCCAACGAGGGCCTCTCTCATACATAAGGCAAACAGGGCGTTTGTACTGTACACAGTGTACTTTTTCAGCAGCCATCACAGTATGTGCCCCTTCTGTAGCTGGTATAGCTGTTAGTGAAAGTCTTTGTTTGGAGCATCCACTGTGTCCCAGTGGTGAAATAAATGTCTGGCAGCTCTGAGTGACTGTGCACACACAGAGGTCCAACCTGCTGAGTGTTTAGAGTGATAAACAAATCAGTGCTGCTGAAAGCCAAGCAGGCTAATGAGTTGTTCAGAAAGTTTTCCTAGTCAGAAATGCTGCGTCCGTGTTCACAGGCCCCGTGGGAGGTGGAGGACAAGAAGCCCCCACCTGAATGGCCCATGGAGGGGAACGTGGAGTTCCACGACTACAGCGTTCGGTACAGAGAGGGCCTGGACCTCGTCCTTAAGAAACTCTCACTGAGTGTCAAAGGAGGAGAGAAGGTGGGGAGGGTGTGCTGAGCTGCTCAATCAGGAATAATGGGTCAACAGGGTGCGTTCTCTCACAGCTCTGTGTACGTTTCTGTACAGATTGGTATTGTGGGTCGCACAGGAGCCGGCAAGTCCTCCATGACGCTCTGCCTCTTCAGACTGCTGGAAGCAGCAGCAGGAGAGATCACTATCGACGAGGTGAAGATTTCTGAGATAGGCCTGCACGACCTGAGGTCCAAACTCACCATCATTCCACAGGTACACAGCACATTCACACACACACAAAAAGAGGGAGGGAAACTTTGGCTTGATAGATATCAAATTTTAAAGCCTAGTATTCTTTTTTTTAACTGAAGTTTCAGATATTTTATGCTGTTAATCTTACCACAGTTTTCTCCATAATATAATTCATGGCATTTATCAAATTGCACTTCAGGCAGTGGTTGTTGTCAACCTCTCTGAGACTCGAGCAGATGACAAATGAATGAAAAGTTTAGCGCTGAAATGATCTTGGATACTTGGAGTTATGTACTGGAACTGTTGGTCAGGAGCAGAGACTTCCTGGGGTCTCGCCGTCATCACGAGGTTGTCAAGCAACCAGCAGCAACTCCAGGAGGTCACTTGCTCAGCCAAAAAATTGTCCTCGCACCTAAATCCCTGCAAAACCACAAATTGTTTAAGCTATCTGTCTTTAGAGGTGCTGGTTAGTGGATTTTTTTCCCTCTGACAGATCCAGACTAGCTGTAGCTCTCGGTAAGAAAGACAATTATTCCTTTAAATATAGATGAGCCAGTCAACAGAAAATTAACAGAAAAACAAGATTATTGCTTCTGAAATAGAGGATTTTATTTAATGTCATTGTAAATTTCATATTTTGGGGGTATTGAACTGTTGGTCAGAAAAAACTTGCCATTTGAACATGTCTCATTGGGCTCTGGGAACTTGTGATGGGTATTTTTCATTATTTTCAGGCTGGATTCATTGAATGAATTTACCAGAGCATATGTAATATAGTGGGAAACTTGAATTCTATTGGTTTCTTTTGTACATGAATAAAGCTACTAAAACTACTACCAAGACACCACAACTAAAAGAATGCAGAAAATGTTGGAGGTGTATCTGTTTGTCTGTTAGACCCTCAAAGTCTTTCCTCTGCCACAGGAGCCTGTGCTGTTCTCAGGCACACTGAGGATGAATCTGGACCCCTTTGAGAAGTACAGTGATGAAGAGGTGTGGAAAGCTCTGCAGCATTCTCACCTCCACAAGTTTGTCAGCAACCAGCCCGCAAAACTGGAGCTGGAGTGTTCAGAGGGAGGAGAGAACCTCAGGTACGCTCAGAGGAAAAGAGCTGCAGTAAGCCAGCGTTGGAATGAAAAGCTGTAGTTACCAGCCAAGTTGAAGCTTCTCTGCAGCGCTGTGTTTCATGTGTTGTGTGCTGTTGTACTTACAGCGTGGGCCAGAGGCAGCTGGTGTGTTTGGCTCGAGCTCTCCTGAGAAAGACCAGGATCCTCATCCTGGATGAAGCCACAGCTGCTATTGACCTGGAGACAGATGATCTCATCCAGTCTACCATTCGGACTCAGTTTGAAGACTGCACCGTCTTTACAATCGCTCACAGACTCAACACAATCATGGATTACACAAGGTTCAGTATATATTAATACCTGCTTTTTAGAAAAAAAATATATTATATATATATATATATATACATATACATATACATATATATATATACACACACACACACACACACATATATATATATATATATATACACATATTAGTACTGTCAATCAATTAAAATATTTAATCGCGATTAATCTCATGAATGTCATAGTTAACTCGCGATTAATCGCAAATCGCACATTTTTATCTATTCTAAAAGTCTCATTAATTATCATCTCATCAATTATCATTTTAATACTGTTATCAACATGGAAAAGTGGATAGGCTTGCTTTATGCAAATGTTTTTTATTGAAAACAACGTGTAGTGTTTTATTTCACACAAACATTCTCACTTTGAGCAGTCGTTCACATTTGAAGCAAAATCTCAAACAGTCAATAAACAGATGACAAAAAAATAAATACTTGGTTACAAAAAAGCCCCTTCAAAAACCCTTTCTAAGGGATCAAAACAGGGTGATACAAAATAAAGTTACAAAGTGCACATCATTGTAAACTAGGACTCAGCCTATAGTGCAGTTAAACCATGGCTTAAACTTTCCTTTCTTAAGTTTCCTTTGAACATACAAGCAGTCAGACTATACTGCTCTTCTGTTTATTCACCAGAGGCTTATCAACCCAGCCTCTTATTTCTCTCCAGAAAGAATGAACATTACTTGGCTATGGCTGCAGTAAGCTTGTTCTTAGTTGCGGTATCCATACGCCTCTGTCGAAAGCCATCCACTGTCGTCTGGTTTTGACAAGGAGGCGGTGGAGAATTCGCATTAGCCGTGTGTTTGGCCATCAAGTGGTATTTCAGACTGGATGTTCTACGGTGATAACTCAGTTCACACCAACAATACACACAGATAACTTTGGTCTTGTCAGTCGACCCATCTGGCAACTTTTTGAAACTAAACTTTCCATTCAGAATCTTGTTCGCATCCATTTCAGTGTTTCGCGCTTGACATCCACACAAACCAGTAGCCTACTTTTTTACAGCTAGCGAGCAGGCAAGACCAAACACATGCGTGGGGTGTGCCTATTGTTTTGTTTCCGGTTTACAGTCGGATCCTGTAGTTTTCCTAACGTTACTAGCAGTGGCCACAGCTTATAAAAAACTAGGTCACAAAGAGCATTAATCGCGCGATAAAAAAAATGACGCCGTTAAAATTGAATTGCGTTAATAACACAATATTTTTGACAGCACTAATATATATATATATATATA
>JBBMOE010000014.1:13315930-13386619 GCA_037975065.1 Chaetodon trifasciatus | reverse complement strand
TATATATATATATATATATATATATATATATATATATATATATATACACACACACACACACACATATATACATTGACAGTATGATGCACATTGAATTTGACAATATGCAACATATTTATAAGAAGGTGGACTTTAATCCCTAAATGCATATGTAGATGCATTTAGCCTTTTAAATATCACTATGAAAACGTACAAGCTTTGTGAATGAATCATTCTCTCTGTTCTTGCAGAGTGCTGGTGTTGGACAAGGGACAGATATCAGAGTTCGACACTCCTACAAACCTCATATCACAGAGAGGAATCTTCTATGGCATGGCTAAGGATGCAGGACTCGTACAGTAGAACTGCCTTTTTGTCCCAGTGTTACAAACAAGGGTTGAGGATCTGTCTGTCCAGGGTCAAGATTAGTTCAGTCGGACTCTGAATTTCAAAACTGGCTGTGGAACTGAAGAGTACCTTTTTTCAGAGCACTTACTGCTGGTTTTGAATTAAGCCTGAATTCCTTTACAGACTCGGATCAGTTAGTGGTTGCAAACAGTTTGTCATCACCCTCATCAGGACATAAACATACTCTTCTGTGATTGTCTTAAGTTTCTGGCACTGTGTTGTCCTGTGTGGGGAAGCACCGTCTTTTTGGCATCTAAATAGTCAAAAACAAGCCATATGTGCAAGTACTCGTTGATCCAAGTCTGATCTTTAGTGCCTTCTGCCAGTGGGATGAAGAAAGCCAGTGAATGTATCATTTTCTAATTGGCTGTTTGCTGCAACACAAAAAAAAAAGAAAAAAAAAAGGGGGAACCATTTTATTTTTTCTACAAAGAAAAATACTGTGCCACTGTACTTTCCTCATAAGAAAAAACACATTTTTGTACTGTACCATTATTTAAGCTACCTTTTAAAGAACTGTTTTATCTAGGGAAGTTTGCTCAGTTAAATATGTGATTCTTTTGTGAACCAAATCTATAAAAACTTGAATTGTGTACCACCAAAATATGAAATATAAAAATGCCTTTATTAAGCAAAGGAAAAAAGTGTGCTGTCTTGAAATTTTCTGTTGTATTGCAAGAAGTAATAGATTTGTTAATTGAAGGGACACTCATTCATCATTTTTATACTTTAAGGTAAGTTTAGTAGTCATACAAAGTACCACTTTTGAAAGATGTATTCAAAGCCTTTGTTTAAGTAAAAGTAGTCCTGCTCCTGCATTCAAAATCCAGCTTAAGTCAATGTATCACCAGTGAAATGTACTGAAAGTATCAAAAGTATTAATTATCAAAAATGTGTTAATTTGAATTTAAACCTCATTCTCTTAAAACAAGTAAAAAAAACTCTTCTGTTGCAGTGAGGATATTCTTTTTTTTTTTTTTTTAAATCAACTTGTTTTAAGATGCAGTTTGTTACCCTAGAATTTAAAAACATAAAATACTTGAAACAAGTTGCTTGCATTCTTGCAGCACTTACACATTTAGTTACGTTGCTTTAAACAAAATAAGAAAAATACTTCAAACTATGATGTTTGAAAGTAAACTCTTAGTATACAAAATAACTTAAGGTATCAAATATTTCCCTCTGCAATACAGTGGATTCTAAGTGTAAATTAGCAGAAAAATTAAATACTCAAGTAAAGTACAAGTACCTCAATATTGCACTTTCCCCCACTGGAAAGCTGAATTAATCTTTTAATTAGCTGAATTAATCTATTAATGTTAATATTTGATTTTATATAGATGCAAAGTGGTGGCTTTCCAGACCAGTTTTTTTTTTTTTTTTAGCACTTCAGTTGTTCCTTTCACCAGAGGAACTAAATATGGCTGTCAGAAATTCCCCACGTCTCAGCCTCTGACTTGTACTTCTCAGTCAAAGGCTGACAGGGACAGTCTAGCAACAAGAAGCTCTCAACTTGCATTGTGGGAAATGTTGGCTAGACCATGTTTTTGAGTTTAACTCATTCCGTGGACTAAAAATGTATTTGCTGATTCACTTTATTAGGTGCCAGACCTCGAAAGGGTAGAACCCTTGATTGAATTATTATTTCCCTGCAAAATATTTCTCAAATTTGCCGTGAAAGCAGGCCCAATAACTGGAAGTGCTTCCCATGGAACATGAGCCCAATCGCCCACATTGTGATACGGCCCCTCACACTGCAAACTGGACACACAGTCCAGCTCGATGTACTTGATAAAAAAGTCACTTGGAACATAGATTTTTTTTGTGCTACTTTTCTTAAACTAAAGAACACTAAAGTGACATTTACTTATTGTATTTTCACCCTATTACCACCAAATTTGGTATACAGCATTATTTGATTGAGATAAACGTTCGTATTATAAATGTTCAACATCGGTCATTAAACATGGCCACTATCGACCAATACATGTTGCAAAAAGGAAGAGCTTAGCAGTCCAGTCATCAAAGATCTGCATACATTCCGTCAGACTGTGATTAGGAATAGGCCCACGGAAGCCTTTATAACCGGACCCATATTTGGCGCCACAAATACCAAAAATGTATACCTCAATACCAGTGGACAGAATTTCACTCATTTAAGTGTAAATGCTCAGGGGGCAAGTATTAAACAGTCTGGTGCCATATTGATTGGTGCAAGTGGACATGGTCTATCACAGGTACATCTTATTGATTGTATTACGTGACACTGAGAGCAGCTTCTCTCAGTCTCACGTAATACAATAAACAGGGACGCACACTGCAGCCTCCAAAATAACCACAAAGTTGATATATGTTTCTTTAAAACAGATTTAAAACTAAAGAGTAAAAACGGAATTTTATAACCCTCGTGGTGGTGGAGTTTATCTGTGTACCCATAAACTGAGTGTATTTAACAATAGGTCAGTCCTGGTGAGTAGACATGCTGAAACATAAGAAACTGCAAATGAGAATGTAATTACTAGAAATATCCAGTAGAGTGCGCTCACAGTCAATCAGGGGTCTGCTAGAGGCAATTCTATCTCCTGTTCCCTCACAAAAACCATATATGAGTGTCCCTACAACTCAGTCTACAATTCACTGATCATGATGTTAGTGGATAGTGTTTATCTCTAATTTCTGCCATTCAGCAGAAGTCGTCTTAAACACCAGCAGAAGTACTGACATAATAATGCCAGTGCCAGTGTCAATAGCTACCACAGACTTACATGACATTGCTCTGTCTTAAGGCCAGAAAAGGGCAAACATGATTTCCAAATGTCAAACAATTCATTTAGCTGAGGGTCTCATACTGTTCAAACCAACAAATGAACACAGTTTCAGGGTTTAGCTCTTTATTTGCTTTTTGGATCTTTTAACAATTAGATAGTCAATGGGGTTTTGGGGAGGATAAATTTCAGCATGTAGAGGTGACAAACTTGATCACCTGAGGATTGATTTAGACCGAAGAGGAAGTAATCTGATCCAATATAGAACCAGACACACATACACACACTACAGCACCATGACAGGACTGAGAAGACGAGTTCACCTCAGATCCCTCTGCAGCAAGCTGTCTCTTGGCCCAGACCCAGACGCACACCGTGGCCTGATGTTTTACAGAGGAGCTGCGGTTAGCATTTCTCAATGTTTCCCTCCAATTACTAATGCCGTACACACTGTCTCTTTGTCTCTCCGACATGCCAAAACTGACAGATGCCGATGGCCTGGGATGAAGGAGTGCTCGGCTGCCAGCTTGTTTAATGTCCCTGCCTATGGGCAAAGCTACATGACATGGCAGGGAGGTTTGGCTCTGGCCGTCTGCTGACTTGCCCCATCAGTTTGTGCTGCAGGCACAGCAACCAGAACAGAGAGGAAGATTGAAAACAACTTCAACAAAATGGTTACAAAGCAAGAAGCTCATTTTTCTTTCCACACACTGTTTAGGATTTGTCAGAGTTGCTCAATGTTATGTCTGTGAATACCAACCTGATAGGTCTTCTGGGTATTATTCTGCTATATTTGGAACACTCACAGTTGCCTGAAAAAGGTTACGAAATAGTTCAACATTTTGGGAAATACATTTATTGGCATTCATAGAGAAAATTGATATCACTTTCATATTTGGACGCTAAATATGAAGCGACAGTCAGCACTCCCTTAGCTTAGCTTAGCATAAAGACTGTCTCATTGGTTAACACATTATATTTCATTTGTTTAAGCCCTACCTTGTTACCTTTGGACACAGCCAGGCTACCTGTCTCACCTTGTTTCCACTCTTTGTATGAAGCTAAGCTAACATATTTGGCATAAAATCACAATTTGCACAATTTTTAACTATTCTTAATAAAATTACAAAATCATTAAGAACAAAAATTTGAGTAGTGTTTGGCCTGCAGGAGTTATATTTCTCCTTCTATTGATTATGAAGTTGCTGAGTTTTTTTTTATCTATCTTTTTGATCTGAAAACCTGCTGGCCCATTTACAACTGAGGTGAATTTGTCACTCATGTACCACATGATCAACAATAGACCTGTTTACAGACAAAATAAGATGACACCCAACATTCTTGATCACAATAAATCAACATATTAATGGATAAGATGTTTTGAATCAGTAAGATGGTTAAAAGGAATTGTTTGACATTTTGGGAAATCTGCTTAGTGCTAACATTACATGAGAAGATTGATGCCATGTTTATCCTGTAAATATGTTAAAATTCATTTATTAGATTGGTATAAAAACTTTTAAGTTCACACAGGATACAAACAGCAGTCTCCTGGGTGTAAGACCTGCGTTTTACCCCTCCATCCACATCAACCTATGTGGACTTTCTCACTCTTTATACTACCTAGCTTGCTCTGAGGGTCTAACATTGCTGATGGGTTTACATTGGAGTTAGTTGAAAGCCCAGAATGTCCCATACAGACATCTGTATATGACGTGACAAATCATCTACAGTTGCAAATGAAAAAGAATGGTCTGGTTTTAATATAACATGTTAATCATGCTAGTTTTCCACCAAAATTAATATGGTTATGCAGGTTTTAAATGCAGGTAAAAATTGGAGATTAACTCCTTTCCCATTGCAATACATGAGTTTGTCAGTTTGATGTGTCACATTTGATGTCATGATAATGATGTGGCTTTTGGTCCAGAGTGAAAGGGGGTTTAGTGAGCTTTAGGTGCTGGTAGGTGGATTTTGTTACCTTTTGACAGAGCCAGGCTAGCTGTTTCCCCCTGTTTCATCTTTATGCTAATGTTAAGCTAAGGACAGACATGACAGTGATATTAGTCTGTACGTATAACAGAGGTATGTGCCAGACTATTTATCGGGTGGGAGCAGTTGAATCCTTGCTGAAGCCAGGCTAGCTATTTCCTCCTGTTTCCACTCGTAATGCTAAGCTCAGATGACTGGCTACTGGCGGTAGCCTCATACTGAACAGGCATATGTGAGAGTGGTGTCAATCTTTTAACTCACAGCAAGACAGTGAATAAGCTAGACCTCCACACTACATGGTACAGTAAGCTCATTATCAGGTGCTTAATGGTCTGCAGTCAGTGGAGCTGGGCCAGAACTTTCATTGATTTTGTATTTCATGTAAATTCACTGGTGTGGTGTTACATTCAAATTCATATTACACAGGAATCTAGTTGAGAGTTTCTAGTTACTTTTATGGAAGCTCGAATCCTCAAATAACCTCTCGTCTGAGGGCGTGCCATTGGATGATTTTCATAGTATAATATTATTTTATCCCACAGAAAGGCTTGGTGTTGATATTTTCCTGAGTGTAAAAGAATAAGCCTATCATTTCCTATGTATTTGTAGCCCCGAGATGTATCCGTCTTCACTGGCTTTGACAGGAGTTTATTAATTCCGCCTCTGTATGAAACATGTCATTTGTACATGACAGGTTCAGACTGTGTGAGGGCCATGTAAGGTGAGCCAACATCTGTCTGTCCTGGGGAAGTGACAGGATATATTTAGTCTTTATTTATGTCAGCGATATTTAGCTCTTCAAATTTTGTATCTAATGAGAAGTTTGTGTATGTCACTGGAACAGAAAGTGACCGGTTAAGAGACCTAGAAGAATGTTGTGTTTGAAGTCAGTCATCACAGAACAGACCCGCACAGTTGTTAAAATAAAATGATATACTTAATCATACGTGCAGATATATGTGCAGTTGTTTGTCACTGGTGGTGAAATGGAGCAAATACAGTATAATCCCTCTTACAGGAATGAAACCTGCAGCTCTGGCAAGCTCAAGATAAACAGGTTTTATTTATTTGCTTGTCATGCACACACACACCTCTACACAAAAATCACCATGTCTGCATCAGGAACAAACAATCTCCCACACCAACACTTTGACACAGCAGGAGTCCTCTGTTATTGCACTGGAAGGCAGTCTAATCGCTCCCCTGTCCTCAGCTGAACTGTGGAGGAAACCAATCAAAGTAGTTTACTCAGGAAAGGAAGGAGCAGTGCAAATTATAATAAACCTTCATTCATTAAAAGCCCTGCCAATGCACATACCCACTGTTGAGCACATCACCTGATCTTCAAAGTATTTTTTTTTTTTTTTTTAAGTTATATTGTCCTCATCTCACCTTTGCTGGCCTACGAGTCAGATTTGAAAAAGTGCAATCAAAGCTTGTGTTTGCTATTTTAAGTCCTAGGCATGAAGCCAAACTCATAAATAAATGCCTGTGAGTGTTGGGTGATAACCTGTTATAATGTTGCAATTAAGTTTTTCTTGTAAGTATAATGTCCTACTGCCTGTATTTGCAACAGTTTTTCTGAATTCAAGCATCTTAAGAATGAGTCTGTAAATTTCCATAAATCCACACAGACTGATTGTATGACACGACTAATCCTGTGCACAAAGACATGCTTTGTAGAATATAGAGCATGCATACTGTTAAGTTTAAGTCCATGGCTGAATGATGGTGAAAGAATGGAAATCGTTGTGCAGCTGCAGTCACGTATCACCGGTCACATGTAGGTCCTGTTGAGACAGGAAAAACCTTTAGTCAATATTACATTTACTGTACATTCAACATACTGTTTATTATAAACATGTCTTTGTACATTGTTGAGTTAGTACTTTTTCACTTTGTTCACTAATTGTGAACTGTTTTTAAACAGTTGATGTCACACTTCTTATTAACAATAATGCAAACCTTTGAAACAGAAAGTTGAATAAGCATAAAGGAAAAAAAGAGGTACAATATGTATTGAAACTAGCAACGGTGTGTTTAAGAACCAAAGCAAATGTTCCAATTATTCAGTCTATTAATGAGAGTTTTTAAACAACATATAAGTTCTGGACATCCATCAGCTGCCTAATGCACCAAACTGAGGAGTATGAATCGATCTGTATTTATTTATTTTAACATATTTCACAAAGTATCATATCAAACCTGAAAGAAATGTATTCAGCATTTATTATTGCTAATCACAAGGATGATTTCTCCACTTGCTGTTTTCACAGCTCATCAGTTTGTTGGATGTGTTATGAGTGTGAAAGTGTTTTACTAAACAAGCCTAACATCAGGAGAAAATATGAATCTCCCAATGTTTGCTGTATGTCTCATAGCATGGGATTCAGTCTACATGTACCCCAAAACACTGGCCTAGTCTGTGTAGGATTTGGTAACAAAAGAAGAAGAAGAAGAAGAAGAAGAAGAAGAAGAAGAAGAAGTTTCTGAAGTATTTATTTATTTATTTTTATTTATTTATTTGCTTGCTTGCTTGCTTCAGCAATAACTGAACTAACTAACTGTACGAATTAAAAATATCAAGGATAATCAAGAAGAATAATTTCCTCATTTTACTTTCACCAGGTAAGTAAAAATATATTGATATGCATATTTAAGCTGCGTGTCTGACAAAGTCAGACTTTTCTCCATATGAATAGAATATCGTCATAGTTTTAAAACCAAAAAGCAATCAACGTGCGTTCATGCGCAGCTTCATTTCTAATTATTGCAAATATAAAATAAAAGCTGTTGAATCCAAACATTCTCAGTTTGTATTAACCTACCATGTAGTTTTACTTCATACAGTCGTTAATTAATATGTATATTGTTTTTGTTTTCCGTTTTTTTTTTTAAACCAGCAAATTGCCTTTGATTCTCTTCTTTCCGTGCGTCTTTGCGCACAGCCCGCTCTGGCGCCACTGGAGCCCGCAAAGGGTTAAACGGGGTTACCAGCAATCCTTTTAACAGGCAGGTGCCCCGCCAGTCCCAGCCCAAAGCTCAGCGCTCACTTTTGAAAAAGGTTCTTCCAATTGCCATGCTACGAGCAACTTGGCGAGTCATGTTAACGGTGATGGCTGCAGATCGGCAGTATAAATAGCGCATCATCGCTGCAGACGCGGGACATCACACTGGATCAATCAGCTGACACACATCGTCCTGACTCGCAGACTCACACACGTGTAATGCGCTTTTGAGTTTTGTCGTCGTTTCATTTGTTATTCAGAGCAGGGAAGTTTACTTTTTGCTGTGTCACAAAAATCTCTAACTAAAAAAAATCAAATAAAACTTCACCACTTGCTGAGTTGAGTTTCGCTCTGGAGATGTGGTGGATGCTGTTTCCACGGTGGATCTGGTTCCTGGCGTGTGTGTCTGTGTGGATGGAGCACCAGGTCGGAGTTTTGCCTCATATCACCTATTCACACGCGGGGATCTGCCCTAATGACATGAATCCCAACCTGTGGGTGGACGCCATGAGCACCTGTACACGAGAGTGTGAATCTGATCAGGTAATGTCATTAAAATCACCTTTCAAAATTCAGTATCTTTAACCACTTCACAGTTTTTAAAATGTGAAGTATTTGCATGCACTTTCTGTTTTAGGCTCTGTAAAGGATATTTTATGCTTTTATTCAGTTTTATTTTATCACTATTCTGTTTTCTAATTTTATAATCATTTACTGTATGAAAATACCTTCCAGATGCATGCAGCCTTCTCTATCTTTAATGTATCTCTTCTCTTGCAGGAGTGTGAATCCTTTGAGAAGTGCTGCCAAAATGTGTGTGGGAATCGGAGCTGTGTTGCAGCCCGTTACATGGACGGGAAGAAAGGCCCTATGGGAATGCCCAAGGAGGCCACCTGTGCCAGTTTTATGTGCACTCAACAGGGGTCTGAGTGTGACATCTGGGATGGCCAGCCAGTGTGTAAGTGCCGTGACCGCTGTGAGAGGGAGCCGCACTTCACCTGCGCCTCTGATGGCATGACCTACTACAACAAGTGCTACATGGATGCAGAGGCATGCTCCAAGGGCATCACCCTGTCTGTTGTCACCTGCCGTTTCCACCTCACCTGGCCCAACACCAGCCCCTCGCAGCCCCAGGCAACCACTCTTCGTCCAACCACTGCTCCTCTTCAGGCGACTATCCCACCTCCCACTGAGCCTCAGCCACCTGTCGTGGTCAGCAGCCCTGCTCACCAGACCATAAATGTGGGTGACACAGCCAGCTTCCTGTGTGAGGTGGTGGGTCGTCCCCGGCCTGAGATCACCTGGGAGAAGCAGCTTCCAGAGGGAGTGGAGAAGGTAGTCATGAGGCCTAATCATGTCCGAGGGAATATGGTGGTCACTAACATTGGTCAGCTGGTCATCTACAATGCCCAGCCACATGATTCCGGCGTCTATACCTGCATGGCTCAGAACCCATCTGGCACAGTGCAGGCCAACCACCCGCTCACTGTGCTGCCCACAGAGCCACACAAGACCCCCGAGCCCAGGAATGTGACCCGCTGCCTGCCTGAAGAGTGTCTGAAGCCCCCTGATAACTCAGAGGATTGTGGGAGCGAGCTAGAGAAAGTCAGTTGGTACTACGAGCCCAAAACTAACAACTGCTTCTCTTTCACCCACTGCCACAGCAACAACAACAGCCAGCAGCCCAGGAAGGTGTTTGAGACATACGAGGAGTGTATGCAGTGCTGCGGTCCAGAGCTGTCAGGCCCCTGTGGGCTCCCCAGCTTGCAGGGCCCCTGTAAGGCCTACGAGCCACGCTGGGCTTACAGCAGCACCCTGCGGCAGTGTCAGTCCTTCATTTACGGAGGATGTGAGGGCAACGACAACAACTTTGAATCTAAAGAAGCATGCGAGGAGATGTGCCCCTACCCGAAAAACCACCACTGCAAGGCCTGCAAGCCGAGGGGCAAGATGGTGACGAGTTTCTGCCGGAGCGACTTCGTCATCCTGGGTCGCATGACAGAGCTTACAGAGGAGAAGGACTCGGGCCACGCCCTCGTGACTGTCGAAGAAATCCTCAAGGACGAGAAGATGGGTTTACGCTTCTTTGGCAAGGAGCCTCTTGAGGTCACCTTCCTCAACATGGACTGGAACTGCCCATGCCCAAACATCACAGGCGCCGCCGCTGAGGGGCAGGTTATCATTATGGGCAATGCTAATGATGGCATGGCCGTCCTTCAGCCGGAGAGCTATGTGGGAGCTTCCAGCCCTCGCCGAGTACGGAAGCTGAGAGAGGTCATCTCCAAGAACACATGTGATATTCTCAAAGCCATCACCAACAGTCCTCAGTAGGACTAATAGTAGTAGGGATAATATCTGTACATAAAGTCTAGAGTTAGAAAACCTGACTCAACTGCAACAGGTCATTATGTTTGAACATTAATTGCAGTAATGTTTAGAATTTTTAGGACGATTCTTTCTACATTTAATGGGTTTCTTTCTGTTTTTGAATGTTCCTGATGAGGAACCCTGTCAAGTGACATTTTTTATCTCTGTTTGTGTGTTCTGTTCGCTGCAGAGCTTTTCTGTTATGGCGCGGCCATTGGTGTTGATTGAAATACCATGAAACATTCATCACGATCCTCTTGTTACCTTAATCCCCCAGACTCCCCCTTCCCTCATGCCCTCTCTTGCCTCCAGCAGAAATGGAGGTTGCAGACTTGCACTGAAGCACAAAACAGATATGATTGAGTTTTTATGTACATAATTTAACTGTCGCAGATATTTTGCTTCTTTTGTTTGCCAGCTGTATTTTCACCTGGCACTTTTTATTTCTGAATACACTCTTACTTCATACATTTACCCCATATTTCTCAATTTTCATGCTGTATAAATACATCCATAAACCTGTGCAGGGTATTGTACACACAGTGAGACATAGTAGAGTTAGTTCAGCCAAATGAATGAGTTGTAATATATTTTTATTAACCACCACATTTTCTCACATCAGTCAGTTATTTTTTAACTACTTGCTCTGACGTTTTGGCTATTTATTGTCATGTAATCTTTTCTTTTGTTTTTGTACTTGACGTTCTCTCTGAAATTAAGTGGCATTTTGTATAATTTTGTGTAATGTACAAAGAAAATAAAGATTTTGGATTTTTCTTCTGTCTCCTTTTATTGATCACTGTTCATATCAATGTAAAATTGAATTATAATTCATTGTAGAGCAGACTGACTTTGTGTGACCAACTCAAGTTTTAGGTGTATATTTGGTCCCTCTGTACCTGTTGGAGGACAGAGAGGGCTGCTCCTTGTACCTGTGTGGTTACTCTGACAGGCTGTGATAAAAGAGACTTGGGAATAGCATTTCCCCTGCCCCCCCAGCCTCCGCCTCCCTCATCCCCCAAACACAGCCCATCCATTCTAAAGACCCCTGTGGCATTGTAAAAACTTTCTCCCTATTTGGTTTTGTCTCCATGATCCAGTCTAATTGGGTAAGGAGCCCGAGCTGTAAACCTCAGATCCACTCCCATACAAGAGTTATGTGTTTCATGCCGTGCCAGCAGGCGTCTCTGGGTTACTGGGAACAGGCCTTGGTGGGCTTCGACGAGGGTGTTCTACTTCCCAGATGAGATTCTGTTTCTCCCATCCAGAGCGGTGAGGGAGACGTTAGATCAGCCCATGTACGGTGTTCCTTTACTGGCAAAACCACCAGGGAGCTCAGATCTGCACTTCAGCAGCTGTTGAGGCCCTGGAGCAGAGACATATTAGATCTGCAGCACCTTGGATCACATCAGAAAGCAATATAAACAAAGTCCATATCAACAACACACATACCAACAGTTTTGCTTTTGATTGCCAACCATTTTATCACTTGTCAAGACACAGAAACAACACAGTTGATTCATTTCTAAATCACACACTACTTATTTATCCATAATAACACTTGAAATGTGTAAAGAATTTACACATAGATGACTCCTGTGCACATTCTGAGGTCAATGGTTTGGACTGAACCACAATTTGTGAGCATAATAATGATTATATTAATAAAGTTTTATGTGTGATTATCCACTGCTGATTTTGATGAATAAATTATCACAGCTTGTACAGAATTTGAATCTTGGACAATTATAAATTATGTGACTAACTGTCCAAAATGCATGTGGAGAAAATGTGAATAAGACAGAATATAATGAAATCTAAATGAATCATTTCTTAATGGTAAAGACCTGAAAAGAAAAATATACTTCAGGGCAGAGATGCGGACATTGGGGCAGTGGTCTCCATCGCAGGTTTGGAATAGCCCCAAGTCAATCCAAGATAAATCAGCGGGATCACAAAATGGTTTTGTCCTTCCTTACTGCATGTATACATATACATGTGCATAAAGTGCTAAAAGTTTTTTTTTAATTTTTTTTTTGATTGTACATATGTAAATCTATACATGTATATGTGTTATACGTGCACAGATTCTCATTGTATGCTGGTGCATGCTTGTCTGCATGCATGTACTATATACTATATTCTATGGAAGGCAATTCTGTCAGGAAAAGGATAGATTCAAGTTTATGCATATGAAATGTAAGTTACAACCTCATAATTTCCTTTCAGTGTAGTTTAAATTTGACTTACTCAATCAGAATTTAGATTTAGCAATGGCATTTTTTTATTTTATCATGCATATCCTTTTGTGTTTTTTTCTCAACATATGTTTATGCCATATATTCAACTTAACTGTTGTGCATTATCCTGTGAACATGCTCATGGAAAAAAGAATAAAGTTAAAATGCAGAAAAAGAAAGGGAAACGTTCTGTTGATTTTTGTCTCTAAATTTTGTGAAGAACTGGACACTTTCACCTCTTCTGGCCTCTAAAAATCCTTCACAATGACCCTGTCTAATCTTGCTGGCTGAACTGGCACAAGTCATGTCTGCAAAGAGGCCATAACATGTGATCAGGTTCACACTTTGCATATTTTTTTATTGCAATATTATCTTTTGGGTGTTTTACGCCTTTGTTACATAGGGACACCAGGAAATGAGGGAGAGAGATACGGAAAGGTCTGCAGCTGGACTGGATCTGGGGACATTGTGATTCATTGTTTAACCCCAAAGCTACAGCTGCGCCCCACCAGAAAGGTTGGGAACCACTGGATTAGGGTTGCTTTAAACCACAGACTTCTACTAATGGAGAAACTTTGGATTTTGTAATGGTTGTTGGTGGTACAAATAGTGTGTGCACACTACTGTCCCTCTACTTTAGCTTGGATTAAGTCCAACTGGTGAATTTTATGGCATTCATGGGTGCAACCTCCAGTTCAGCTGAGGGAACCAGCTCAACTATCAAATTTAAACCCCTCAAAACAACCTCAAATGCCACGGATTATTTTTCTCCTCTGATTTTCCAGCCCATGTCCATTAAAGAAACACCTTTAACTACTTCAATGCATCGTCTGGGGTCTACAAAAGCACAATTTATTATCAATTAAAATTCAGAATATTCGAAACATGTGTGATCCTTATTTTTCAAACACTTTTATGCTTTTCTAATTTGAGTTGGGCCAAGTAAAAGGGTACAAGAGTTATGCTTTGATATGCTGTGCAGAATTTTCACTCGCATATTTTTTTCCTCTCCTTCCTCTCAAGCTTTGTTGATTTGATGGGGTCATTGCGTTCACGAGCTCAGTTCACACAAGGCAGTAATAGTCAGTGTGGTCCATGCAAGGCTAAGATGTAGACCTGCGACAGGTAGAAAGGACACAGCAGACATTAAAGACCGGGACAGCAGAGCTGGTTTGACTCTTTGTCTATTTCTATGTGGTGGCTCCATGTTATGTATCCAGAGGAGATCGGACAGTAGCACCTGTTGAACAGATCAGCTAGCCGGGTGGTTTAAGACCTTTGATTCATGACCTGCATCTGTTATGGCCATATCATTTGGAACGTCTATTGAAAAGATACAGTAGCCACTCACACGCATTGACTGGAGATGAACAGGATCCCATAGCTGTATATCATCCTAAGGCAGGAGCAGCTGAAAGGTTTGAAGCTGGTAGGTGGTAGCTGCTCTGAGGCTGGGAGGTTCAGATCCTCTGCTGTGGATGGAGAAATGATTGAGAAATGCGGTCACTTCCCTGAATCAAACTCGGTGCCTGGCATTAAGCACGGCCCTTCACCCTTAAATACTGCTTGGACAATAGTAACAGACTCTCTGATGCTTTCTCTGAAAAGTCTGTCAGTGCATGAGTGAGTGAAAGGAAAAGCTGCATTCATTTAAAACCATGTTAGAAATATATATATATAAAAATGAAGCATTCAGCACAAAGGACAGTTGATAAAACATCAGTTACAGCTATCTACCAATCAAACCTGATGCCTTTTGTTTGTTATCACAAATGTGCAAATGTATCAATTAGGTACATTTTAACTGTGGTGTCCTTTCCAGTTTAAACACTTTAGGAATATCAGCTTGTATTACCACAATAAACCCAATGTCCTGAGTGCAGAGCAGTGTATCTGCATGTAGGTTAAGTGGCTCTGTATTTGCAGGGGTTGTATGAGCCACAGCATCCTCTAGTGTCGACTGAAGATTGTCCACAGAAAGTTGTTTGGGCTGCTACAGTTATTCATCACAATCCAAACTGTATAGATTTACTGAGGAGGATGGACATATTTAGTAAGTCCTAAGTGTCTGCTAAAGTTTAGCTAGGTAGTATTATGAGCTGTGCTGGAGCCACCTGCAAAGGCTGAATGAGGTATGAGTCCCAAAATCCTGCTTCAACTGCCAATGTAGGGAATATCCAGTCCAATATGTTTTATCATTAGCTACATTATCATCATATTGCTGTAATCTAAAAAAAACAGAGTATATTTTTATGTAAGCACTATATCAAGAATTATTTTTGTTTTATTCATGTTGTTTATTGCTAGAAATATCAAATATATACCTGATATAAATATTTGAGTGGATCAGGGATCATATTTAATACAGACCCGTATTATGCAAGTTCATTTCCACATTATTTACTTCTCAACAAGAAAGCAACAGTCTGATTCATGGCTTGACACTGTCCTCCCACAGTAGAAATTACATGCACCACCTTTGTATGACTCCTCCATCAGCATGTGATCAATTGACGCACTAAAACTTTACTTCCACTAGAGGGCAGCACAAACTCACATAATCTGTCTACCGTCTGTTCTGAAGCACAGTGGCGCAGGACTGTGTGCTTGCAAGCCAATCTCACCTCACTTCCTTTCTGTTAATGCGTAATCTCTTAGACTCATGAAGCATTCAGATAAGTTCAGAACCCAATGGTCCGTTGTCAGAACCTTATTACTGCAATGCAGGAACACGTTCAGGAAAAGTAGTTCAGTGCTGCTCGAGTTTTACTGTCCTCTGGTGGAAAAGGGCTGTTATCTAAGGCCCAGATAATTGACCATGTAATGAAGACACTAAAGGGAGCTATTCAAATGGACTGCAGGCTTCTGTCTCCTATCCAGCAGCAAGATTAAGGTTTTTACAACCTCACGCTGTAAACCAGTTACTGAGTCCACGGTCACTTCCGTTCCACTGCTGCTTCTGCTGCTGTCCTTATGTAATGAAATGGCTGGGACAACATATAACCACACACGCATACACACAATGCACACTCAGCAAGTTTCACCGCTTGGAGCAAAACGGTGACTGACTGGTGGAAAATGAGGGGAGAAAGCGCATCCACCCTTCATTTATTTTCATGTCATGTGGTGAAGAGATAACCAAGTGACACCTTGAGAAACAGTGTATTGTCACTGATTGACTGCTCCTGAATATTTCATGGGTGTCATGAATGTTCTTCATGCTGAGATTTTACACTGATTGTGTGGTATGGAAATCCTTAGATGAGTAAACATCAGCAAAGATTACATAACAGCAGAGCGTATTTCACATTAAACATTTAAATCGGAGCGGTCGTGTTCTTGATTGCTGATGGTATAAGGAGATTTGTGTGTGAGGCGGTGTAGTCATTACACAGAGAAAGGGCATGTGCCTGTGTGCACAGATGTCTGTGGTCAAGGGTATACGAACAGTAAATTGATGCTTCATCACTGGAAATACCCATGCTTAACTGTCAACTGAAGGTAGAGCAGAAACATTTACTTTGTTCCTGAGATTAGCTTCTGGTATTACTGTAATACGGCAGAACATTTAAAACACAATTCCCCCTTAATTTCCACTTGGGAAGCTTTTGGTTCAACATTTGGAAACAGTATAGCTGAACCATGTCCTGAACCATCATTCTACACCAATTTCCTCAAAATTCTGTCCTACCTATCTTCAAAATTTTGGTGTCTTTGACAACTTTGAAATCTCAATTAGAATTTCGAGATGACTGGTGTACCATAATGTTGCTAAGTGGTATGTACAGGAATATACTGTGCTGTGGTTAAATCTATTAATAAACTACACAATAAGCTTCAATAAAACCAAAGAAATCAAGTGAAAAGAAAGAGTTAAAGTGACAGAAATGTTGAAAAACAGAAAAAAACATGTTTTACCAACCAAATTTTGAATGTTAATTTTTCTCTTTTGCATTTTTCTCATCAAATGCCCTGACAGATGAACATTTAGAGTTATGTTTGTTGTTATTTATTGATGATTTTCCAATCTTTACACCTAAATGCTGCAATAAGTGAGAGACATTTTTGTTTATTCTAAAGTGTGTAGCGTGTATGTGTAGTGTATGTGTGTGTGTGTTTGTAGAAGAGGAGGGGGAGTGTTGCTGCATATGCACGAGCTCACCCACTCCTTCATAGTGTTTTATTTTTGGAACAGCACACAGGCTGGTCAGGAATAGAACAGCAGTCAAGTGGAATGGGTTGACAGTCTGAAAGACCGGCCTCTGCTCTGTCTCTCCTTTACTTTCCTCCATCGCTCCTCTCCAGACAGGGAGCAAGCTCGAGTTGCCTGAGTGTGTCTGGTCTAATCACTCACTCTGGCTCCCAGAGCCACCATGACCTGAATCCATCCCTTCTCCTTCCTTATGCAATCCCTTCATCAGATAGACAGAGAGGGGGAAAGAGAGAGAGAGGCTGCTGCTCTAAATCTCCACTGCCCCGCTTCTGTTGTATCTATTATGCAATCTGCTTTAGAGGTTTAATCAGGGAGCGGGTAGACTAGAAATGCACAGTGTGTATCTGTGTGTGTGTGTGTGTGTGTGTGTGTGTGTGTGTGTGTGTGTGTGTGTGTGTGTGAGAGAGAGAGAGATAGAGAGAGAGAAAAAGAGAGAGATCAATGCGTGATCTATCAGGGATTGTTACACACTCATCGTTACCAGCAGAGAGAGCAGTGCTAACATCAGAGTCAGAAGGAATAAGTCTGATTTAGCCTCAGATCAGAGCTGTGTGGAGGGTAAACTCCACTAAACTCAAACAAACATGTATTTTTGGCACAGCGGACTTGATCCACCTTGATCTAAATCTGTGTGACATAATTTCTGATGTAAGTTGGTGCTGTTAATTGCATAAAGAAGAGGCTGTGCCAGGACAGGAAGATCCCAATTACTCCTCATTTGAAGCTAAAATGATTGTTTCTATTTGTTGTCAGTGGTAGAAAATACATTTTTCAGCACTGTACTTGTAGAATTCCAGAAGTCCAGGCATCTGTAACAATAACACAATTTACATAACGATGTTAGAGCATGAATACATAACAAACACTTTTACTTTTAATACTTCAAGTTATAAATGAATGAGTGTCATTATAATGGTTAGAAGTGACTAATTGATCAGTAGAGCAACACCAAATAAACTGGCAACAATTTTATAATGAATTCGTTTTCTCCCTCTCTAGCTTTTGTCCTATTTGATGTATTGATCAATTGAGAAAACATGAAATTTAAAGGTGCCACCATGGGCTATGGAAGACAAGCATCTTGCAATATCTAACTCTTTATAGATTAAATCATACATTGATTTATTGGAAAATTTATTTACAGACAAATCAATAATAGAAATAATTGTTGCAGCCTTGCATTAACTACATGTAACTAATATTTCCTCTGTACCTCCTCTTAAAGCTTAAATCTATTCATTTGTTTTGTTGACTGTGGCTATGTTGGCATACTATTACCTGACATGGTTGATGGAATTGTGATCAATCAGCTGTCTAGTTAAACAAGCAGTAGATAGATAGTAACATCAGCATTCATTTAAAGTCATGTTTCCATCCTCTTGATGAAAGCACGATGCCGGGAAACAGTATTTGTCCCCATCCTGATTTCTTCTATTTTTGCATATTTGTCACATTTAATTGTTTCAGATTTTTATGCCAAAATAAAACAGTGGTTAGGTAAAAAGAAAAGACACTGCTGAGGAAAGTAATGTTGAAAAGATATGTTATTTCATTCATTCATTCATTCATCTTCTATACCCCCGACTATCCCTTTTGGGGTTGGGGGGGGCTGGAGCCTATCCCAGCTGTCAATGGGCGAGAGGCGGGGTACACCCTGAACCGGTCGCCAGCCGACTGCAGAGATATGTTATTTCAAGGTGTCAATAGATTTAGAACCCCTAAGACCTTCAGGGAGGCTGTTCCAGAGTTTTGGGACATTATTAACCTCTTGCCTCTCTGGGCCTTTTAGTTCTGAACTCAGGAACAATCAAGAAGTTAAAACCCTCTTGGTTCATCTTTCCACTGTTCCAACAATCACCAAATCTGGTTTGGTTGATATAAATCCTTGATTCACAGAATTAGACATGAAAATATTCTGAGGCTTTGCCAAGTGTGTGGAGAGGACCGGCCAGAGCGGGTGGACAGAGCTGCTGCTCACCAACAGACAGCTGCTGAGCACCGAGGAGCTGTGGATGGGAGAGCTGGGAGCAGAGCCGGAGCTGCTGGAGGAATAAACAGCCAGAGCAACTCCAGATCCTCCTCTGATCTGGAGACATTCACTGGTTGCAGGAGAGTTCAGAGCTTCATTTTAAACTTTTGGGATTGAAAATGTATCTCCATTCTGGCTTCTGTCTGCAGCAGCAAACTGCGAAGGTGCCAACCTCCACTGTCGGAATGTATTGTTATAATGTAATTAGTCTTTCTTTGTCCATACTGACTGCTGACTGGAGCAGAAACATGCTTTTACCTCATGAACATACAGAGAGGAGAGGTGGAAAAAAGAGAGATTGGAGGGAAATAACAAAAAGAAGTGAAGCTGAACTGAACACATGCATGCACAAACACCCTTGTAAATGCATGGAGGGCCAAGAGTTCCACAGGGAGGGACTCACACGCACTAACATGCACACATGACCGGACTGACTCCCAAAACAAAGAACAGAGAAGCTCTGATTCCAGCAGATTCAAAGAGTGTGACTTGATTTTCTGCTCAGGATGCCTTTATGCAAGGGTGACAATATTTTCAAACCCCTAAACCAGGACGTCTGGTCACCATACGTTACTCCACTCTGCCTTTACATAACAAATAGTGGTTTGCTGCTATATTAATTTTCAAAATCTCATCTAAAGAAGCTTTAATCACAGAACATACTTTTTTAACATAGCAATAGTACTTTTTTATGGCAGTTGGATTTTTATGGCATTTACATTTTTTAGAATCTGTACAAATGTGCATATACAAAGTGTTCTTCTATTCTGTACCTTGTATACTTTTTTTTTTTTTTTTTTGACCTCTTTATGGCACTGTGCTTGCTGTTTGTAAAACTTGCTGGCTGTAACGACTAAATTTCCCTGGTGTGGGATCAATTAAGTCTTATCTTAAATGATTATTTCATTTATTGAAGGAAAGAAATTGTCCAAAACCAACTGGCCCCATGTGAAAAGGTAATTGCCCTCTTACTTACTAACTCAACCAATGAACCAAATTGAATTTGGTTCAATTAGACAAGACACAATCAGGCTTGACTACTGTCAGCCATGCAGAATCAAAACATCACTTAAACAGAACCTTTCCAGCAGTGTGAAGTTGCCCGAAAGGTCTTAACAAGCAGAACAGTACGCAGCGATGAAAGACAAGAAAGAAAGTTATTAAAATATGTCAGTCTAGAAATGGTTACTAAGCCATTGCAGAGACTCTGGGGCCACAGTGACAGCCATTATCTGCAAATGAAAGAAACTTGGAACAGTGGTAAATCTTCCCAGGAGGGGCCAGTTTAACAAAATTCTTCTCAGAGCACATCCAGGCAGTATGGAACTACATGCCTCAGTCGCCCCAGTTAATGTCAGCATTCATGATTCCAGCATGAGAAAGAGACTGAGCAAAAATGGTATTAATATACCAATAAATTGATACAGGTGTTGGATATGTATTTTCTTTCAATAGATGAAATTATGGTTCAGAAACTGTCATTTGTGTTTAATCAGGTTGTCTTTGTCTTCAATTTTGTGACAAATATGCAAAAATAGATATGCCAGGAAAGGGGCAAATCCAATATTCCCACAGTCTCCACCAGCTCCTGAGAAAAATATCTGTCTCTGTAGCTGCTAAATGCTCATCGCTAACTGTGCGCTCAAAACAGCTGCCTGCTGCAGCTGGAAATTAAGTTGATGGGAGCAAAACAAGACAATGAGCTAAAAGAGCCTAAAAGTCTCAGTACGACTGAGGGGAACTGAGTCAAGGGATAATCTGAAGGTTTGTTACTACAGATATTTTACATTACAAACAGTCATTAGATCCACGCTTAATATAAAAGTATTGATGAGCGCAGCTTTAAGTTTGAATGCAGGACTTGTAAAGAAGATTTTTTTTTTTTCATTGTGGGAATTTTGACTTAAGGATCTGAGTACTATTTAGTAGTATTTATTTGGTGGCTTTTATTTCTGGTGATAGTTCAGTCGCCTTCATCACTGTTCATGACGTCACACAGTTTTCATCACACACTGTCTCACTTCCTGCTAGAATATTTATTTGAGAGAGTCAAAAGACACAGGACAAACTGATGTCTCTGCAAACAAAAGTTTTTCCTCAACACAGTTAACTGTGTGACAAATCACAAAAACAGACAAAAATCACCCTGTCCCGATCACTACAGCAGTTATAATTGGAAAATGAAGTGTGAGATATTTCTGTTTTATCGAAACACAATTAGGAGAGTGTCTCCAGCCTCCAGACTGTCAAATCTTTCTGCTGTGTGTTGGCGGAGAACTTCATTAATTCCTACATGGTGTTGATCTCAGCTGAGTCCTCTTTCCCTCTTGGCTCCATTGTTTGCCGGCTCTGAATAATTTGCTCATGTTAAAGCAGAGCAAAGCTCTTAAACCCAGATTTCCCTCGCTCATCCCGTCCATCCCCTCATTCCCTCGTTCATCTCCCTCTCTCACTCCTTCCACCCGTTCCTCCCTCTGTATCAGTGTTTCTGTATCTTGTCAGACCCGCCTCCCTCCTCTCTGAGAGTGTTATCCTGAAGAGCCTGTACTGCAAAACAAAAATCCATCTTAACAAGTCATTTAATCTTGTTTTGATGCTTCAAATCTCCTGCCAGTTTAACTTGAAGCTATTTAACTTGTCTCCAGCACAAACTCTCTTTCTTGATATGAGAATTTTCTTTAATCAACTTTGATTTTCTTGAAACCTGGAGTGATCTGCCTTAATCTGTTTTACTTGTTTCAGAATACTGACACTTGTTTGTCAGGCTATCATTGTGGAATTGGTTCTGGATTGACATCATTTTCACTTGTTTTGGTGACATTTTGCTGCTTTGTTTCTGACTGATATAACAAAATAGTGTTTATATCCAGTGGCATGTGCAGACACTCTAAGGGACCTCCACCTGAGGCAGTGGTAGGGGTTCAGTTTGGTCTCTGCAGCCTTGTGTGTCCACAACCATTGATGTGTTTGCCTGGGTCCAGACCTTTGAATCTGCTCCACCGAGTTGACTGATTTATCTGGCTTCATGTCATGGTTTCTCAGCTGAAAAAGCAGTCGATCCAGTGAGCAGCGCAGGGGAACAGTTAGCCAATCAGTGACAAGAATTGTCAAGCCAGAACTAAGGAGGAGCATTAGCAACAATAGCGATTGTATGGACTGGATAGGTGCTGCTATCCTACCTGTTCTTAATCAATCAAAAATCACTTTGAAATTGGAAGAGCAGATTGTTTTAAAGGCATTTGTTACCTTATATCAGACAGACTTGTTAACTCGGTGGAGTGGGAGATTCAAAGGTCTGGACTCAGGCAAGGCAGATGTTGGTCTCTTGTGACTGGTTAGGGAAAATCGATTCCCCCTCCCCCACGGAAATCGGTTAGAGTGGAGGCAATGTCAGGCTGAAGGTGGAAATGAGTGTAATGAGTTGATGATTCTGTCTGATATCAGGCAATTGATATGTACATACTGCTGCACTTTCATCCTCACAGGAGTTGATAGACACCTGGTTATCCCTGTGAATTCCTTTGGATGGAGCTGATTATTTGGTGCTGTTTAATGAGACTAATTTAATTAAAGTTTTTTTTTTTTTTTTTTACTTTGAAGTGAAGGCTAGACAATTTGTGACAGCACAGCATTCGCACATATGGGACAATTAATTTTTACTACACATATTTTCTAGAGTGACTCCACTAAGAAGCAGATGAAGCAGTATTCATACTACCGTATGTTACCCTATGGCCTGATAATCTGACTGAACTGCTGTTTCAGTCCACATCATTCTCTCAGCCTGACATTGCGTACATGTGAACCATGTTATTGAACCATGGAGTGGCGTTATATACCAATCAGTAGTGACTGATACATCTGTGCAGCTGAGGCAGTTTTCAGCTGACAGAAAAGCTGCAGTAGGAACAGTTATCTTAACATTAGTCACGTTGATAAGAATATATGTTAATTTAAGGGTCGTTCTCGAAGCTGAAAACTTCTGCTGCTGTGTTGACCTCATCCACGCTTGTTGACATGTTTCAGTTACTATTTTTCATGAATGTAGCTAGGTAACTAGCTAGCTATCTAGAAGATGTCCCCATTCTAATTCTCACCCACTGAGCTCTGATTGGTCAATTATTTCTCTAAAGGGAGGGGGTTAAGGTGTCAGCTGGCACAACTCCAGACTTACATCAATTGCTGAGCAGATATGAGATCTGGGCATTGTTGTGTCTAGATTCACTCATAGCTCCAAACACCTGATGTGTGGAAGGTCTTTGGATGTATTGAGGAGAACTGGATGGACATAGCAAAATGGTTTCCTGTCCATCTGAATGGAACTTCCTTTCCCAGTATTCATGCCAAAAATTTTTTTTTCTTCCTGGTTAGCTTCTGTGCTATGTGGCCTGCAACACATTTCCCTGACCCAGCCATTTTTGAACATTAAACTATGATGATTCACAATAGGACCAGTACTTGACCTTGAGTAGCATTTTAGGTGTCACAGATGTCTTTTTCAATCTTTGACCATAGGGAAAAAATGTTTTCAAAGCCACGATGGAGATTTCATTGTAGTACCATGTTTGACCATTGGCACAAATTGGCAGCAAGGTTGAGACACCATACCCACTGGCCTTTCCTGGCAAAACTACCCTGGCAGAGAAGACTGGTTTTCTTTTTCTTTCTTTCTTTTTTTAATGAATAGAAGAAGAACTCTAGTTATAATATATATCTACACAAAGGTGCAGGCCACAGATCCAAAACACCACTGTAATGATCACTTAGCTCCAGACATGTTGCCAAAATAAAAAAAGGAGGATTTCAAGGATTACCACTTCAGATTCTCACTGCACGTGTTGGTGTGCGTGTGTGTGTGTATTTTAGGGGTTCTGTTTTGTCTTTATGCCACTGGCGCCAGCCTGCAGGCTTGGCACAGGAGACAGCATTCACCTCACATGACCAAACTCTCGACTAAACTAAGCTTCCAGAGGACAAATGAAAGGTAGAGAGGGAAGAAAGGCGAGGAGAAAGAAAGAGGGGAGC
The DNA here is from genome assembly GCA_037975065.1 of Chaetodon trifasciatus. Taxonomy (NCBI): domain Eukaryota; kingdom Metazoa; phylum Chordata; class Actinopteri; order Chaetodontiformes; family Chaetodontidae; genus Chaetodon; species Chaetodon trifasciatus. Next base: position 13,362,593 of record JBBMOE010000014.1, on the reverse strand, counting down.
CTGTGTGGGTGGAGGGGAGGTGGAGGTGGTGTACAGAAACCATTAAGGGGCTGCCGAAAACCATGAAAGGACTCAAGTCAGGTTTACATTACAAGGACACAAGGAGAGGAATGACAGACGACTGAGCTCAGTTAAATATTTTTTCTTTTTTTGCACATTTCTGACTGTGTTGTAAAACACCACGACCTCTCTGGGTTGTGGTGGTTTACATTTTTAGCGCTGAAGTGGAGCATCAGCAGATTAATTTCATACCCAATATGTTATGATCCACTATAGTTAGACATTGTATGAGATGAATAAATCCGTAATAATAGAATTTTGTTATCTTCACTACTTGACTGTGCCTGGTGGAAATCTGTGATCTCCTGAGTGCACTCTTCTAGTTGCAGATTTGTTTGGTAATATGCGCACCACTAGCACACAATCAAAACTGAAATAAGTGATTAGTTCAAACATAGCTCAGTTATTTAGTTTTGCACAGTATTTACACTTCAAATGTAGTGGAGCACAAGTATAAAGTAGTGTACAGCAAAATTACTAGATTTCAAAGTTTGCTGCCACCACCTGTGTAGGTGGAAGTCACCTGATTCACCTTTAAATCAAGACAAGAGTGAAAAGGTGTAGGTCTCCTGTTTGTGAACATGGTGGTCTGCAAAACTTTTACAGCTGTGTAATAGTGTTGATTGTCTGCTTTGCTGGACTCATTTGCAGTCACAGTGCTTTAATATCTGCTGTTAGCTGAGCTCATCGTCACTCATTAATCTCAAATGGTTGCTCGCATGCTAGGCTCTTCACTGCCGCGGCACAGTTGTTCATAAACACATGTCCCCCCGGTATGCTTCTCATCCCCGGTCTGTTACTAGGAAACACTAGTCTGAGTCTGTGTCTGCATACTTGTGCATGTGAGCAGTTGCCATAGAAAGAAACAAAGACATGCTTTAACATTGTTAACTGGTGTACCTCACTGATGGTGACAGGTGGGGTTGCTTTCTTAGGTTTAAATCTAAATGTTAGTCTTCCTCCTCTGTGCTTCCCTCATAAATACTTTCATGTCATAAACACACAGTTCTGATCCTCCTGAGTCGCAGATGAGGAGGGTATGGATAAGAGGCTTGTCCCATTGATGCAGTAGATCACAACACAGGTCTGAATCCACTTTTTTTTATCAATAGACTTCTTAAAACAGCATTATTATTGTCATTTATATTAGCATAGAACAAGCTGAAAACATCTGTGTTAGCAAACAGTAGCATATTTTAACATCCAGTAGACACCAAGCATCAATAGCATTTATCTGGAGTTATGTTATCTGGAGTTAAGTCCAATATTCACTCTCTTTTCAGCTCTGTTTATTTGAGCTAAAAGGTACTAAAAAGCTTTTTAAAGCAAAGGAAGACTGCAGAGTTGGATTATAATTTTTTGTCATGCAAAAATATTGATTAGTGCAAATTTAATGATGTTTCAAATTCAGAAAACGTCAACAGAATATCCGTAAAATAACAAAAACTGTGTTAAAATCATTAGATGAAGATATCTTTCCGGAAAAATGTCTAATGAACAGAATAATAATAGAATTGAACATCATTGTATTTAATTACACATGTAGAAACAGTGGAACGAAATGAATGAAAACCATAAAAAAAAGGGGAATATAAAAGCAAATGTAGATTTTCAGTATGTTCAGTCTGTCCCTCCTCCCACTTCACCTGCTGTTTCAACCATATATAAGAAGCTCGATCATTAGTGGACAGCCCATAGTTGATTCTTGAAAACATTGCTTTGTTCCACTGATAGACAGTAGGAAATATAGCTAACATCATCTTGACAGAAAAGAACAATAACATCTGGTCTGTTGCTAATCAATTCCTAAAGGATTCTTTCCATTTTTGTAATGGATGTGCCTTCAGGAAGCCTATTATTTCCTTCAGCTCAGCTGATGGAAACACAGCTAATTTGAATCTTGATATTTTTATGGCATTTCAATGAGCTTCACTTGGCAGTTGCCGAGAAACATAGCTGGCATATGAGTCTCTGTGTGATGAGTTTTTGATTTCTTTTTACTGTTACTGTGGAGCCAAACATGCAGTCATGTTAGCTGTGTCTTGAGAGCAGCAGTATGTGTCCCAGCTTTGACTGGTTAATTAGAGTTACCAATTAGACTGAACTTCCCTGTTAGCAGAGGGATTTTCCCAAAGACACAAAGCTTCTCTGTTATCCACGACCCATTTCATCATTTGAGATGAAAAAGTTTGGTCTGATTTTTTTAAATCAATTGACAAACATGTGCTAACACAGACTCAGATCTATGGATGATGAAAGCATTACAAAGGCACAGATCTCAGAATATTAAGACCTTTGTTCCATTACAATGCTGTGAGTTTCCATACCCATCCACAGTTTGTGCTGCAGTGTAACTTTATCTCTCTGCATTGGCCTTTTACTTGATAGAGTGATAAGTGCAGCACTAATGAAATCACAGTGCCGTAATGGTCACAAGGCAGTGCAGATCACATTGTGTTGATACAGTAACTGCCTCTCAAGACAGCCCTTAATTTCTCAGTCAACAGGTTTAAAGCTGAAAAATATACTGATAAACAGGTCTTTAAGCAAAACAGACACACACACACACATACACACACACAATGTATTCCCTCCTGCAGTTCTTCTGAGCCCTCATATAATCATCATGCTGCGAGAGAGATCAAGGGTGGCAGCATCAATGTATTTTGGTCACATTAAAATGGAGCAAGCGTGCTGATTTAGAGAAATAGCCATCTAATTGCTGTGTAGGATCGGAGAAATAATGAGTGCAAGCGCTGGAACGTAGCAGGAGGGGGAAGTAGATGCCGAGGCCTCTATTGTTCAGAGCTGTGGAGAGTCTGAGTTAACCAGCAGTCTAATAAGCTGGAGAAGGTGTTAAAAATGAAATGCTGGAATGCATTTTCTCCCTGTGTGCCTCCATCCCTCAACTTCACATCTCTTTTTCTGTTTCATATGGTGACGGACGGCTTTAAAAGAAAACAGGCTGTGATTTATTTTGGGGATACAGACTATAGTACTGTTGTTAAAATAATCCCTCTTGTGGTGCCATCAGCATAACCCTTTTTATTGCTTCCAATCAAGCCAGATAGCAGGCCTATGTCAGGACCTGGTTCTGGCAGAGCACTGTTGCCATGCCACTGCAGCTGAAGTCCAAACTTAAAGCGACGTGATGGATTGTATAAATACACTGATGGAAACAGCAGGGGAGAGCACCGCTGTGCGAAGGAGCAGTGTCTCCTCCGCTCTGACGTCTGCTCATTGACGTCACACAGTTTACATGTTGTTCACAGTGGGAATTGTTTCCAGTTGTGAATGTAATCATGTCCAGGCTGCCCCCCCACCCCCCTCCACCCACCCACACACATGCATACACATGAGACGTGTTCCTCCTCTTCCTCCGCTTGCCTCTTCTCACTTTTTAATGTTTAGCTGAAGCCTAGAGATAAGTCCAAATATAGCAGAGGAGGGAGAGGGGGATGAATGAGTCATCAGGATCAACTGAACGGATGTGTGTGTGTGTGTGTGTGTGCGTGTGTGTGTGTGTGTGTGTGTGTGTGTGTGTGTGTGTGTGTGTGTGTTTCCATGTTCAGTATAAACACAGGTGAACTGAGAATCATTGGCATGTTCAGCACCAGCATTTAAATGCAAACACATGTATTAAGATTTCAGTAAACATCAGATGTCATATCTTTTTAAGTTGTTTCTGAGTTAGTAGACATTCTACTGAATTTCTTATTTATATAATTGAGATACGTAGTCTTTGTTATAGTGTAATTGTCACATTAAAAGGAGTTTTGTGAATTTTAGCAGATTAAACTAGATGTTAAACTTTGCATTGGATTGTTAACACTGAAACATCATTACTTGTACTGTTGCAGCTGGCTGAAGTGCAGCTTAACTTTCAATACAGTTAGTTTGAAAACTGTCTGACGATTTTTTTGCAAAGTGTCTCAAATCAAAAAGGCTGTGAACAGGCTTCATCTTTAATAATGTTTTTATAAGCTTATTGCTTTATAAAAATATCTTCATCTGAAAAGTAGTCAAATAAATGTAGTGGAGTAAAAATAGAATATCTCTCCCTGAATCGTAATGGAGTAGAAGTCTAAAGTAGCAGTATAATCAAGTAATGTACAAGAATCTCAAGATTGTTTTTAAATAGTAGAATTTACCTTCCACCTATGTTTCTATTCATCCATGCAGATAGTTTGGATTTTATTTGTCCAGATTTGAAGATATTCATCACACATCTGCCTCCACCCCAATGGAATGAAGCTATGTGGAATTTCATTGGTGGTGTTCACAGTATTGAATACTGTATGAGTGCAGGATGGGCCTCAGTATGCATAAACAGAGTGCTTACCTGTTTTTCTAACACTGCCAAAAACCTCTTTGCCGATGGTGAAAGTGAGGATTTTTCCAACAACATTCACACCCACTTAGCTCAGCGATTGGCCAGGTATGCGGAGGTGTGAAAGAAGACACTGTTTGTACTTTTCTCTAAAGCTCCCTTTTTGATTCTTTACACAGCTCCTTCACTGTCTGTGTGTACAACTGATGAATGCAACTGCATGAATGCCTTTGAGAAGAGACTGTCTGAAAGTGTGAGCTTGTATCCCCATAAGACTCATCATGCCAAAATTACAAAGCCAGGCAAAACATGCTGAAATTTTGGACAAAGATTGGCAAGGCAGTGTGGTGTGGCCAGGATGAGGTTATGGTGGCAGGCTCTCTGCCCCTACTTCTGAGTATGACCATCTGGAACAGGTAAACTTTTGCTTTGCTTGCCTGAGTCTTGCATATCCTCTGCTGAGCCTTTTTGGCCAGACTTGTGGCATTCAGGGACCAGGAGAGATCTTTAATAATGTGCACTCCAAGAAATATAGGGTTGTTGACCTGTTCTACTGTGTAATCACTGATGTGTAGGAGGGGAACTGTGTGTCTGTGCCCCCCTGAGGTCTACAAGTATCCCTTTTGTCTATTTCTTTGAAAGAAAGTGGTTCCAATGAACATGGTGAAGTCTGTGATTTCTCTAGGGTAACCTGCAGATTCCGGGAATGGCATTTTGCTGTTGAATTTTCATTTTTCATTTCTTGAGCACCATAAATGCATGCTTTTGGTGAAATGACCCTTTAAGGAATGAGCAGATTACATGCGATAGTGATCAGGAATATTCAATTAAACCTCACAGCACACAGAACACACAGGAACATAATGTACCAGAGCCTGTGTGATTACTGAGCCATCAGCATCAGCTGTAGTGCAGCTGGAATGAATGCACGGGAGAATTGCATGGAGTCAGAAGAATTGTGAACAAGAGTTTGGCCCGAGGTTAGCTTGATAGAAAAAGAAGAGATTCATATTGGCAGCTTCCCTGGAGACAAACCTTAAACCTTGAGAAGCCAAGATGAGAAAGATGAAAAGGCAGTGAGTCATCTCATCTTGTTTAAACACTGTCTCCATCTGTATTCATGCAGAGCAGCCGTCCTGGAGTGAGTCTGTCTGTGGATCCACTGCTGCTGAGGCTCTCCCAGTCAAGTGGATGTGCTGTGTCACTGCAAATCTCTAATGGAGCAGAGTGTTTTTTTAAGACAGACTCATTTAAGTTTCATCAGACTGCTCCTGAGGGGCCAGGGGAGGGAGTTGACTCCAGCCGGCAGAGAGGAGAGGAGCTGCCATGCCATCAGCTCAGGCCGTGGCTGACGACCAAATCTAACAGACTGGAGCCACTCTTCATCTAACCCCCTTTTGCACTTCTCTTCATCACATTAGTACCAGTGTACAGAGAGTTTTTAGTGGTGTGTTTCCCTTAGTACTGCAGAAAGGCAACAATCACACTGCAGGATTGGGTGAACCTGCTGGGGGGGCTGTAGCAAAAGTGACCAGTGAGCCCATAATTAACCACCCTTCCCACCCAAAGAGGTGTAGCATATGGAACCATGCAATTTTCATTTGCAATGCTTGAAAAACATTTACAGTGCAGTAATAGCTTTGTTTCAATTACAGATTGTTCCTTTAACAGGCAGGATTAAAGGAGCATTTCCCACAGTGCTAACACTGTAATCTGCTGCTGCACCTTTACATCAAACCTTGTGATGTTTATGACCAATTATACGAGTAGCTGCAGAAAAACTTTGGCTTCTCTTTGGATTTTGTTCCTGATTATAGTTTATTGTTCATGAGCTAAACAATCACAGGTCTGTGTGTGTGTGAGTGTTTGTATGTGTGCGAGTGTGTCAGTGTTTATCTGTAAGTATGTGTGGCTTAACAGATTGTTTTCTGTGTTTAGGCTGTTATTTGTGTCAATATGTCTCAGCAATTCCGAACAAATTTGAGCGTGGGAGTGTTCGTGTGCTGCCCCCTGCTTGCTGTGTGTGTGTGTGTGTGTGTGCGTGTGTGTGTGTGTGTGTGTGTGTGTGTGTGTGTGTGCTATGCTGAGTGTGTAAGTGAGGGAGTGAGAGAAAGAAATGGGAGAGTGAACACGATGTACCCAGGCACAGTTTTCCTGGGCCACGTCCAACTTTGGGAGTCTGCTTGCAGCTATGTACTTTGGGGACACCTCCAATCACGTCGCCCCTACTCTCTGTCCTCGCCCTCATCTGATCTACCCCTGTGACCTCACTTTACCGCAACCCCCTGACACACACTGCCACTGATACCCCTCCTATGCCGTTGACTTCCTCTCTTGTCCCACTCCCTGTTCACTTCTCCCATGAGAGATAAGCTGTGGTTGGATACAGACATGGACACACGCACACACATGACCTAATGCATGATCCTCTCCAGGCTTATGCCTGGTGGAGATAATTAATCAAATTACTTCAAAATAGCTGCCACACAGTTAAAGGGGAGAAAGTCAGAGCTGCAGTGAGTGAGAATTTTATGTCACAACACACACATCAGCTTAAAATCACAAAGTGACACTGCAACAGAGAGGAGCATCCCATTAACAATGACTGTATGTTCTGTTTACCCAAATTAGATTCTGCTGTTGGGTATGAACACTTTTCCTCCCACATGAAATGATGGCTCAGAATGAAACATGAAATATACCTTACAACAGCAGTGAGTTTGTGAAAGTTGAAACCATTGTTAAATATTTGACCTCTTTCATCCTCCTGGTGTATACTGTGTAAAATGTCACTGGCCAAGCATAAACATGAGCAAGCTCTGCGCTCAGTTCTTAAGTTAAAGTAGACATACCACACTGTGAAAACACACATTTACTGTACTATAAATAAATATTACTTAAGTAAAACTGAACAATTATGTGTTATCAGCCAATGTATTTAAAATATCAAAAGTGAAATGAGCAGAAAGTGGATTATGTTGTGGCTTGGTCAAGGGCAGGGTGAATTCAATGCTTGATAATACTCTTGGCATTTGTTACCAACTGGGTAAAGTGGACAAATGCCCCCATAAGGGCCACAAAGGCCAGAAAGGGTTAAGTTCTTGCCACTCTGTGATTTTCCTCTCCTCTGCATCTACCTCAATCACCCTGCTGATCCCCGCCTATGTTGCCCGTCAGCGTCACTTGTTACTGTGGGAAGAACAATGCTGACATCACACTCATTATGCAATTCCATCAACTCGGAGCAGGGAGAGCTGCTTTTTTTAGCAACTGCTCAGAAACAGCGGGTCATTCAAGCCTGCACATCTGCCCTGAGAGGGTGTGTGTCTTTGTGTGTGTGTGTGTGTGTGTGTGTGTGTGTGTGTGTGTGTGTTTGTGTGTCTGTGTGTAAGTGTGTGTGTGTGTTTGTCTGTGTGTAAGTGTGTGTGTGTTTGTGTGTTTGTGTGTCTGTGTGTGTGTGAGAGAGAGAGAGAAAGAGAGAGAGAGAGCATGTGTGTGACTACAGTGGCACGTGCATATGCTAATACGCACGTCTGCATGTTTATGTCTGATACAATTACCCAGAAGATCGTGAGAGAGAGTAATAAAAGACCACAGAGAATGAGGGAGAAACACTGCAGTAACCCAAGGGCAGGTTGCTGCTCAAGTGGAGGATGATGTACCTCCTCCTAGCACACATACACACACACACACACACACACACAGAAGATAGTCCAAAACAAACAGCTCCTCTGACTAGCCAAGGTTAGCTGTGGCACATTGAAACATATGTTTCTCATAAGGGAGTTTGACTCCCTCTGCTGTAATGCTACAGACTCTTGCGTGCCGTGTCAATATTGCACCAGCATGCACTTTCACTAAAAGCACAGCAAAGCTAATGTAAATTCTCAAATACCAGGCTGGTGTAAATGTGTGCATATAGAAGAGAAGCTTTCACCATTGCGTGGAGAAACTGTTGGCAACTTGTGTCTGCCTGCCATGCAGCCCCTGGAGTGCTGATACAGAGAACAATCTATCTCTCCTGCTCTCCCTGCTTCACACAGACAGAATAGAAAACAGAGGAAGAGGACTGGAGCTGAATCCCAATATTCCTCCTGAGCCTCCTTCATGTGCTGAGATATAGGCCCTCAGTGCTACAGACAAAATAAAATGAAAAATCGAAGAATTTTGAATTTCCTTCTCCTCAGTCTTTCTACTTATCTCTCATTCGGTCTATCTACTCAGTGATTCTTTAAAGGTTTTTCCTCCCACATTTACATCTTTGTTGCTTTTTAGCCATGCTATCTGTGTGGCTCTGTGGATGGTTGGTCAGTGTGCTGATTGGCCCACCACATTCATGTCCACTTTGATGATTGCCTGACTTTTCCTCTTGCTCCATCATCAGGTCAATATTTCAATTTGTAGCATATATTATCATTCTATCACAGTAAATACTAGGATAGTGAACACTGTAAACACTATACCTGCTCAAAATCTGTATTGTCAATGGGAGCACGTTAGCATGCTCCCAACTTCACCTTTTAGCCGTGCCTAAGTACAGTGTCAGAGAATAAACTTTGTCCTTATCTGCTCTAAAGTAAGGTACAAATGTTAGCATGTCTGACTAACTAGTTTTCTACCTAAATCAGCCACAACATCCAAAGTTAATGTTGACAAGTGAACTGCAGGTTCTCGAAAAGTTTTCATGTGTCACTGATTTCTTCACACTGGCTTTCCATCAAATCCAGATTCTAATTCAAGATTGTTGTTATCGCTTTTAGAGGTCTGCAGGGTCAGATACCCACCTACATTAGAGAGGTACTGAAGCCTGACATCACCAGTAGGTCTCTGAGGTCCTCTGATCAGGGATTGTAATTTTCTCCACATCTTAGAGAAAGACAGCAGTCACAGTACATCAGGTCTATTCAGCAAAAGTTGACCTGCTTCTTGACAACTTCTGTCCAGCTGCTCCAAATCCATTATTTGGACATCATATTTAGACAATGAGAAGACAACACACACACATCCTTGGGGTGAAATGACTTGTAGGAGACTGCTCTGTTCTGCAGCCTCTGTTAATGAAAGCTATAATTATCACACAGCAAAATCAATACCCTCAGTTCCTTTTAGGGAAAGGGGTGGGGGGTTGCCTTGTTTGAGGTAAGACTGGAATGAGCCGTGGGACTCTGCGCAGCACAGCCTGAAAATAAGATTTATGGAAAGGCTGTGTTCATAGCTGATTGGTTCTAATTGTCTCCCAGCTAAGCAAGAATCCCATTCCGCTAAATGAGCCAGCGATCAAATTCAAATTCATTTAATGGCTGGCAAGCACACAGAATCTCTATGCTGTTCAGCAGAGATAGTTTCTAGTGTTTCTGTGTGTTTTTAGGGGGACATAAATAAAAACAGTCATTATAACAGCTGTGTGGCTGAAGATTAAGGAAGAGCAGTGAACAAGTGCCTGGTCAGGGTTTCCAATGCCATGAAACACCCTTGAAACTGAAGGACAACTTATCTGGAATTCGTCTGGCTGCTCACCTTACACAGTATCTGATGAGGAGATTGGCATCAAAGTCATCCTTGTGTGGATGAATGATAATAATAATTGATAATAATTATCAGCGTCACCCTAATAAGTCACCCTTTCGGGAGGGTTTATAAATTGTTAGAAATGGCTGTATTACCAGTAATAAATATTTAGAAAGGCATCATAGATATGGCCATTAATACAAACATCTTTTAGGTTGTCAGGTTGTGGGAAATTCCTTTGACTGGTTTGATCGATATCCATTCATTAATAAGTCACTGGTGTATTTCATTGTGTATTGGGTGTGGTGTTACTGATATGGGTGTGTTATAAATATGAAACTGCAAAGCTTTGACTAATGCATCACCACGTGACACAGAAATGGCAAACAAATCTTTTCCTTTTTTGTGGTCAAACTGTGTAACACACACACAAACTGAGACATTAACATAAAATGCCATAAAAGCCAACATGGTATGCAATAAGTTTGAACAGTCTTTGTAGTGTTATACTAATTATTCACTCAAAACATCAGAAATGTGCTGTTCAGCGGTGACAGCAGAAGGTATGTCACAAGACGCTGTGACAATGACAGGATATTTTATGTTAACATAAATCTTGCATAATTACCCTTAAATACAGACTATGTGAAAGTGTAACCTGTTCTGTCTCTATAAAAACCTCTCTATCTCTTTACATCCTGAATGGATTCTATCCAACTAATTACAAGTCACATATTAAGGTTACAGGTTTTTATTAGTGAGAACATGACATTTTTCATGCAGTCTTACTGTATAATAAAACCCATCTCCTGATGCTTTCATAACACAGAAATATAATCTTTCTCAAATTTCACACGTTATTATTCTTATGCAAGACCTTGAATAAGTGAGCCACTTCAGAGACTGAATGCAGTAAATGAGACTGAAAGCATAGAAGAGTCTAAGTTTTTTTTAGCTGTGATAAATGTATGTCTACATCAAATCAGCTGTACTATGGCTGTAGTTAAACTTGTAATACTATTATAGCATTAATACATTAATATTGTGAGTATGTGTCTGTGCTGTCTGTTTCACTGAGAATTAAAAGGAAAAACCAGACTAATGTGTCACTGGTGTGCCTGTACATAAGCACACAAGTGACAGAAATATGTTCATTACTGGAGATTAATAGAGGATGATGGGAAGTACAGGCTTATGGGCATTTCACACACGTCACTGTTTTCATTGTGCTTGAGGCTCATTGCTGCAGTTCTTGTCCATGCTAGGTATGACACTAACATTTCCTTCATTTTCTTTTCCTGCATTTGTGTCTGTAGGACTTTTAGCCACCACACATGGCACAAAAATGAAAAATCAGGTTGAATTTCAAGAACAAAGTGCTGCTGATATTTGCTCATGTGCAGCACAAACCTTTAGTAATAATTATTTCTCAGGTGCAGGAGTGGAGCCATCATATCCTACATGAAATCGCAATTACAGGCCAGTCTCAGGCCTGTGTGTGTGGCGTTGTGTCATTTACATCTGAGGCCCTCTGCCAGTGGGAGAGAGTACTCAGGATTTATGACCTTTACAGTTGCTGCGTGTGGAGATAAAGCCAACAAAAGGATAGAGTGGAGAGGCGGACGCAGGTCAGGATGTCATATTGGATATTAGAAGATGGTGGCTGGTGCATGAGGTGGTCCTCAGTCCCCCACTTTCTCCTCTAGCCTGGTGATAAGCTGCATGCACAACCCTGAACTGTGGAAGTATAGTACATCTCCTTGTTAGTACGAAACCTAAATTGCTGTGCTGGGAAATTTCACTTTTATTTCAACATCTCCACATCTGAGATTAGAAGATTTTCCTTATAAACAAAGCTTAATTAAAATGGGAGTGAAATTGTGTTTTTATGGGACATTTGAGCATTAGCAACCTCTCTGCATAACTGCTGAATACTCATAAATGTGCTGATACCACCATCCACACCTATAGAAGGAGTCTTTAGGTGTAATGTAAGAGCTGTACAAAGGTGAATTTGAGCTTGAGAGGACACATAGAGTACATTCAAACATTTCCACACATTCAAATGTCTCTGTTCTGTTGATGTACAGAGTAACTGAGGTTGTTGTGTTCCTGTCATCAACACCCACTCAAGGAAGACAAAATTAGCTCCTGAGTCTGTGACATGCTTGAGGAACGTCACGCTCCTGCATGCTGCACACATGCAATGTGGGCATGCATATTTGTGGCCTGCCACTCAGCAAGTGTGTTTTATTGTGTGTATGTTTGTGTTTCTGTGAAGGTGTCCAGTAGATCAAGTTGACATGAATAAAATATTAGAATTCATATTTTGAGATGCTTATTTTTATTTCTGTAAACAAATAAGACTATTACACTGACATCCTGGGGCTCCACTACGTGTTAAGAGCACAAGCTGCTCAGTAGTGCTCAGTCAGAGTACTTAAAGGAATCATTTGACATAAGTATGCTTATTTGCTTTCTTGCTGAGAGTTCAATGAGAAAAATGATACCACACTAATATTTATCCGTTTGAAGTTTCAGCCAGCAGACAGTTAGACTAGCTGGAAAACAGCTAGCCTCTGGGTTGTTGTGCAGATTAAACAAACAAGATGTTATGTGTTAATTAGTGAGTAGGCAAATTGTGCTACCTTTATACAGTGCCCATGCTAGCTACTTCCCTCCATGTCCCATCCATATGCTAAGCTGAGCTAAATGGCTAACTTCTTTAATTTAGCGGTCAGATATAAGAGTGGGATCGGTGCAGATATTTTCAATTTTAAGGTAATGAGATAAACCCCTCAGAGATTTTGTCTCCACTTCAACTTGAGGTGAATGGAATTTTGTTCTTGGTGCTCACAGCATTGAAAAATGACATTAAAATATTAATAATTGTGCAAATTCTCCAGTCAGGTGCCCAATGTTTTTATCAATACACCAACTTTTCTGCCTTCACCAAGTGTAGAAATGTTTTTGTGATATCTCAACTGTTATCTTTATGCACAAATTGAAAATGCACATAATGACTGAGCTCGCTTCTCCTGACCAGAGGAAGAGCAGGAGCTGGAGCTCTAATTTGAGCAAATGAATGCCCAGCTGCTCTTGAGATCAACATGACCATGTCTGAGGACATGTCTGAGATCACCTGGGTACTCACACCTCCTGTTGCTGTGGGCCTGGACCGGGCCACCTTTACCAAAGCTGGCCTGCCTCTGCTCAGTGTGTCTTCTGTTGTATTTGTCTCCACCCTTCAAATTTAGGGTGGAGAATTATTTCAGTTTGACAGTAAAATACTGGTAATAGGATTTTTTGCAGGAAGACATTTTGACAGGTCACTGTAGGAAAAGCAGAAGTGTAAACAATGATAACTGAATTTTGTTTCGCTGCTTCTGTTTCTGAGTATTATACATGCTGGTTCAATGTCCACACTGCTGGGACATTTAAATATAACCAATAACAACAACGGGTCGTCATTATTATTAGTAATTGTCTCAGTCAAAATGTCAGCTGTGAAAAGGCTTAGTAAAATCACTGCTAGAAGATTCTTACACTTGCACAGATTTTCTTGCTGTTTAATGACTAGTGATCTTATTAACATCTATTTTAGGAAAACTTTTGCAGAGGATACTGAAAATTCACTCCAGAAACAAAAGGAAAAAGTAAAAATATACACAGACTTCAGTAGCAGCAACAGCCGAAACTAAAGGTTTTGCTAAAAATGCTTTCACCACTATCCTTCATAGAACCCAGCACTGTCTCATTTTTTAACAGGCTAAAAAGAAATATGTCCGGGAGAAAGAAGAGGAAGGTCAAGAAACCAAATCTCAACAGAAATTTCCCAAAGTTTCACTAACTTCACTAAAATAGTTCATTTTATCAAGAGACCACCGTCTTCTCAAAATTCTGGCAGTATAATTTTAGCAACTTGTTGATGTTGTCAGCAATGACTACAAATTACTGGACATCCCCGGGACCTTTTTCTCCTCTGCACAGGTCTCCTGAGATGCTGAGCTTTTGTCAGTGCACACACTGATATTTCTTTCTGCCTTCAGTGGCCCCTTGTACTCCTTAATCTCACCATGGCCTTGATAGTCTTAACCCCAACCTGTGCCAGAACATCTCCTTTCCAGGCTGATGGCGTCTTTGCCCTACGTGAGTCCTGGTTATTTTTTCCTGTGGGTCAGGTGATGAGGGCAGCTGGATTGTTGGCTGTTTCTCCCCATCATGTGATAGGTTAGTGGTGCCATGGGTGCTGTTTCCAAGGCACAGACTTACTGACAAGTGGAGTGACGTTAGAGAAGCAGTGGACCTAGCCGCATCTATTTATAGTTGAGCGCTAAAAGTGAATGTATGTGTGGCTGTGTGTATGTGTGTTTAGGAGAGAGTTTGCCCATTTGTGAGTGTGCCTGCAATGCACATAAGTACTAAAACATAAGGAGAGGGGATGGATTGGAAATAATTATGATTATATTCATTGTCAGTGGCAGTTTCTAGCTGTGTCAGAGGAGTTGGAACTGCAGGCGTTACAGGTCACCTTTAACAAACAAGGACATGAGGCTCATCAGGAGATCCAGTAAACAGAGTCTATTCTTGTACTATTTTCTCCCATTAACACACAATCACAAACAGTAATCAACATGCAAATAAACACACATACACCTTTGCACACATGCATGCTAATTCATCGGCCTGTTCGGCCGATCAAACATTTCCTGACACTGAAATGTTGAAAAGGTAATATTAGGTAACTTCAGTAACCACTATGTGCTCCTCTCTCTCTCTCTCTCTCTCTCTCTCTCTCTCTCTCTCTCTCTCTCTCTCTCTCCATTCTGTGTTCTTACACATGCATGAATGCACACACTGGACAGAGCAGACACACTTAATCACCTCTTCCCACCCACTTCAGACTCTATTAAGAGTTCACATGGACTCCAATGTGAGGGTCCTCTAGAAGGGAGCTGCTGTGAGTTGTGTCTAAGAAAGCAGGACAGAGGAGGCGGCGGAGAGGCTTGACAACTTAAAACACTCACCAAGGAACTTCAGCTGAGCCGTCACCGTCTACTTCAAAATATAGAAGGCCTAGGTTGCCAAAACAGGATGATTATAACAGTATGGTGGTATTATTTGATCCTTAATAGGCTTTTGGAACTAAATGACACTAGCAGGAGCCAACAATTCAAACCAAGGAGGAACAATATTAATACCAATGTGCTGGCAAGTGCATGCTGTTGAAAACTTTAATATGAGGCCACTGAATACAGTTAAGGCTAACTGTGGTCAGCTAGACGGATATCTCAAAACCTGGACAAATATAATGAAAATGCTAATTTGCTTTTCTGATAAAAGTAGATGATATTTGAAGTTTAATGCCATTCTAGAGCCTGCACAGTAAATATGAAGCTACCCCCAGCAGCCAGTTAGCTTAGTTTAGCATAGAGACCAACCACTGGCCTGGTCTTGTCTAAATGTAATATAATCATATAAATAATAAAGTTCATTTCAATATCTATATAAGCTTTACTTCCTGAGACCTGTTGTAGCCTGCTGCTGAGGGACCACAACATCATGCAAGCTAGCTGTTGTGGAATGTTGCTTTCCACTCTTTCCCTGATTATAATTAGCCTATAGCTAACAATTCTACCAAATAGTGGTGAAATGCTTTTGGCTGCCACCGTCAGTCATACAACCCCCACAGTGGTTGTTGTAATGCTGCTGTGCTTTTGGGGACACGTGTCTGGCTACTGATGGACAGCAGGACTACATCTGCTGTGTGTTGTGCCATTGTGACCTGCCCTTTTTGAAGTGGGGTGCAGAATTTATAGTGTACATTTAGGACTATGACACAGGAGCAACATGTTGGGCATTCTGGTTACTGCATATGTGGAAAGAGTATGGAACAGGCAAAAATACATTAATGTACATTGCTCACGTGTCTGTGTATTCAGCTTATGGTCACATGTTTCCAGTCTGTCAGTGGAAACACACACACACGAGAGGAAACACGGACAACTGTATTTGGTTGTTAACCCTGGGCTTTTCTAGCACCTGCCGTGTTTCATATTCAGTGAGTATTCTAATCAGCTGCGTGGTCTCCTAACCGGGGAAAACAACCATGAGAATAGAACATCTATTTACAACCTGAGCCCCGCTGTCCAATTAATCAGCAGGCAGCCAATAGGCCCACTAAAATTAAAAAGAGCAACAGCTGTCACAGCAAATACAGAGTGAGAGGGAGAGGAGGAAGATGAGAGAGGAAATGTAAAGAGGAAACTGGCTGTTTGAACATTAATGTACGACTGAAGAAGAACGGCATAGTAGGAGAAACACAAGCAGATAAATGTGATACACACTGTTTACACATCGGTGACCTTTACCCTCAGATGAATTCATCAACAAGGGGTCAACACAAGTGCCAATTTATTTTAGGACACGGGGACATGTGTGATGTCCTCCACCTCCAGTAAACTATCACACAGTCTCTTTTACATGCGCAGCACTGCAATAAGACACGTACACACACACACACACACACACACACACACACACACACACACACACTCACGCACAGAGCCCCTGAGGCTGGCATTGACTTAGCCCTCAGGGTACAAACTAATTTGCTCACAATCTAACACAGTGACTCCCTGCAAACTCCTCTGGACAACTGTCTAAATACTCACTCTGCTGCAGGGTGCAAGCCAGATATAATGAGACACTATTTGTTTATGTGGATGATAGTGTGTGTGTGTGCATGCACCTTCAAGCATGGTTAAGAAAATGCATATGTGAATTTGCTTATGCAATATGTATCATCATAACAGCCTCTCATGCATTCCCCATAGTGTGAAATGTTTTGCATCAGGGGTTCATGAGTAAAACAGTCTCACTGAGAACTTAATGGAATTCCCTTCGTCATGGTTTATGGTTCTACAGATCATATATGTTTGATGATTGAAAAATAAAACATCCTTCAAATATTTCTTCTCTCTCTTCTGACCTTATCATAACATAATTGGTAGAGAGGTATTGATGTGGAAACCTCTCCCTTTATGTAGGACCTAAATGACTTATTCACCATTGAATAAACAAATGCAGACATAATACATTTTCTGAATAACGAAAGGATCGTAACTAAATAAATTAATAAGCAGCTGAAATGAATAAAAAAATAATAAATACTGGCAATTTATCACAAAAATAAACAAATGTTTTTAATTTATTTTTATTAGGTTGTATTTATTTATCTATTTGTTTGTGTTAATTTCAGGTTTTATTTATTTGCTTATTCTCTTGTTTAATTAAATAGTTATTTATTTCAGAACTGATCATGTGCAGTATTTTCATATCTTTTCATTGATATAAAATAATTTTTATTCCTGTCAATGATGGTGACCTAAGCATTGTTATGAATACTAAAATTTGTTCAAGTCATGAAGCATTGAGCTGATGCAATCATTTGTAGTATGTCTTTTGAGCTGTTAAAGAGACACCAGGAATGCAAACAGAACATTAGCATTAAGAGGGAAAAGGTAAGAGAAGAGAAGAGAAGAGAAGAGAAGAGAAGAGAAGAGAAGAGAAGAGAAGAGAAGAGAAGAGAAGAGAAGGAAAAACAGAGTAGTGAGTGGCTGATATGACATGTGGGTGTCTCTCAGTGTGTCTGTCACATCTCATTTTGTTTTCTGCTGCTGCTCTAGGCTTTCTGTCCCAGCTGAATTATCTTTCTCCCCAGGATCCTCTACCCTCATCCTCGGCTGCTGCACATTTGCATAATCCTTATGAATGCATCTCTGTAAAGATCCCATAATCACCACAGCGTGTAGGTATCAGTTTCTATATGATTTTTTCAGTAAGCCAGGCATCATGGGATAATGGCACAAAGAGGTAAACAAACCCTCCATGAAGCCTTTGGGCTGCCACTGCACACTACTAAATGTCCATATTATGAAACTTAGGTGTATTTTACTTGTATGAAATGAAGGTGTAAGCTGAAAAAAATGCTGCAATTTGTTTACTTCTTGGAAGAAAAAAGCTTCCACCCCGCACATTAAATGACTTATTCAGACTTGTGGGGGGTTTCAGCACTGAGGGATGGTGAGGTGTGAGTGGAAACACTGACCCAATCAACCTGAGCCGCTGAACCCAGTGTCTGCTGACCTTCTCGTCTCTGGTTTCCCTCCTGTTCACTTGAAACCGGCTTTCAGTCTCTGCACAACAAGAACGCACACATGCATGATCCCCATATGTCCGGCTGTTGAGGAGGCTGCTCTCATTCATTCCACTTGGAGTGTAACCTCTACTCCTGTCACATCCTCCTTCCTCCAAAACAAAGAGATCAGCTTACTTTTGGTTTTTCTGTCCCATATTGTCCCTTATCCCAGCTCTATATGACCTCCACAGGCAGGATAAGGACAGGGAGAAATTGAAATATGAGCTCATGGAAGTGGTGAAAAAAAAGAAGTGCAATATTTACATCTCAGCCTTTAAGCTGTCAATCTTCCTGAGAGCAGCTTACAACAAGTGAGCAGATAGAGCGCCAGTGCTCTTTCTACAAGGTCACTTTTACAGGGAACATGACTGTTGGTGGACACACTTGTTGTTACTGCAGGTACGGCCCCCTCACCTTTTCCTGCATTTCCTAGCATGCAATCCATTTTAGTCACTGTTAACACATGTATTTAGAATTTCAGAGTAACAATTAACATTTATTTAGAATGACCTCCAATGAGTGAGCAGAGAGGTTCAGTAACTTGCTTGCTTGCAACAGTTTGACTAGATGCATTGCCTTTTAATGGATGCATTTAGGGGTTGGAAGGGTTTTGTCCTGCAGCATTCCAGTTTCTGCTTTTCCACATCTTCGAAAGCTATTGAAGTTTGAGAGAATCCTAAAATGGTCATTACAAACTCATGCTGTTGTGCCAAACATATTCAAAATCCACGGAACATTTTGTGAAGATTCCAAAGTTGCCAAAAATACCAAACATGTCAGACTGTGTTTTGGGGAAGTTGTGTAAAATGCTAGAATACTTCCCTTTAAGGGAAAAATAGATGAAGCTTGCACAGTTTCTACCAGTCTCTGCTTTTTACATTATGTGCCACAAAATTGACTGCAATGGGTTCCAAATACAAGCCGCTGTTTTTCATGCAGGCGACAGGACCCACTATCAAGTACAGTAACAGTAACTATCAAGGTACAGGTATAGCATTTTAATTGCGTAAAACCAAAGAAAACGTGAGGATAACCTAACAAAAATTAAATGTTTTCATACTTAAACCAAGAAAAGCCTGGCTTAGCAACTACAGAGGTTGCATTGTGGTGCAAAACTGGTTAGGAAGCTATTCTAGAATAGTAAATAAAACAAAAACATATTCTAGCAACAGGCAGTGCAGGAGGGAGAGCCAGTGAGGACAATAAGAAAACTCACAAGCATGTTAATTGTCTTTGACATTACATAAGGCACACTTAACAGCGGAATGTGGATGAACCCAACCAAAACAATCAGTTTTTTTGCAATTAAAGGACTGGATGATTCTGAATTGAATCATAATCAGAATCAGAATTGGAATCAGAATTCTTTTATTGATCTCCAAGGGGAAATTGTTTTTGTTGGTGCTCCATACCAGAATGAAATTAGAAAGGAAAGAAAAGAGAAAGAAAATATATATATATAAAAAGCAAATATAAAAAACAAAATATGAATACTGAGAAATATATATATATATATGGCCACAGGCAGGAATGATTTCCTGTGTTGTTCAGTCTTGAAAATACCCCCATCAGACCTTCAATTTTCAACATGATTAGTTTGTGGTTTGTTTGGTGTCATCCACATGCCGATCCTGCATAATGCACCTCAAAGACAAAGACACAAACTGACCTGGAGTATGGCTTACATTTGTTTAAGGTATATATTCAAAAGTATCACATTCAATTTGTGTTTTATGTTAATGTTACTACATGCAGCATCTTCAGTAGTGACAATGGACAATGAAATGTTTGCAGAGTGCACACACCTGATCGTGGGTTAACAGTAAGTAGTGAAGTGTGTGAGTAGTTTACTCCAAGCTGAGCTCAGCAGAGGGATTGAATTAGGAGGAGTGAGAGGCTGAGCAGGGCTAATTGGGAGCGACAGGGCCTGGTCAGTGTCTTAGGGTCCAGCTGACTGGAGGAGTTCACCTTACTTACAGTACTGCTACAGTACTGCAGCAGGAGTTACGATTAGTGTGCTCACCTTCGCTTTTTTTGTCTTCCAACTACTTCTGCCTACTTTAACACAGACACACCGTGTCAGGGCACATTCAGGTTCAGCATTGTTCTCATTCACATAAATGGACGTAATGGTCAAACTTTGAACATCTTTTCTTCAACCTCTTCTAAGAAATTTTATCCAAACTTTAAAACAGTCACCACCCTTTGCACTCTATCATATTACTGAAATTTAAAGTGCTTATGCTCATGCTCATTGACACTTCAACTGCTCTCACCCATTACACGTCAGAGTCACACTTTCAGCATCTTACAGTGTATGCATGATGAAGATGCATCTCCCAAACTGTGGCTGAACATCACACTGTTCTCTGCTTCAGGACCAAGCCATACACAGAGAATGCAGCCAGGCATTTCCTGCTTCCTTTAAAAGTTTTCTTCAATTTGAAACTTTCTTAAAAAAGACTCATAAAAAAAATCCTCGCAGTCTTCAATGACCCACTAGAGGTGTGTGGTGGTGTATTTTTCTGCATAGAGCCTGCACGCTGCCTGTAATGTATTGACTGGCTTGATGTAAACAGTAGCTTGTGCACGTTCATGTGCTCCTCACTCTTTTGTGTTTATAAAATAGTGGATGATTGAAATTCTTTGAGCCTGTATAAAAACATACCTGTTCTGTGTGCTGGATGTGGAAATGAACAACATATCTCGCACCACATTTCAGTACGCTCATCATCAGCTTCAAGCAACAGCACATGTTGGAGCCACTTTTCAGAGGAAATGCTTTTCTTCTGTTTGGGTTCAGTTTGACATTTCTTTGTAGGTGGCAGAACATCAAAGAAGCTGCTTTGTGACATTTCTCACAGAAGGTTACTTCACTGGGTAAAATGTCTTGACAACACGTGCAGGCAAGAAACGTGTATTGATGACCAATGACAGTTGCTGTCTGCTACGCAAAGGCAAATTGTGCACATGCATACCTACATACAAGTATGTGTACCCCTGGCTATATAACTGCAACATGTTCATTTTCCTACATGTGACCATACTCACTACCTGTAGCCCCTCTGCTCCACTGGCTACATGTTGGAGCAGTATGCTAATGTGCTGCTGCTCAGTGTGAGAAAGCGGAAGTTGGAATTGAATGTGACCATTAACTGCAAGCAACAATGGCGTCCATGGAGAGGGCATGGCTGTGCATACAGAACCCCAGTGCACAATGGTCTAAACATCTCTCACTATCAAAGCCTGTCAAGGGGGAGTGCTTTTTACTGTAATGTGCAACATGACAGATGAAGCAACAAATCACACATTGACAAAATCTCATTGTGTGGAAAAAGAAGGAGAGGAAGAGAGGGAGGGAAAGGGGTACTTTGACCTGGAGAAGGGAAGGGGGGCAGAGCAATTTAGTGTGCAAATCATCCAGGTTGAATGGCTGCAGGGTAAGGAAGCAGCTTCTCACACACTGAGAGAAACAGAGACAGACACAAGCAAAGGCACTTCAAATCCTCAAGCAAGAAGGCAAGGTGATGCAAATGTCCACTTTAATACCAGAAACTGGATTGAAACACTGACCCCAACCCTTTATGTGGTCTAATGGAGCTCTCCTTAGTGACAGGCAGCCCTCAGAGGATCAGAGTTTGGAGTCAGCATGGAAACAAATCATTCCCTGGCTAACGGGTAGAGGTTCAATTAGATGCACTGCCTCGAACAGGACTAGAATTCAATTATGTAAAGAACGAGTTACGGTTGAAGGATGGAAATAAACAAGGTGCTCTGATGTTTTATTCATCCCACACCCCCAAAATACCTCCTGCATTAAACAACAGCAGCAGCCAGCCTTAACTTCGAAGTCTGGAGCCTTTTTTTTTTTTTCCAGTGCTGTTTGCCTTTAAGTCTTCAAATTAGAGGGGTAACAATTTACATATTTGCAAAGATTGGTGTGATTTTAATTATTTTGCTGAAAGAAGTTATTATAGCTCCACAGCGACTGCAGTGTTCTGATAAGTGAAAATGCTCTTTAGAAAGATTACCCTAGACAATAATTCAGTGACAGCTTTGAGTAAAGGGATTCTCTCTAAAATATTTATCGGCCCTAATTACCAAGGTGCAGTACACAAGGAAAATGGTACCCAAAACACTTACAGCATTTAACAGATAAACAATTCATAAAGGGTTTATAGGACACTATAATCACACTAATGTGGTTCTAAGCAAATATAAGAACATTTTGAGCGTTTATTAAAGTTAGAATCCTGAAGAATTCAGAATTGCTTGTGATAAAAATGATGCATTTCCTGAGAATGCTTCACAATAAAAGCCACCCCATATTTCACTGGTTTATTGCTTCTCATGTGGAAAGTAGTAGGAAAGTGATGCTGATGTCAATGAGATAAGTTTGTAAACAATAAGAAATGATTATACGATGCGCTGTTGAAATGCCTGAATGTCAGACTCTGCCACAGACAGAATGAAAATTAATACATGGGTAGGTAACAACAGAATGGCTTAACATTTGAATGGCTATTGCTGAAAAATGCTGACAATGAATGGTATCAAAAATAGTGTTGTAATAATAAAAGCAGTAGTAATGTTATTAATATTTTTAGTATTCTCATTATTATTAATGTAACTGTAATTTGTCTGTCAACAAATAGAATACTGTGAACCATATGTAACTGTGCTAATCACATTAATCAGTAAATTTACTTTACCACTATTATTCCTCAGTACTACTTCTCTACTTTCCACAACGAGCAAACCACCTGATGAAGTCTGTCAGATGCTGCTGAAAGCTTAGGAAGAAATCTTTTAAATGGGGGAGGAGTGGGGGGGCTTGACTTGGAGTGTTACCACTCCCTCAGCCAGAGGCACGTTCATCTAGCTTCTCCTCCCAACTGTGGTGTCCTTTTCCTGGGTTCGCCGCATGCTGACCCTCACAGCTTGTGGCGTCACTTAAGCATGCGGAGCAGCAGCTCTCTCGACGCCCACCATCAATGAATCATGCACACTCTTACACACACATGCAAACACACCCATATATAACATTTAATCTCATCCACATAGCCGACAGCTCGTTAATTTTACACTCCATAAAGGCGTGAAGAGCATTGCATCAATATTGAACACAATCACTTTGCTGAGACCAGCAGATAAAACACACACACACACAGATGTAAATACAATAGTTAATCATCATAAATACTGTGTGCTACGTGTTATAAATTCTCATGCTTGTAAATACATACAGCGTGTATGCCTGTAGTCTGGTGAGGCTTGAACCTTCATAATGTAGAAGAAGTAAATGTAGCACGCTTTTCTGCAGTTGAGGTGATTTCCAGCGCAACTAAAGCAAACATACAACAGTAATAAAACCTTCCTGCTGAGAAATTCAGCAGGTTGATCAGGTCCTGACAGAGAGCCCAACCTAACGCTTCTGCTATGAGGAAACGAGAAGACGCCCACACCCATCTTCAGAGCTGCTGTGAGATTCTTTGTCACCTGTGACGCAAATAAATCTAACCTATTTAGTCATGATGTAAGATGTATATAGATACAACACAATTATGGTATTTGGTGTTTCAAACACGTGGTGATTGTCTTTTTACTGAGTATAAATCTCTTCAGTATGCGCATGGCCTTAAAATAAAAGTTTATATAAACTCCAAATCTCTGAATACTACAGGAAGGATAAACAGCATTCTTCTAAAAAATATTCCCTCATTTGGTGTTTTGATGATGGTGGTGGAGAGTGCTATCAAACACGTCGCTCCAAGTCTCCTGCAGGTGTTCATCTTTATTGAGATCTGGTAACTGTGAAAGCTAAAGCATATGATTCACATGCTTTTCATAGTCATCAAACCATTCATTAAGTGGCTGCTTTCCTTGTTTCTGCACTGATCTCCCTGATCTATTTCTATATATGTATATATATACACATACACACACACACACACACACACACACACACACACACACACATGCGTGTATATATGTGTGTGTGTATGTGTGTGTATGTATGTATGTATGCATATATACACGTGTGTGTATGTGTATATATGTATGTGTATATATATGTATATATAAGTATGTGTGTATATATATGTATATATGTGTGTATATGTATATATTCAAAGACAAATGAATAAACCACAAAAAAATAGAAAAAGACACACCCAAAAAAATCAAGGAATCAAAGAATCTGAGAGCTACGTCAGGTGAGTCACCAGTTTAGATAATATATAAAGTGAAATTAGAAGTTTTCATCAGGATGGGGGACAATGATTTCAGCACTTAGCACACCTGGCAAGTATACTTTTCAACACTTTCAACAGATCAAAAATTCATCTCCCAAAGTCCTCCAAAACATATTTGAAAACTGTATAATAATACTGCTAATTATGACATATAAGGATTGCATTGGTGTAATATGACATATTGTTTGACTGTCTGATACCTTTAAAAACACAAGTTATTTGTCAATGTGCACAAATGTCGACTGAATGTGCAGCATTCTAGCTGTTTCTCTCTGCCTCCAGTCTTTATGCTAATGTTAGCCAACCCTGTCCTGTATGGAAACACATTTTGTTTCTTGTGGCTTTTATGCCTCATTTCAGGTGATCATCATGTTGCCTCTTTGTGTGTATTGCTTGCCAGAGTCACTTTTAACAACTGATGATGGTGTTTGGATGAACACCTAAATGTCTTGTTGATTGTTCTTTTTAATGGTCCATTGATTTTAATAAAACTTTTTAACTAATTTTGTTTCCATACACCAACAGCTAGTGCAAAACAGATACAGAAACACTCTGGCAATCCAACAATATCATTTAAGGAAGACGACTTTTCAGTTTTAATTTTACCATCCGCACATCTGGTTTTGTCCCTCTGTCAGAGCGGGAGTTTGAAAGGTAGATGGGCCTTGGGTCTTGATTGAAAACCCACAGTTGACAGAATCATGAGAGAATTGACCTTCTCTTGCTGCTCTCTGTACCTCACAGGCATCTTAGCAGCCATCACTGCAAATGATTCATTGGCTCACAAAGTGAGAATACACGCACACACACACACACACACACACACACACACACACACACACACACACACACACACACACACACACACACACACATGTGGGTCCAAGCCAAGCTGAGCACACCACCTCAGAAGGTCAGTATATGGAAAGATGGAAGGTGACACCTCCTGCCACAGACCCCGCCTCCTCGTTACCGCTCTGTCTCCCCTGTTCACAAAGGAGGCGGACAATGAGGGGGAGGATGAGATACAGATACACACATACACACACATCCAAGCGCAAGTCCCAATAATCAGCCATGTCTCATGTCAACATGCTCTCATGTCTCAGGTTGATGCAGAGCTGAAATCCCATCCACTCCATCCCATCATTGGGCAGATGTCAGCAGCTGTGCGCAGAGCTCCTCATTTTCCGGCTGATAGCCGCGCCAACAGAATGTAACTCTATTGATTTGCTATAGCAGGAACTGTAAAAACAGAAAATATCTCTAGCCCTGTGAAAAGGCCAGCACACAGGAGGAGCAGAGGAAATAACACCAGTTTGATGAAAACACTTGATATGCAACGTGATCTCACCAAGTTGCTGATGAAAAGCTCGCTGGTGAGGGAGAGGGAGAGCTGCCTGAGTGCACAAAGCAGGCGAGAACGAGTCATACTGTGCTGTTGGTGTCTGGTAAATGGCTCTGTTCTTTACCGGTCAACAGCTTATTTGCTAGGGCACATATGCATGAATGCAGACTCAGGCGTTCATCTCTACCTCTGTGGTTACATAATCGACAAACTAGTCCTCACCCAATGTTCCACCTTTCTCTGCCCCCTGTTCAGTTTTCTCTCTCACCCCCTCTTGTACCTTCCACAGGGCTTCCCTCTTTCTCCTCACCTTGTATTCCTCCCTCATCTCTCCTTCCATACGGCCATGTCCCTCCTTTCCCCTCTGATCTCCTTCTCCCCTTCCCCTCCTCTCCCTCCATCAAATGGTAGTATGTATCTGCTCGCCCACTGCCGTCGGCTAGGGCGGCGCTTTGAACCCAAGGATGAAAGAGCTGATCCTGTAATGAGAATCTTAATGCTGAGAAACTGTTTGGCTCTAACACACACACACACACACACACACACACACACACACACACACACACACACACACGCAGGCTTTGAAAAAGTGAATTTTACAGTACTACTCTGCTCACAGCTCGGCTGCATGTCTAATGTGAGCTATTTTGGAATTCTGCTGCCGCATGAAAGTTGAGTTAAAGTGGTTATGTAATTTCAAAGTATCACTCTGGCTTGTTGCGGATGGATTGCATGCATATGTTCAGAGTGCAGAACTGGCCTTTTTACAGAGGTAAACAACTGACACGGGTGTTAGCTGTGCTTGTAAACTACTAAACACGGACTCCACAGTCATTAAGCATTACTAAATCCACTCGCATCACAGATTCTATGAATTTGGCCTCAAGTACATCAATACATACAGGACCATGGGTAAGAGACATTCATCTTGGTTTTGGCATTATGTTATATAAATGAAAGTTGTTTTACAGAACCTGATTCATGTTTTGGAAGTTTTGCCATCCTTCCTGTCGTAGTAATAATAACATTGTACCCACAAAGGATCTGGCAACACGGTGCCATCTCTATGAATAAGTAGTATGAAACATGAACAGTCAATCGGTTGGGTGTAAAACAAACCTTCAGGTTAATCAAACATTTTGCAATTACAATTAGTCATTTGGCAGACACTTTTATCCAAAGTGATGCTCATATTTTGCAGATCAACTTCTTCATTCAACATGCACAGTTTTCCTGAGCAAAGAGGGATTATTACCAACCTTATATTTACTTATATTTATACCTCCGAATTAAGGGGCTAAGTGAATAACTTGGCTATACCATTGGTGTTACGGCTGCAAACTGTCTGATTATTTCACCACTTCTTATTTCATCTGATTGGTTGTAGCATGGTAAGGCAGCGCACAATAACAAACCCAAAGCTACTGCAAAGTGAGTTAACCAGTCATGCATCCTGTCGTTGAACAAATTTTGAAAAACTGGGTTTTAACGGGTGGGTTTTAATAACTCTGACACAGGTTGAAGCTGCAGTGAGCAGACATCATTCAGGCGACTCCTGTGGTGAGTCGAATGGTGGACAAATGCATTGCTGTTTAAGTCGCTTTTAATGCACTGATCTGAGCACTGTGGGCTGAGCTAGTGCTAGATTTTCATTACATTTATACACTACATTTATATACCACTAATTAGCAATATCACAGATGTTTTGAAAGAAATGTAATGCTGCCAGGATTTGCCTTTTTCATCAAAATAACAAGGAAACAAAATAAATGCCACCTAAATGTTATGTGGGAATATAATACTGACAGCAATTACATTTCTCCTCAAAACACAATTGGCAAATCAGTTGTATATGAAGGTTATTTCTTCAGACAGTGTTGCATGTGGTGATGAGAGGATTGTTTTGACTGATTGGCCTAAAATGATGTGATGATGTGACGGCCTTTGTGTAGGTTATAGGCTTCTTATATACTTATATGTTTGTGACACCCCCAGAAAACATGGATTCACCACCCATAGTGCTGTCACTGTGATGTAAGATCTCAGCAATTTCTTTGACATGTCCAATGTTATCCTAATGATTATTAGTACAGTAATAGTAGTAAGTGACAATAAACTGTAATTAGCCTTTAAATTAGCATGAGTACAAGCATTGCAACACAGTAGCACTTCTGTCATCCTATCTCACTCCTGTGTAATAATGTCCCCTGTGGTTTCCAGCTGCAGTCAAATATTATGTGGTTGCTGAAAGGTTCTAATCCAAACCACGTGGGAGGAGGAGTGAGTGATGGCCTAGCATGTGTGTCATCCTTTGAGTCTGCCGAACAATTGCCTTTCAGGAATCCAAAGAATGCATAAGTGCAAAATAAGAGTTTACGTCTTTGTCAGGTCACCAAGAGATAAGGTGGAATGGTTGGTACACTGAAACTCCTTTGTGGGGCTTTAAAAGCTCAGACACAGACAGTTGTTAGCACTAGCAACTAGCAACACGATGATGTATTGAATGGGACAACAATGTTAGATATGTGAAATCATATTACAAAGTTAAAAGGTATATAGCAGGATTTTTTGTTCATCCTCAGGGTCGCAAGTCTAAGAAGACATCAGGCGGGTCGATATTGCAGAAAGGCTAGGAGTTGGAGTAGTGGAATGAAAGCTATATCGACCCGCAGAGCAATGATCTGAGGCTGATGTTACTCCAGCCGACAGATTTCCCAGCAGCACTTGCTCTTGAGGAGTCCTAAAAACGGCACAGATGTGAATCTTTCCATTCCACCTTGACCTTTTGCTGAATATCGTGTAGTGCATCAGGATGCCATTTACTCTCTCGGCTGGTGAAATATTTAAACCGTGAGAGAGAGCTGCTTAAAGTGCACCGCTGATTCCTCACTGCTGTCTTTTCTCAGAGAAATATGACAGAGGCAGGAGTCAATGCCGCTGCATCTATTTTGATGTGAGCCATAAATGAAACATAGCAGTGAGGTAATGGAGCCTGGACTAACATGGACAAACAAAGAGCATTTTGGTGAAGTCTTTACATTTATGATTTGCTGCCTCTGCAATCAAACCTCAAACAACCTCACCTGCTCTATTACGAGAGCAAACACTGCTTATGTTTAGAAGCAAGCAGCTTTCGCATCAGCTCTGAGCATATCTGTCCTCCTAATCACTTCTCATTCCATCAGCCATTAAAATCATAAGGACGGACAGGAGAAGCATAGGCAGAGGAATAGTGATGGATGGTTTTCCTAATACTCCTCGCAGCAACTGACTGACCACGCTTTAACTGGCCTCTGTCGGAGAGAGGAATTCTCCAGCAGTGAGTCATTTTGGGGTGGTTCCCTCTCTGGCTATACATACTTGCATCACATACCGAAACACATGGCAACCAGAACACAATAGGAAAAATCACTCCCTTTCGTTAAACTCATACAAGAGGTGATCTAAAAAGCTATAAGCAGACTGTTTGCTAAACCCTACCCCATTAGTAACTGTTGCTAAGCCTGTAAAGCTTTCCTTTCTAGCACTGCATTGTACGCAGTTTACATTGCAAACAATGACATATTTACCACTTGAAATTCTTGGTTAGTTTTTAAAAAATGTTAATTTCAATAAATGTCAAAATAGGCTTCTAGTTTCAAGTTAGTGACCATCTAAACCCCACAAAGGTGTTATGCTGTTTGGCCTACTCTAGGTAAGAAAGCTAGTTACATAGCTGTCAAGCTATTGTTTGCAGCTTACGCTAAAGCAGACAAACACACTGTTTACTGTTTAATTAATGACAATTTTGCTTGTGTGGTTTATAGTTTGGAAAAGCAATAAGACACTACTTAAACTCAAATATCACTCGAGAGCCCTGTTCATACCGCTTTGGCATGACAAAGCCCAAATCGCTGTTTGGGGTAGGGGTCTAGCAAACAGCCAGTTAGGAGAGTAGGAAGTCAACCCTTCCAGAATCTGAATGTGATGATTCTTCCATCACAGTCTGGCCTGAGGTTCACCATGCATGCTGCAGAGATATAAAAGGGATGAAACATGGCCTCAGAATTCTAGATTATGTGTTTTTCCTTGTTCAGTTTCCCCAGTTCCATGTAACTACAGTGTGAATCTCATTTGGAGGACATCTTTTGATTTTTCCAAAATGGGCCACAGCTGACTGTGGGAAGAGGGCTGCTCTAGACACATTTGACAGAACTTTGAAAGCCAACAGAGCCACTTCTTAACAGTTAAATCAGTGAAATTCCTCTCTCATGTCTTAATGCTTAACATTGGTACCATGTCCTCGTGCCATATCAGTCTCCTGATAGGACACACAATAGAAAGTATGTACAGCAACAGCAAAGTTGCACTAAACATTAATAGTTTAAGGGTCTGGCCTTCCTTGTATCAACCAGACCTCCCGCCCTCCCTCCCTCTTTCCTGATTCTGTATCACTATTGCAATTTGTGAGTGGAAGTTAGCCTGGTCTTGGAACAGCCAAAACAAATGCAGTCTTATCTCTATGGTGCAGAGGCAAGAGTAGTTACACACAAACATCCACACACAGAGGCAGAGATTAGAGAAGAGACTGTGCCTAGGCTTCCTATTATTAGAGCAGAGGTTTATGGTCGGAGAGAGCTGCAGGGAATCACTGAGATTAAATTACACAGACGGGGAACATCAAATACAGGAGAAACTTCCCAGGCTCTAGAGAGAATGATGGGGTTTGGATGAGTTGGGAATAGAGAGGGAGAGATATCAGAGCAGTGTGAGAGAGATGTATTACACCAAACCAATCTCCATCAACTCCTCTACGCTTGGTTGTCCTCAAACACACCACCAAGCAAGGCCTTACTGGAGTAATGTGGCCATAGCAATCATTAAAAGTGTGTCTCATCACAAGGGGAGCTCAGTGAATATTTAAAGGCATGGATACCATGCTGTTGCTATGTCAAAGATGCAGCCTCTGGTAGTACCTTGTCATGCATATTGTTTTAGTTTTATCTCTATCTCTTTAGTTTTATCTTATTGTCTCTGAGATTTTTGCTGCTACCCCAACACAATGATTGTAAGCATTCATTTGGAATTGATTCTGTCCCCCTGATATTATATGTATTTAATCTCTTTTGGTCTCCTCTTTAGCTCTAAAGCTTCACTATGTTCACCAGCTAGTAGTTAACTGTGTGCTGTGGGTGCTGAGCAAGTAGTATAATATGGGTTTTTCAAAGCTTTTGTCTGAGAACAGCCGCCTGATGCGTCTGGAAGTGGCATTGATGAGATAAGCGATTGTTCATTTGAAAACATCCATGATGGCTCCTTAAGAGGTTAGCGTAGATGCTGCTATAGCATCACTCATATCACAATTGGAGAGTATTTCTTCATTGAAAGAAGTGCAATGAACAGCACTGAAGACTTCTCCCAATGGAAAAAATGTTCTTCCTCTTCTCCAGACTGTCTTCGGCAAGAGTCCTACCACGTCATGTCATTCCTTGGTCTGATTGGTTAGCCTGTGATAAACGGTAATAAACAGATGGCTCATCCCATCACCTGCCAAGCATTTTTTGAAAGTGTCTGCCCTTTTTAAAACAGTTCCATGGACGACTTCCCTGATGGTTCTATGCAACAAACCATCTAGCACGTCAGACTCGAGTGTTGGTGGATACCCTAGATGCTGGAGAAACAGTTGCAGTGACTGGAATGTGGAAGAATTTCATGGGAGTTTCAGTTTTTTGAATGGCAAGAAAAAAAATATTTTCTTCATTAAAATCCAAATTCAGATTCTCCAGCAAACACTGCAGCAACTAGAATATGGACAGTAAACTGCAAGAACACGCTTCCCTTTTCCAGATAAGCCAATCAAAGAAACCTTCAATGAGTAACAGTAACAGAAGCAAACCTGGATGTGCCGTCAAGACTGTGGCTCTCTATAAAATACTAGACAATCATACAAAGAGGAGAAGCAGCAGATTTCCTTTGCTATGGTTTTCTTCGTCTTCATTTCTTGGTCGTTCTTTAATGCTTAGGGCTCAGTTGTGGTGTTTCAGGGCTTCTCTTCTACTACAAAGCACCTTTCAAGCACCTTGCAGCACCTTGTTTTATATCTTCTTCCCAAGGGCCGTCTCAATGAATTTTGGATTTCTGCCAGTAGAACCCTTTTCTATGTCCACAGCTATGTTACTAATCAGTTACCATACTGACTCAATGACTCAACTCAATGACTGAACTCAATCATTTCAGCACTTGACTTTTTGTGTCCTCTGTGCCTCATATTGCCTTTCTCAATAGGAATGGAAAAAGTAAGTACATCAGTGTTTGATATCAGATGGATGTAAAGGTGCTTTTTATTACCATCCCACAGCTGCTTCACATCCTCTTTTTTTCCAGATTAATGGAAACAATGGAGATAAACTCTCATAGCACGCAGCTCAAACATCTAGCTGCAGTACAGAGATGTGAGGAAACTCCTGACACTGCTGTTTTCCCACTGATTATCTGTATAGGAGCCAATACCTGAGAGACCCTGAACTGTTTTCTCAACCTCCCACATCATAATAAAGAAGGTTATACCTGTGAAGGTGGGACATTTTCAGAGCAATTTATTTGCCTTTGGTGAATTGCCAAGGCCTAATTCAGCAGCTCCTTTCTGCTTCAGCAAGCCATTATCAGCATGAAAAGGTGAAGGAAATGTGTTGTCATGGATACATGGTTTGCCATTTATGTAGACGGAAAAACATCTGTGTATCTCCCTCCTTTGTCTCGGTCTTCTTTCACACTTCCTGCAGACCTGCCTGCTTTTCCAGCTTCTCTTCATGCCTCTGACTTGAGAAGCAAGTGTAGTCAACATAACTGTAGAGCAGGACCCACCCAGGTTCCTCAAAAGGGTATTCATTCCTCTTCAGGTGTTACGTCAGCAGATTATGATGCAGGTGCAAGAGGAAAGAATTGTTCCATGCTGTATTAACATACAAGTAGTCCCTGCTGTGAAGTCAGACATGGTTGGATGGTAAGAGGAGGGAGGAGGGGTAGTATGAGAGGCGAGGATTCTCCTACGATGACGCAGAAACCCTGCAAGGTCTATTTTTAAACCTATTGAAGTGTGCAACACCCTTTCGGTACTGTAACCTTCAACTGCGCCTTCAAACCAAAACAAACAGCGACTGAGAGGCAGGGGAGGAGGGAGAAAGTGCAATAGCAACAATACATTCAGCTCTTTCCTTCCCTCTCAGGCTTCTAGAGCCATAATGAAATATGGATTATGACTCCATATTGTTGAGATGTGGTGCTTTTAGGTTGAATGATTGTCTGGCTTGGAATAAGAATAGGGTCGAATGGATGATCCCCACTAAAATGACTTGGCAGCAGTTGAAAGCAGCGACTGACTGAGGTTCTGTCCTGGCCAAACACAGCACAGCCTGTATTCATTAAAGTCTCAGCTCCGGGTTTATCAGCGAATAACACAGACTGGATGGGGCTTTTTTATATCCTCTTTATCTTCCCCTCTCTCTGGTCTTTTTTTCTTCAACCACGTGAAATGCTGAGCTTCCTTGAATTGCAGATGTGCTTGCCACTCGCGTGGCGGTATCTCTGACCCATGAGCCTCTGAAATGTCCCTGCCATAGTGTGCATGCCAAACTCAATAACCAGGAACAGGTGCTAACCTCACTTCCTAACGTTCATGAAGGCAATGACTCTGATCACTGCTTATTATTAGAACTGTGAGGGTTGATCAAGGTTAAAAACCTACCAGCACCTATTGACAATCCATGTCTTCTTCCATAGAGATGGAAAAAGTTTTCATGATTTTATACTAGATTCCATTATTCACCTCTGGCCTAGTGATCTAAAATTCTCATCTGGTATCAACTACAATCCAGAACATGCTGGATTTGGCTCCTCTCTCTGTTCCCTGGCATTGTGCTGAAATACTTGGACCCATCTGTCCTTGCTGGAAGCCTTGCGATACACAGTACTGTGTTAAAACAGTTGAAATGTATCATCTGCACTTTCAGATGACTCACTCTGTCTTGCCCTTTGTCTTGTAAATACTGTGTTTAGAGCGCATCAGCCATTTGGACCTTCAAATTGAGGTTTAATATATGTGTTTGTTTGAACAAGTGAAAAAAGTCTGCCAATGTGGTGACACTATTCAGCTTAAATCTTCCCATTGCACTTTCTCTTGCTGTTTTTTTCACCTCACTGGCATATATTGTCATTTGTTCAAAAAAAAACAACAACAACAACAACAAAAAAGATCAATTTTAGAGACTTGATGTGGGATGAAAAAGGATATTTTTGAAAGATCACAAGGAGTTTGATAAGAAGGACAATACTACTCTTATGTCTGTACGATACAGCAACCTATCTAAGCTAATCATAAAGACTGGAAACAGAGGGAAACAGCTAGCCTGGCTCTGTCCAATTTCTTGGCTGTGAGAAGTTGCCAGGCAACCAGCAGAGACTCCAGGAAGTCACTGCTCCCAGCCAAGAAATAGTGTTGCACACACAGTAATCCCTTGGCTTTCGTACTGATTAAAGAAACAAGATATGACCTGTTAATTAGCGAGCTTCAGAGGCGCTGGTTGTAGCAGATCTCGCTACCTTTGGGCAGAGCCATTTCCCCATTTCCAGTCTTTATGCTAAGCTAGGCTAACTGGCTGTTGGCTGCAGCTTCAAATTTGGTGTACAGAGAGTGATATCAACCTTCTCATTCAACTCTTGGCAAGAAAGCAAATAAGTGCACATCCTAAACGTCAAACTTTTCCCCATAAATTGAAACACTATAGTTACATCTCACAGTTAGATATTCAGTTGTTAATGAATTTCAGATTATCACCGTCGTTCTTTTCTAATTGTGAAGGTAGGGGGGTTTGCTGCCTGACAGAACTAGACTGGCTGTTTCACAATGTTTGCAGTCTTTATGCTAAACTAAGCGAAGCAGTTGCTGGTGTTAGCTTCATATTTGACATACTGACTTGAGAGTGGTACGAACCTTCTCATCTCTCTGAAAGAAAGCGAATAAGCAAATTAAATTTCAACACTGTGAATTCGATTCAATTCAATATTCCTTTATTAGTCCCGCAAGGGAACAGTTATTTATTAAATTCAAGTGATTATGGCTTCTCTTTGCTTCCACAGCTATTTTTTGCTGCATGGAACTCCCATTACTTTTAAATACAGCAAACCCCTTGGTTGAGAAACACCCTTCAATACAAACACAAGTCCTGTATGTTGAGTGCGCAACACTGCTGGGCGTGTGACAGATACAGTATGATAAGGACCTGTGTGTAATATGTGGAGCTCATGTCAGGAATGTATCTCTCTGAAGCAGGGGGAGAGCACACTGGAACAGACAAGATGGAGTCACAGCAAGGCAACACCCCACACCCTGGGAGTCTCCCAGCTGGTGTGACACCAGACCATCTGTGGGCCTGTTTGTCCCAGAGAGCTGAGGTGGTCATGTGGAACTCTGTGAGTGTGTGTGTGTGTGTGTGTGTGTGTGTGTGTGTGTGTGTGTGTCCTCATGTATTACTCATGTTGTGGGGACAAAAATCTGTTTACACAGTCACATGTGGGGACTCACAGTCACATGTGGGGGCAAAATACAGGTCCCCACAAGTTAAATCATTACACTGTAGGGTGAAGACTGAGGATAGGGTTACGGGTTAGGTTAGGGTAGGTTTAGGGTTAGAAATAGGCAAATAGTGGATATGATTAGACTTAGGGTTAGGTTAAGTCTCCAGGAAATTAATGTAAGTCTATGTAATGTCCCCACAAGTGATGAAAACCAGTGTGTGTGTGTGTGTGTGTGTGTGTGTGTGTGTGTGTGTGCGCGTGTGTGTGTGTGTGTGTGTGTGTGTGTGTGTGTGTGTGTGTGTGCGTGTGTGTGTGTGTGTGTGTGTGTGTGTGTGTTTTGAATATTGTTTTGCACTTGGACTGCAAGTCTTGATAGACTTCAATACCAATTTGAAAAGTGACAATTCAGACTGAGGACTAAAATAGTTCCTCTGGTACAGGCCGACCCAGTTAATTACAGCAGAGCACACAATGGGAAATGGACTGGTTTGGATAGTTAAGAGTTCTGGAAATAGCAACTGCCTGGATATGCACCTTAAAATACTCACTGACCATGACAGCATACTGACACCACACTCACTCCATCCTAATGAAATCTGCACAGTTCTGGGTGCTTTGCAATCAGCCACAAAGGGTGTGTTATCTGACAAGAAACCAGTTACAAAAGCACAGACTGGTATCCCCATACACAAAGGCACTGACGTTACTCAGAACAACAGCCAGGAATGTGTTTAATGCGACTGTCTTACAAGGGTGGAATCACAACTCACAAAAATGTTCTTTCCTTCTAATCCTCCACAAACTACTCCCGCCGGTACCAGAAGAATTCACTTGCAACTATTAACTAACTATTTATTGGCCGCACCAATCTAAATTGAGACTTAGATTTCCCCATCGCTCACAGAATTCATAATAGACGTACATGTACTTCTAGACCATATGAAGTGTTTTAGCTTTTTAGCTTTCTGTTACAACTACATAATGTTACAGAAGGACAGAAGTAGTAAGTAAGTCCATTTACTCAAGAACTGTACTTGAATAATATTGAGATACTTGTACTTTACTTGAGTATTTCCATTTTATGCTCCCTCCACTAATTGCAGAGGGAATTATTGTACGTTTCACTCCGCTGTAGTCACCAGTTACTTTCCAGATTATATAACACATGATAAGATTATCAAATACAATGCGTCTTTTAAAGATTAAACCATTGGTTCAACCTGTCTGGTTTGTGAGCTCTTTCAAAACAAGCAGGGTTTAGCTGCAGTTCAGATAGCTATGAGTTGTTGGCAATTCCACCAAAACCTGCTTTGCCTCTTTATTTCTCACATGGTTTCATTTGAATATTAGAGATTAGAGACAAGATCCAAAAATAAAGACACATTTGAATTTACTCTTTTCTTCTTTCAGATTTGATCATTTTCCTTTATTCAGCTTGCACACTCTCAGATTTATCCCCTGAGCCTTTGGACAGGACCTGACCCCTAGGGTGAAAACCACTGGGCAAAACTACCTAACTGTATGAAAAGCTAAAACTAGCTCCATCTGGACCAGCTACAACAGCAAAGTGTCTCTTATGCAATGATGCATATAAACCATTTAATAGCATACAATATCAGTTACAAGAGTAGACTGAGTACATTTATGTTTGCTACTTTAAGTAGATTTAGTAAAGGATCTGAGTAATTCTTCCACCCCTGTAGAAATATAACAACACTGCTACTCAGTGAAGGTTTTCTTTCAATATAAACCAAATAATATTACCTGAAAGTAACTACATATCGGTGCTATAAAGAACCCTACAATATTTGTCACCAGGTCAGGCACACAGAAAATCAACACTCTTTTCATATAACCATTCATGAGCATCTAAAACAGGCTTTAGGTGTGTTGAGGTAGCCGGGTTTGCTCAGTCATAATGACACTTCAGTGTGCACAAGTCTTTGACAAAGAAGGGAGGAGTAATCATTTGAACATAAACACACACAAGCTGTTTTCCTCCTCAGACCTTTGACTCATACACAGTTGCAGTGGTGACTCCATCTTTGGTGAGTGAAGCTGTTGGAAATCTAAACTTTGATAGGTGTTTGGCTTGTTTTGGACTTGACTCTTTCACAGGCTCATCCAAGCCCATGATATGCCCAACCAGAGTGACTGAC
Organism: Chaetodon trifasciatus; assembly: GCA_037975065.1. Lineage (NCBI taxonomy): Eukaryota > Metazoa > Chordata > Actinopteri > Chaetodontiformes > Chaetodontidae > Chaetodon > Chaetodon trifasciatus. The sequence goes on along the minus strand of JBBMOE010000014.1, from coordinate 13,325,182 downwards.
ACTCTTTCTCTTGGTGTTTTCAGGCCTATAAACATGTCCACTGAGCGGTGGCACTAACAGAGCACCTTAAAATGAGCAAACAGGCTTGATGAGGCTTTAAATGAAATGTGATGGTTGTAACTGCTACAATGAGAGTGCCAGATCATACACAGCTTTCCACATCTTTTACATCACGTGGATAATCCACCTGATTACTGAGACACAAACATCCACCCTCAAGCTCTGAACAGATCCAAAGTTTACAGTAAATAAGCTTAAGACTTTATGTTGCCACATAAGATTTCACAGTCAAGTCTCCATTTTTAACCTCAAGCTGCCCTCATGACTCAGACTGGCAACTCCTAGCACGTGACGATCGATACTATTATTTGCTCATGCAGAGGATTGGCCAACAGCAAAGTCTGCTGCTGGTTAAAAATTAAAAAGCAAAGTCACTGTTGTGTTCAAGCAAGCAATAAATAAGTCAGCTTTCCACAGATCATGTTTAACTGTAGTTTATTTTATTAAAAAGACCAGGGTGCAAATATGAAATTAAAAAAAATAAAGACAAGCATATAATTTTTAAGCATTTAATACAAACTTAACAATATAAACTATTTCAGTCCCTCTTGACATGTAAGACACTGACTCAAAATACTTTGTTATACCGTATTTTTTATCAAGTATTGCACAATGTAGGTACAAAATTAATATTCATACGATTACATTTTGTCCATAGTATAGCAAAATCTTTTTAACCTCTTAACAGAAAATACAATTCATCTTTCAGAAAAAGCAAATGTTCCTACACTTGAATTCCACCACTAAGGAATACTCTGTACACAATCTTTAGCATATTTGATGTATTTTTTTTTAAAGATGGATTTCTTTAACAATTATCTTTAAAAAAAGAAAAAATAAGGAAAAGCTGCTGCAGCCATCACAGATCACTGTAGTAGTAAAAAGATATAAATGCAACACCATGTCATAGAAACAATATATACTCTGATATCTTACAAACTCTGTACTAAATTAAATTATACAATTAGAAAAAGACCAAGTAACCCCACTTAGTAGTGCCAATTCATAAAAATCAGCCTTGTCTTACCACCTGTAAAATACTGTAAGAGGCCAAAACTTGAAGCTTGTATTTTTTTTTTTTTTTTTTTTTTTCCGTTTTCCTTTAAGTTTTTGGAGAATTTTCTCAACATGGTAAAAAATTTTGTGCTTGGTTGGCAAAAAGGAAAAAGAGAAACAATGATGCATGTTGAATTGAAGTAACCAAGCTTGGGTGTGTTTGTACAACAAGCTTTTAGTAGAAACAAACTCAAGGGGGCACAGTAAAAACACCCTTGGGCACATGCGCTTGACTGACTAGACACTAGATCCTTGAAAGTCCAGTTTCTAAGTGTGCGTTTTGTTTTTCCTTCTCTTTGAGCCACCATCATTCATAAATAACATCTTGATAAGTTTAGTTAGCCATGACTGGCTGGAATTGCTGGTTTGAATACTGCATGTTGCTCAGACTGAAGTTGAGGCCATCCATAAGGGACTTGTCGTTGAGGCTTCCATAGGCCGCAAACATGTCAAAGGCATTGTTGTACTGCAGAGGGCCAAGCCCCAGGGAGCCCTCCCCAGGGAACCCTGCTCCAGGGCTAGCTTGGCCCTGCAGGCTGGGGAACACAAACTCCTTGGCGTTAGGGGACAAAGCAGAGGCCTTCTGCTGCTGCTGCTGCTGCTGCTGCTGCTGCTGTTGCTGTTGTTGTTGTTGCTGCTGCTGTTGTTGTTGTTGTTGCTGCTGCTGCTGCTGCTGCTGCTGCTGCTGACCCAGGCCCAACCCGTACAGTGAGTGCATGGAGGTGGAGATGGCTTTCTGCTTCAGCAGGGTGTTGACATTCAGACCCAGGTTATTGGTAGGGGAGGTGCGGGCCACCTTGCTGCTACTGCTACTGCTGCTGTTCGCATTGTTGCCGCGGCCACTGCTCTTCATCTTAGTGGAGCCGAATTTGGTGGCAGCAAAGGTGGCAGTGGTGAACGTTAAGGGCTGGGTGGAGCGTGGCATGAAGGAGGGGCTCACAGCAGCAGACTGCCCAAAAGGAGGGGAGGGGGAGCTGGACTCTGAGGAAGCCCCGACAGGGTCGCTGATTGGCATGAAGACCTGGGCCTCAGGATTAAAGCTGTTCTTGATCTCCTTGTCCAGCTCTGACCCGTTTTCATTGTTATCATCCACATATAACACCTTGACCGGTCCCTTCTCCCCAATCTGGTAGGAAACCTCAAAAGGGTCGATCCACACACTAAGGTCCTGAGGGAGATTATTCCGGACGTCTTCAATGTCCAGCCCACTCTCTTTGGCTGCCTGCTCCACCACAGGGTCCACTTTCTCCCCTACATGGATGCACCTGAACCCTGAACCTTTGTATGGCTTATCTGGATACCAGTGGCCTTCATACTTCTTCTTCAGCTGCCTCTCGAGCTCTTCGCCGAAGATATTCACACGTCGTCGAGGGAGTTTGTTGTATAAATAGGAAATAATAAAATTGAGTGCTACTTGAATTTCAAGCTGCATAGCTGCTTCGGTGGCGAGGGCGATTCTTTTTCCGTCACAGAGGTGCTTTTTCTGAGCGTTGCAAAAACCTCCAAGGCAGCAGTGATCAGTGTAATGAAAAAACTGAGTGCTTGTTGCCAAAATGAATCTCCTTCCTGCAACACGGTTAGGTTCAGGATCCTGAAACAGAGAAAAGAAGAAAGGCATTAAGTATTACCAAGGCATTACTATGTATTAGTATTATGATGAAAGCCATTTTGTATGCATTAGCTCCTGGCACTCTATTCTCTCTCACACTCACACATGCCTCTGACAGCAGCGTGTATCTCAGCTGTACAATATCAGCTATAAATAAACAGGCCACTGACTGACTCAGAGACGGTGTCAGCAGTGTGTGTTCCCCAGCGGACTAGTGTGACAGAAATACGAAAGCACGGTTGACCTCTGCGGAGGGCGGCGGATCTGATAGCAGGTGTCAATAGTCAGAAGGATTTTCAATTGCCTCATTTTGGCACGAGGATATGTCCGGGCAAAACTCCTGCCTTGTACGTCGAAGTGGGAGAATGTCTTTCGTTATTCAAGCGTTACTGCACCGACTGAGCTACAGCAAGCAGAGGAGCACGTACGAGTTTTCTACAAGAACTGCTGTTACATAATCAACATTCAAAGTCTAACACAAGACTTTTCTGCTGCAGAGCAAAGACACTCGCTTGGTCACATGACAAGAGTGACCATATATACAATAAAATGACTTGGTATCTCGTGACGCTCTGCGCTGACAGAGCCGACCAACTAGCATGAGCCGAGCAACTTAATGACGGGTGTGAACAGAAATGTAGCTAGCTAACCATTCAAAAACGTCAGATACGGTTAATGTTTAGCTCGACTACAGCTAGTTATCAGTGTTTCCTCGCGGTGACACTGTGTGAAGCAAGCCACAAATATACGTGCACTGACATTAACGTCACCGTTAACAGCGACAGAAGAACAGAATTCGATTTAAACCGGATTTACGTACGTGTTTACCAATAGCAAGCTACATAGCATTTGAATTGGCTAGGTGGCTACAGTCTACGTATTCGACTAACGTGTAAAAGACCAATGTCCAATAGAGCCATTGAGTGTCAGAGTAAGAATCAATAGCAGATAAACAACATAATGCACAACTATTTCCGTTTCCGACAAAACAAATGTTATGCCAGCGTAAATATATTTACTTACATGGAAATTCACAGCAGGTCCCTCTTGCACTAGCCAGAGTCCGCTCCAGCAAACGTTATGCTTGCGCAGCCTCTAATGTTGCTTTCTAAAGATACAAAATGATGTAGTCTTAATACTGGTGCTCCAGGCGATTTTGCTTCTGTGGGGTATCGTTAAATTCCGATTCACAGGTTATCAAGCGAACTCCCCACAGCCTGGGAGTTTTACAACTCTGCCCTTTAAAACTTGGGCTGATTTGTTTATATAGTAGTCCTCCGCCACGGACATGGAGGAGGTGGTGATGCGGCTCACAGAGGTCAACACCCAGTAACGTCTTTCTATTGGCCAAGCGTGGGATCGTCATCAACAACCACCCCAACTGCCGTTGTGACTGGATGATTTTGTGCTCAATCAACTGCAGGGTTCTATTTACGGTAGTGCTTTGCCTTTCATGTGCTGTGGACTATTTTATTCGAGCAGGTTGTAGTGAAAATAGCTTTTGAAAGCCTTGTTTGGGGAAAAATATAAGTCCTCTAACACAACTGAAAAGATTCTAATACTAACGTTGTCAAAGGGTTAAAGATTGTTATGTCTCTACATGTCTGTTTCATCCGGTGCAAAGCCTTCTTAAAGGTCCTCTGTGCTCACAGGTTGTGCTCTGTCATGCGTGAATCCTATGGCTGAACAAGGAGTTCTTTGTGATGATAATGCTCACCAGTCTGTGTAATTATTGTTGCCAGCCAGAGTCAACAGTGAAACCACATTTCGCTCTGCTCTTCCCACTACAGGGTGAAACAGAGCTGGACAGTCCCTTGCGGAGGGACACACCTGTCACTGGTTGTGTTCCTTGCCCCACACCAATGACATTTTGATGTTCCTTGAGCCAGCTGGACCTGTGTGTTTAAACAGCCTTCCTTTACTGAAAGTGGTGTTCTATGATACAGCACAATTTCCACCACTTTTAAACAGATGGAATCTCATAATTGCCATCTGTGTAAATATTGACATTATTTTCCCACTGTGTACCGGTGATAAAATTCTCTTCATTATAAGGTCTGTGGACTGTGAAAATGAATGGTTACACAATGGATCCCAGCCGCTCTCTGGTGCCTGCGTGCTGGCTTCTTGTTTTCAGCAGCTGTGCAGTACAGGGCTTAAGCTTTCCCTTGTCAGGCCTGAGGTGCTTGACGCCACGGCCTGTTCTTACCTAACATGGGCTCTCACACTGTGTGTTTGCACAATAAATACAATGCCACATGAATTATACAGCTTGGAGGGAGGTGGTAGGGCAGGGGAGGAGGAAGAGAAAGGACAGGCTGTTCTTTGGAGGGGGGAGCTGAAACACAAAAGTATCTCCTGACTGAAAAGCCCACTCAAATGGTGTATGTCATGTCTGTAAATGTTAAATTTGAGTGCTGCTTGCCACTTACAGGCTCTCTCGAGGGAACAGCAGGGGAGTCAATATAATTTCAGAGGCGTAGGGTTTATGATTGGTCTGAATCAATAATAATTCACTTAGTTAGTCAGTTGTCCAAGTCATGTTTCTCAGTAAATCATGATAACAGAAATGAAAAAAATGGACACAATGAGGTAAACAGACACATGTATACGATTCAAAGTACATTATTCATTAGAGCAAACAACAGAGTGGCCTTGGGCAGCCTGCTGTATTCCCCAGTGAGAAAACTTCCTTTCAGAGGATATGTTGCACAAACAGAAGAGGGAGTGTTTCATAAGTCTTATAAAGCCATTCCTATCTCTTTAAGTGCATTTTTTGTATTGATAGTAAGACTTGTTTTCTCACTCAAGTCTGCAGATGTCTGAAAACAATAGTTAGTGTACACATTAACCTTAAATGTACACATATACAGGTAAATTGTGGTTTATCACAATGCTACAGCCCAAGCACCACATCCTAGTGCCATAAACAAAGTGCTATAAAATGCACTCAGATCATAGCCAGAGGGCTGCAGGATGCTGCAGGCACAATGGAGAGTTCTTCCAGCCTCCAGATTGAGTCTCAACAGGGGTGAGAGATGAGTCCCCCCACTGCCGAGGATTTCGTGTGATGGATGACCCGAGCACAAACTTAACACACCATGGGGGCCTTGGAGACACACCAAGGCCACCCGAGCAGGACAGACTTTTTTTTCCTCAGCACAGGAAATGTGTGACTATGACCAAATGTTCAGACATGTTTCAATTCGCTCTATAGGCTGCATCACTATTCAACAGAAAGTAAGTTTTCCCAGCACTGTAAGAAATACCATGAGCAGGTCCAGAATCTTTCTGCTCATTCTCCCACTGCGTCTACTCAGTAAGTAAGTGTTAGTTTTGGCTGTGGGTAGGTGGTGCTTAACAATGACCTATTTGTTATTCTCCACCAGAGTATGGATCTGGTGAGTGGCCAAAGTTTCCTCCTGTTGTTGTGAGTCTGTCTGTCTGGAACCTGAAGGTAAACACAGCTAATGAAGTGATGTTTTAGCATGACTCATGCAAATTTTTTTAGTGAAGTCAGTTCGCACAGACGTTTTTCCCCCATCTCTTCACAGAGCTGTGAAATCCTTTTCTTTTCTCTCTGGCTTTGTAGCTGCACACAAGCTCTGTTACATTCCCAGATGCAGCCAGTGGATTTTAATCTGTGTAACATCACATGTCCAGTACCAGGGGGTTAAGTGTGAGAGCAGATAATATGAATATGTGCTACTCTTTGCTTACTTACTGCCAAGGAAAGAATGAAAAACAGCCATTTTATTTGGAAAGAAATTGGCTTCTGGCATGAACAGAAAGAACTGACAAGGATGCATTGCTCATGTGAACATGCTGTATAATGAAAGCTGTCACAGACCGCATTCATTTCTTTTGGTTATTTGACAAACACCAAGAGAACTTGGGTAGATTTATTAGATCCTGTTCTTTCCAGTGGACTTCAAAGCTCAAACAGCGTTCGGAAAGGTGACTTTATTCTTTCATGCTGAACCATGTGGGCTTTCTTGTAATCTTGAACTCACAATTTTTACCTGCCAGATAAAGCAGAGACTTCTTTATTACCCTTTTCAACTTGAGGTTATGGCAACTCATGTAGCACTTTCTTATCTGGTTGTTTCTTTTCTCAAAGAGGAACGGGTATAATTCAAAATACAGGCCAAAATAAACAGACTGCTATAATAAACGACAAGGTCTCAGCTTTCCTCCAGTTCTTCATTAAACCCTGTGCCCCGTTGAAGGTAGGTTCACTTATCTTTATTTCTTTTTATTCCAACATTTTGTGACTTCCAGCCAAGTTCAGCAGCATAAACATGAATGTATATTGCAGACAGTAACAACAACCAAAACATGTTGGACCTTTTTGTCCTTTTTAAAACTGCTTTATTTTCTATATTACATTGGTGTTGGTGGAGACCAAAAACAGCTAAAAGGAGACTGAATATTGGCTTTGGCCAGGTGTCCAGAAACACGACTCCAAAATGAATGCTACTGTTGCTGGTACCTGCTGTGTGTGGAAATAGGCTAACAAGTTTGCTAATAAGTTCACCATATCACATTAAATTGTGATGTCAGTGTTGTGTTTGCAGCTTGTTGCACTGCCCCCAAGTGGCCAAAAAATCTATCACTCAATGGGACGGCAGAGAGCTGGAAATCAAACAGGGATCAATGTAATCACAGTATATTGTACACAAGGCCGCTTGAGAAAGGCTAATATCTGTTGACACATAAATGACAATTAAGGGCTAATGACAAATATTGAAACATAGTGTAACACCAAGAGAAGAGTCATAAAATCAATAACATCAGTTACGCAGCCATATTGTTCTAAAGTTTGTTCACGTTAGCTAACATACCATACCATACCATACCAGACCAGACCAGGCCAGACCAGACCAAGGCTAAGGCTGTAGCAGCAAATCCCCTGAACGTATTTAAGGGAGTAAGGATGTGTTTTATTCCTTATGAATTCAGCTTTTCATTGGATAAAATTAAGAAAGTATTATCAAATCTTTCATCAAAAGTTCCATGGTTGTTACTTTAAAGGTTCAAACTGTCAGAGGATGAAATCAACATTTTGAGATGTAGTATGACAGTGACCTGTCATTGATAGCGCATTTCATCATGACTTCTAAAAAATGCTAGCAAATCGAAAAACAGCCACTTTTAGTATTTATTAAAAAGAAACACTGCAAATTGACTAATTTCATAAGAAAACCTGCATATCAAAGTGCAATGATTTTATGTTTATCTTCCATTTTAATGCAGTTTTAGCAAAATTTTGTGCTGTTTCTTGCAATCCTCTCTCCAAACACAAGCTTCTCTTCAGCAGGCTATCTTCTGTTATTTAACCTGTAAAGTTCCCGGTGCATATATATCATTAACCAGCTGAATAAATGTGATCCTGCGTGGAACAGAAGTTTTACTGCTCTGTTACTGAAATACAGTCTTAGCCATGGAAGAGGAGGTGGTGCTCAATTAGTATTCATAGCGGATCTGTAGTGATAGCAATCTAAGATTACGCTGCTCACTGGAATTTATAGCTTTATGCACACATGCACAAGCGCCTGCTTTATTCTTCTCTTAAATTCAGACGAATGACGGTCTTTAAACACTCAACTGTGATGATGGAAGCAGAAAGAAAGTGATTTACCTGCAGCACGTATGAGCTGTTTACACGGGAAAATCATTTAAAAGTTTAGAAAATGAATCTTTACTCTAGTACATGAGAGTTTGGTGTGTGTGGGGATCGGGTATTGCGTGCTGCTTCCTCTTGAGTTGTTTACAAATGCTGTGACGGGCAGAGGGAGGCCAGCAAGAGCTCTTTTTCACACCATTGCCAGGAATGTCATTAATATAAGCAGTGGTAATACCCCCCACTCTCATACCTGCATGCATGGACAAACACAGACATTTCTGAGCCTGAGCATACTCGCCATACATCTGCAGAGGGGGATGAAGTGCTTTTTATGTGGAATAACGAGCGTATTCATGCCATGTAGCACCCAGCGGTTTCATATTTGAGCCGGGTTACAGTGTTTTGACCCCTGGAAAGATTCATATCAAGCCATCTGGAGGAGACGGAAGGTTACACAATAGGGGATCAGCTGTGCTCCTCCTATTTAAATACCATTCTGCTCTACTATTTGGATTCATGTTGGAGGATTATGTTTAGCATGCCGGGTGCTGTGTCATGAATCAGCCAACAGAACAGAAAAGAGTCGCATTAAGCTTAATAACACAAGCATGGCACAGAGACAAGATCACTCCATGTTTTTGCTGCTGTCCTGCCTCAGATGGAACACTACATGGCAAAGCTGTGCCCTTGCAGTCAGATCGACTTTTTGAGAAATTCAATTATGCTCTGAAATGAACAGCCAGTGCTTGTGGATAGAATGGGTTTTAGAGTGAGAGCCATCCATTGCAGTGGGAATGTGTCACATTTCCATGAATACTGAATGGAGTGTGCTACAGTAGGCAGGCTGTCCCTGTCATTGTGATTTGTATTTTTACCCCCCCCCCCCCCCCCCCCCATTTGG
>JBBMOE010000014.1:13274495-13315564 GCA_037975065.1 Chaetodon trifasciatus | reverse complement strand
TGGACTGTAACCTTCTCCCCCTCCCCCTCTCCACGCTCCTTAAAACAGATTTCAGTCTCTCTCCCTGCCTGTGTGGATGAGAGGCATCCCTGGGCAGGCATTGCAATGGATGATGTCAGATTATGCAAACAGCATTCATCATCATCACAAAATATTAGCAGAAATATTGACTTATACAAGATCGAAGATATCCTCAAAGCATGCCTTTCTCACTTGAACTCCCATCAACGTGTATGCACCACCAGCATTCGCACAGACCCTCTATTGAGAAGACCTCAATCCTGTTTGCCAGAAATGATGTCAATGTAGTCATGGCAACTATTCTTACACATTACCCCATGCTCTTTCACAGTTAGAGTTGCACTCAAGTGCTATTTTTCTGACAAATGTCAGATCTCATTTCTTAAATGGCAATGATTTTTTTTTTGTTGTTGTTGAAAATGCAGAGGATGGAGAGTAGCGTATGGGCCACAGAGACAAATGTGATGCAGAGGGAGTAGAAAGTAAGCAGCTCTGTTGAGGTTAATCCTTTGCTTCGTTCTGCCTTCATAAACAGCTGACCAGGATGGGGAAACAGGACGAGATGGAATAATGAGCTAGAAGTCATGATCATTCATGTGTGCAGAGGGTAATGATGTGCTGCTTGCTAATTCGCTCCATATATGGAATGTAAACATCCTAATGGGAACTCACAAAGCACTCACTTTGTGTGTTGAATGTTCAGTGAATCACTCGTGTAAAAGTGACATATAATTTTCATGTGGACAAACGTGTGCAGTGTTGGTGTGTGTTGTCTGTAACCTCTCCTCCACCGCCTGCAGCAGCAGTCAGTGCTCTGTTGTTCAGAGAGCTGACACAGTGCTGTTGGGGTAACAAGAGAAGGTGGAGCCATATTTCGCTGATGGATGTCCTTTGATAGAAATGGAGAAAGGTGATAGGCTGGGCAAAAAAGAGCGTGAGAACACAAAAAAGAGCCGCGGTGCAGAAAAACAAGTGTTTCAGGGCCCGCTGTACTGTATGCAACTGCATCAGCAGCTCAATGCTGTAATCTCTGGGGAGGAGAGAAGGAGAGTAATTGTGACATTGCTCTTTGGCTGGGAATTGCTACTCAGTGCAATTCAGCCCAGTAATCAGAAACCATTGGGGTGAATAGTCAACGCGGTCAATTCAGTCAATTCAGTCTATGCAGATGATAAATGGAAATGGCAACACCTAACTGCAGTACACCTGAATTATAGAGGGTTTCTTCATACACTCCTCCAATGTCATTGATGGCAGAGTATGCTTAGGCTGTACTGAAGATCTCATACTTTACTGGCAGCGCATACTGATTTGCCCAAAATGTAGCCTGTACTACGCAGCATGCAGACAAAAGCAAAATCTGCAGTGTGCTAAAATTCACAGATGTCGTTCTGATTCAGAAAAAAGTCTCCAGTATGCACTGACCAGTCTATCTCGCCGGTCACAACAACCAGCCGCACCAACTATGGGAAGTTACCTTACAATTTTCATATATTACTTCATCACTTAATTTATGTCTGAGAATTATTGAGACGAGAAGTCAACTGTGTGGATTTTGAATACTGTCATTTTTAATGAAAATTGGTGATGAATCGAAAAAGTTTGCAGCATTTTCAGAGTTGAGAGGCTACATAAGCCTCTACAGGGGTAGCTAGCCAGCCAACCAGTCAGCTCACAGATCCCTCTTACCCAACAGTCACACAGACCACTGCAGCAACAATGGCAGAGGAAAGCCAGGCCCACAATTCAAAGAGATTTTTAATATTCGCACTGCTGTTATTCTGTCATTACATTACATTTTTTGCATATTTTATTGAAATTATGCAGCTGACACCAAGGGGGAAATGTTCACAATATAACCAGCATGAGCATTAACGAACATAGGCATCACCAATCAACAAGATTTATAAAGCCGCACCCAATTTCACTGAAATAAGGATAACATGACGTTACACTTCAAAAGCAACACAAATACTGAAAGAACGAGCTCCAACTGGTGTTACATTTGCAGTGAACTAATGCAACAAAACACCAGTGAATTTGGTTCCTTCCAATCGTCAGATAGGCGTTACCCAGCTCCCCCAGAAAATCATCAGAATCCATAAGGGGATGCTGAACAGTAGTGTGGTTTTATCATTGTTTACTTCTGCTTTCCAAAACCAGAAACCTAAACCAGAAGCTAAGCCTGGCCTAGCATATTACAAAATAAATCAATTTAACAGTTTCATTCTGAATACTACTAAAAAAAAGCGTTTATTTATAGTATGTAGTGGGGGTCCAGACTACAGCTTTACTCTTAATGTTTAGCCCAGAGGCCTCCTGTTATTTAGACTTTCATATGAACAGCACTTGGACTAATTGCTTTGGTTTTGTTTTTCAAGTTATTCCACTGACTATGAGTACATGCACGCTAATATTCCACTATTATTCTAAATATGACAATATTCCAAATTTTCTTTGGGTCATGTAAACGGCACATGGATGGTTAGATTGTCCAAATTATTCCTGTTTTTTAGGGGCATTCTTTGGACATGTATACAGCGCATTCGGTGTATGCGTCTCAGTTGGGGCTTTTATTGGAGTTTGCGACACAACAGCCTCTTGCCTGTTTAGAGGGTGTTGGAACGAATGAAGGAGGGAGGCTGTGTTTGTTAATCGGAGTATGCACGGCTGCATTGACTCATTCATTAGCCATGCCACATCTTAGTGGGAATATAGTCTTTTTCAGAGTAAGGCCAAATAACTGAATATTTTGTACATGTTTATATGGTCATTGTTAACGGGTCAGTGTGCTCATATTGCAGAAAAACAGGCTTTCCCTCTTAGTGGTATCTAGCTGTGCAGGTAGGTTTGGTTTTATCTGCCCAGGGTTTGGAGTGGAGTTTTCATTGGAACTACTTTTGACAGAAGAAATAGTCCCTGAAAATAATCCTTGAAAGCTGTTGACAGTGTGCTCTGTCATTTGTCAGTGCTGTGAGCACTGAAAAATGACATTCACCTCAACTTTACTTGAGCAGTGGCACAAGTGTCAGATTTGTCAAAACCTGGACACATAAAACCGAAAGTGTCTGCATCGGCTAGATACCGCTTGAGGTTAAAGGAATGCTTTGCAATTAGCCTTGTTTAGACTGGAAACAAGGAGAAACAGCCAGCCTGACTCTCTTCCAAGCTCAAAAAGACATCTGTCAACACCTGCTAAGTTCATCAATTAACACATTTGTTTATTCCCTTCACAAACTGAAATGTAACAATTAACCATTTCCAGTTTTGTGAGGAGTTATATGCTGTATCTGTTGCTGGCTGTTTCCCCCTGCTTCCAGTCTGTATGCTAAGCTTGGCTAACAATATCCCTGTTCCAGTTCCATGAGATACCTATCAATCTTCTTACCTGAACAAATATACAAATTGAAAATTTGTTTTTTGTAGTCTGGGTAGCAAGTAATCACTAGCCTCACAAAAACTAACATCTACTAATCATGAACTTGATGCTATCAACATTTCTGTAAGTGTTATCTTTGATGAGTGAGAAAAGTTCATCTTTAATTAACTTTTGTCAAGCACTCACACTTCCCTTTTGACATATTCACTGTAATTTTTTTTTTTTTTTTTTTTTTCTAAGTAGGCCTCAAAACATTGAGTAATAAATGCTTTATTGTACAAACTCAGCTTCTCTTTCATTATAGTTTTTAGTTTTGGACCTAAAACCAGCTTTTACTCAACAGATGTGTGGATGCCACCTCTGTTACAGCTCTATAGTAGCCTAAATGCTCTGGGTCAGTGATTTTGTTGATTGTGTTGCTCACAGTTTGTGGGTAGATAAGCTTCTAAATAATCTGAAGTTTGACCTTCGTGGTTCAGCTCCCCTCCTCCTATCTCTCCGCATCCAAAACCAACGTCATGTGTCCCTTTGTTACGCCACCTCCTATAAGTACAATACAAAAAGCCACACAAGGCTACTCCAGTCCTTGCCACAATACAGCTGAGCTGTCTCAATCCCACAAAGCTGCTGGTGTTGGGAAATATCCATGGCCTAGTGGGACACAGAGACTCAGTCTTCACACCAATAGCTTAGCTTACTCTGTGAGATAGGGAAATTCCTACATCCCGGTTATTGACGTAATAAGATTTGTAGTAAATACTACTGTGTCAGACCCACACAGAGGGTTGAACTCCATTCATTCACAGGTGTTATTCACATCGAATTTGTGACATAACTGAACACATGGATCCTTTCATTCCTTGCAAAATCACCTTCAGTGCTAAATGTAGTTTTTAGCATGCTAGCAGCATGGTTCTAGAGATGGCAGTGTCAGTCAGTCCACCACTTTGGTCCATATTAAATATCTCAACAGCTATGATATTTTGTACTGGCATTCATGGTGCCCAGAGGATGAATCCCACTGAATTCTGGTTCCCTCGAACCAGTTGAAGAAATTTGCACACCCTTCAAAGAAAGCGCTGTACATGTGTATAATAAGCGTTTGTTGTGTGCCTCGGCTTACGGAGGAGCAAGTAAATAAGCTTCAGCTCTGTGCCGCTAACATTCTCCCTCTGAGCTGAGTCCTGTCAGCCATTTACTCAGCACAGTGTTTACAGTCTGCCATGACCCGCAGTGTAGGCGGACAGACACCCACAGCCCTGAAAAGGGATCAGGCCAGGAACCAGCCAACAGATTGGGAAGAATGTCACAGGGAAGTGGTGAGTGATTCCATGCCTGTGTGAAAATCCATTAATCACAGATTGAAATGAGTGGTCAAGGAATGAACTCAAACATGCCTCTATATGCTTCCTCCCCCGCCTCACACTATTTCTTCTTCCATTCTTTCCTATTTCTTCACTCTGTTGTGTAAGCGTTTTCTTCTTTACACTTAGCTCTGTAATATTTGCCCCTTTTTCCTGTGACAGTTTGCTCTTCTTATCTGTACTTTTTTCCATCAAACTCTATTTTTTTTACCCTCTCTGCACTCAGTCACAGTCTGAGTGGCTGTAGTCTGGAGTGGTGCCAGTACAAACAGCTTGGGCAAACCTGCTTTCAGAACAGGGTCCATAAGAGCATTTCTCTCCCGCTAGCTCACAAGTGCGTGCGTGTCCGTGTGTATTTGTGTGTGACACACTCACATGACTAAGTCCAGGACACGGTGTCATGTATACAAGGTCAACTTGTACATCCTTAGTTTGATTTGAATAAAGCAGGATCAACTCATCACACAAATAGGCACATCTTCCCCTTGCATGTTTGTATGATATAAGCTAATGCTGCCAGGACACACTGTGCACACGTGCTGTATCAATCGACTGTATTATTGATAATTGCTCTGAGGCATGTTCATTACCTACCAACATAGCAACGTAATGATAAGACAGCATTACCAGCAGCACACAATAATGAATTTATCTATAGGGTGAATATTTACTAAGATGCGGTGACAGGCAAAGTCAATCAAAAAAACAATGAACAATCTTATATTTACATATGAGCTTATTTGTCTTAAGAATGTAGGACTGACCAAGGAGAACTGTTTGACTTAACTCATCTAGCCTAAATGCCTGAAATTGGAGGAAAAAAAAAAACAAAAAACAATTATATAAACAGCATGTCTGCTAATGATCCACCTCAGCATGCTGCAAGTAGATCTCCATCTTAACAAGTCATGCTGTTAGTCCCACAAATCTTGGTTTCCCAAAATAAGTCAAATAATCTGTCATAGCAGTTAGATTATTTCAGTCTGAATTCAAAGCAAATCAACAGATTTCAATGCCATTTCAATAATTTTCCAGAGATTTGTTAATTTCTTGAAACAAGCTAGAACCACCAGACAAAGATCTTAAAAGAAGCAGAGTGTGGTTTATTTTACAGCTGCATTACACAACACTGACTCATTATCACCAAGTAAAGTCAATATGGTGACACAGAGCAATATTCACAATCATCTGGAGTCATGTTTGATGAACATGATGGACCTAAGTTGAATATAGTGTTTGCGGGTGGGAAGCTGTGAGGGATTGTGTTGTTGTTATGCTCCAGTGACTCCTATTGGTTGGATGGTGTGCCTGTATGGAGCTAAGTGGCAGTAAGACAACATGAGACATCCACACAACTCCAATTCCAGAAAAGTTGGGACTCAACTGAACATTGCCCCATCCTTGCCAGTGAACAACTGAGCCTTTCGAGGATTCACACTTCACTGACTGATACTAGCGAATATACAGTACAAGATATCTGGATTGTCTCAACAAGGGGATTTTTGCAGGGTTGGATGCTGGCACTCTCATCTTTCTGCTGAGATAATTCTGCCTCTCAATCAACCTGTTCTGTTTATTGCAGAAATAATGATAGAAATACATGAGCGTGGCTCCAGAGAGTAGTTATCGCACGGAGCAATCTGCAGCTCGTCTCCAAATCCAAACCTGCATCTGTGCTCCTGAACAAGACAGATTGCTGTCATTAATGCAAAGCGCAAAAAAAATGGATGCACGGATGCCACTCAAGCTGCTTAAAAAACCACCTCCAACAACGGTGAGTCATCGCGTCAAACTCCCTGACTCCGGAGGATGAGCGTGAGAGAGGAGGGGAGAGAGAAAGAGAACGCAAGACAGATTGTCACATCATCATCCACACCCTCAGCTCCAACACAAGATTTTGATTATTATTTATAATAACACACTCGAAGCGGCTTTCTTCTGCTTTGAAGCGCAGAGCTTGAGCTGCGAATTCTGGATCTGCATCTTGATCGTAAGTTTTCCTGACATGCCATCCTCGAGGCAAACACAACCCACGAGCTGCAAAGCTCAGATGGTTTAGTCCATTTCAGAGAAACCTAAACAATAGAGATGTTGCATCTTGTTTTGTGCTGCTAAAGCCAACACTCGCCAAGTTTTCAGCATTCGTCTGGGGGCAACTGGCCTGACAAACACAGCAACAGCTGCCCAACAGTGAGGCCACACACTTTCTCAGCAGGACAGTGGGCAGCTTATGCAAGCAGAGCTCCACTTTCGACAGCAGCTGTTATCGAATGCTAATTCACAATCCCATCTTGTGTTTGTGTATCCATGTATTCATTATTGGCAGCGAACAGACTGAGCACAGGATCATAATTGTGTGTAGCCACTGGTGCTGTGAATGATTTCAGGAGGAGTTGTCCTCTTCAGTAGAGTGGAGCTGAGTTGCCACAATGCAGTGTTGTTCAGCAACGTGCTGATGTGAGCTTTCCTGTTATCCATTTTCACCTTAGCAATAATAAAATATGGAGGGGTCACGGAGAGGAATCAATAATGTGTTTCTAGTGGGAATCAGTCTGTGATGAGAGAGGTTTGTATTTCAGCGGGCCAGACCAGGGTGAAACTCCAGCCCAGGCCAAGTCTCTGTGGGACTGAGGCAGAGGCCGGGCTGAATACTCCCTATTCATGGATGATACCCCCTCTTTCTGCCTTCCTTTCTCTGACCCTGTAACATGTTAACTGTCTGCTGCCTAGAGCAAACCAGTGAGCCACTTTGATTAATATCTGGCACAGACATGGGAGCCAATAAACAGGATAATTAAATAGATTAGACAGAGGTCACTGCAAAACTCATAGTAAGTGTTTTATTCAAACTGAAACTTACATGTTTAAAATAGATGTGTGCCAGTGCAATGAGATCATTTGTCATTTCCAGCACATTCCAACAGACTCGTAAAATGAGTCTGTTGGAAAAACTCATAATTCTTTCATTAAAGGAAGATTAAAAAAACATTTGAAAGAGGAAGTAATGCACATTTATGATGACACATACACATACATATACAGTGTACACTCAAATTTTCACTCTGTAGTACTTCAGTTTCAGAAACTGAAGGATCAAGAAAACAAGACACTGTCTGCATATCCGAGCCTACCTGACACTGGTGTGTGTGTGTGCGGGAGCGTGTCTTTGTCTGTGTGTGTGTGTGTGTGTGTGTGTGTGCGTGCGTGCGTGCGTGCGTGCGTGCGTGCGTGCGTGCGTGCGTGTGTGTGTGTGTGTGTGTGCACGCGCGTGCGTGTGTTTGTGTGCGTGTGTGTGTGTGTATGCAGGCCTCTGCATGAGACACTGGCTACCTACTGAGTCCCTCTTTAGTTTCCACCCTGTGCTCAGTTTCACTCTATTTCAGAGTTGGCTAATTAATCATGCATTATTGAGAGACAGAACCAGGGAGTGTAATAGCCTTCACTGCAGTCCCAGCACAATACAGAACCAGGTCTTAATGACTGCTGTGTATGTGCGTGTGTGTGTGTGGGTGTGTGTGTGTGTGTGTGGGTGTGGGTGTGTGTGTGTGTGTGTGTGTGTGTGTGTGTGTGTGAGGAGTGCTCAAGGTCAGGCAGACAGTAACTTTGGGTGCCTTTGTTTTTCCTGGCCCTGTTCATCTGTTTAAAGACAATTTCTACCAAACTCCATTTGGATTTGGCAACTGGCATGTTTAGTCTTCTCTGTTCCATTCTGTTCTGTCAGGGGGATGGCGATGTTGCTCTGCATCTCCCTACGACGTATTTACATTCTTCTGCTCGCACACATTTGCTTGTGATTGGTTGTTTGAGGTGAACAAACCTTGTGATTGTGGTGACTGCGCTCAGAGTTGTCTCATCCCTCCTCACTGTCTTCCAGAGGGACGCTGGTTAGCCACAGTTAGCAGTCTGTGACCAGCAACACCACAGGTCACCTGCACTTTCTTTGTCATACACCTCCTTCATCTTTCTTTCTCTCTCAACACACACAAAAACAGATCAACAGACTGCCAGTGTCCTGTCATGCTCCCCTCCACCTCCATCCACACCACTCCCTCCCCTTTTCCTCCTCCCCCTTTTCCTTCCCTCCCCTCTAGATAATGTGGGACAGCATACACGTGCAGACAGAGCTACGCCACCGCTGTTTCCTCTGCTTCACACACAGACATGCTCTCTCACTCCGCCTCAGCACACACACACACACACACACACACACACACACACACACACACACACACACACATAAACACACACGGGTTCTCACCAGGATGAAGACCTTGCTTCATGGGTTTAATCAGAGGCATAGGGACTCTCGTCTGCAGGCTGCCACTCTGTGAAATAACACATAAATAAGTGGCAGTGAGGCACAGCAGCCCACTTTACAATCAGACAACATTTTGAATACTAATCAAACACAAGGAAGAAAATTTGGAGGAGCCATCTGCTCATTGATTAGCAGGACGCCACAGAGATCACTCTCCTCATGGATGGTAGACATGACATGCATATTATGTATCGATTCTCATGTAAGACTCTTCATTTTAAAGGGGGGGTGGGGCGTCTTCATATTGTTGTGACGTACAAGCCTAATTTACAGCTGAATTCTAAATGTTTCAGCTGTGGCATCACCCAAGTGAAGACAGGTTTGTTGAAATTATGTCATCTTACCACGTCTAAAGGCGTCAATATGCTTCAAATTATGCGCTTATGCTTGAGCATTTCAGGCCCCTGAAAGCTTGGTTTCAGCTCTTAGCAAACTCTTGGGTATTTCTCAACAACATTATTAATTAGTCATAATTTTTCTTGACTAAATAAGCAACAAGCAATGTTAAAGTTCAGGGAAACAAAAGTAAAACAGTCAAAAACTCAGTCCTGCTTCACCACGACCTGACTGGTGCAGACAAGTACAGTATGTGACATTACCTGAGCACAGAGGAAAACACAGATACAGAAATCTCTCATTCTGACTATAGTAGATGGTTTTGTGTTGCTGCTGGACTTAAGGTTTCCAGGGCCTTTAAATGTCATTGCAGTAGTCAAGATTAGCAGCTTCAACAGTGTTTAAGTAACACTGCTAATGGCAAAGCCCACTCATAAATAGGCGAGTCTTGTTTCTCATAATAACTCCTCTTTAAAGTTAATGATAGCGATGAACTCTTCAAGGATATTTCTGGTTTATTGCAACTTAAGTCTCAGGTGGCAGTTTGGGCCATAACTTCCATCAGGAATAATGTTGCACTAACAAAACTGATTGCTGATTTCTGGCGACGTCGCTAAAAAAGCAGTTCGATTCCCACACAGGTTGTAAACAAACCGCCAGCTTTGCCAGACTTGTTTGTGATATAAAAAAGAAGAGTGACGGTACTGTTGATAACATCAGTCACAGTTTACACACCAACTTCCTGGTTTAACTTAGACTTAATGCAGATAGTGAAGTATACACACACACACACACACACACACACACACACACACACACACACACACACAGACAATTTTCCAGTGCAATGAACACATTTGTTCTCACTTTCAGTTTTACACCCAAACAAAGTGGTTTAGATAATCTGGCAAAGCAGTTGGCTTGTTTACAACCTGCTTTAATGTCTGACCGCTTGTGCTTTTTACCCCTCTGGACTTGTAGCGATGTCACTGCGTTCCTACATCTCAGAAATGACTATACTCAGAGCAGCTTTGTCATAGCTAATAAAAAAGGGCCAAAAGTACAAAAATAAGACACAACTTGTAAAACCACAAAACTGAGTAAGTTTAAATAAACTGAAGTTGTCCTTTAAACATGACTAATACACAAATTGTTGCTTTTGTTGAAGTCGGAGAAAACAAACTCTCCCTGTAATCAATGTCAATTTCCAAACAAAATCAGCTGGCTTTGGTGCAGTTTTTTCCATGTGTACATTTATATGGCTCTAAATGTGAGCTCAGTCTATTACCTAGAGAATTGTTGTGAAAGCCTAACCTGACCTTAGAGCACACTTGAAGGCATGTAGCCCTGCTCAGCCCTGGATAATCTGTGGTCAGGAGCCAAAAGGAAGCAGAGTTGAGCCCACAGAGAGAGAGCGAAGCAACTCAGCAACTGTGGCTAATCTATATGTCAGGCTCCAGTTTCATGAGAGATGAACTCACTTAACGGTATTTCTGCCTCACTGCTCTTCATCACAGGAAGTGGTCAAACAGATCACTGACAGAGTGAGTGACCCGGAAAATGTGACTTGCAAATAAACACGCTGGAGTGTTTGGCACAGTGATAACCTGAGCGTGTAATGTGATATGCTGTTGTTTTCTGCAGTGACTAATCTTAACCTCTGTTCTCCAGCTGAGGAAAGCCATCATATGAAGGGAATTCTTTGGACAGATTGTTCCATTTCAGAGCAGGATGGAGGTGTTCTTTGCTTAATAGTGCAGCATGGAGATGGGATTCCGGATGATCAGCAGAAGACTATTCTAGCCAGTGATCTCTTTGTTTTAGCACAACACACCACCGACTGACCACTGACATGCTAACATCAGTAGCATCACACTCAACCAGCCACTTGAGCTTCTTACAAGACTATAAAAGATAATTTACAAGGACTTGAGCAATAAAGCTGTTCAAGTTGGAGGTCTGAGTAGTGATCGGCCCCGTACAGCTGCGGGCATCGCTTCAGACATTAATGAGAATATGATTGATCACATGGGGGGTAATTGAAATTGATTAATCATTTGAGAGTTGGAACTTAATCTCTCCAGTCTCCAGGAGTTATAGAGGTTATGAGCAGACAGCAGTGAGATTCTGCATTATCATGCGTGCCTTAGGCAGCCCAACAGGCCAACAGAGCAGACCATGATCAATACTAGCGGAGACAGACCTGAAAGGCCTGGCCCTGACAGCTGATTTCCATTCCCCAGAGGACTAAATAGTAGTGAATGCTGAGGTATTTGTTGACATCCTTGAATTGTACCTACAGGGAACAGTTGATTGGATGGATACCATGCTTAGTATGGGTAGCGTGATGGCTTTCATCAAAAGTTCTAAGTTGCATAATTTGATGTTGCATGCCAAAATTTGAAGATTTGAGTGATAAAAACACTCAAAGGGGGATATGTACATGCACGCACCACATCTGGCTCATCTGGCTCAGGCTACACACTCTGACAGGAAGTGGATTAGAGCCCTGGTTGGCCCGATGAGGCCAAGACCACTGAGAATATCTATAATCTGCATATCCACAGATCTAATGGAGATTGTGGCAGTGGCCTGCAGTCACACTAAGAGAGCCGAATGAGGCAGCCAGCTGTTGTAGAGACACAGCCAGATAGCATAGCCCTGCTAAAGACCTAAGTTTATTTAGCACGTTGACTCAGGACTCAATGCAGCACATACCTCGTCGCAGCAATTAGCCCTGGTTTCATGGCTTTATGTCATAGCACACTATGACCATATGTTGCCTGTGTGCAAACTGCAAGCGGCAATGTTCAGTGTCCTCAGACTGTTTGAACATCCATTTGCGTTTTAGAGTTGCTGTGTTTTCTCAGTTCCAGTCTCCTGGCACTGATCGTACCATGGCTTAAATAAACCATCTGAAAGCTCTGAGGCTTATACTCCTTCTGTCGCTCACATATTAGGTGGGCAGAGAAAACTTGACTTTTAAAGATAATTCCTTTCCAGTTTGACTGCAGCAAAATCTCAAACCTGAATGAAAAATAGTTTGGGAGAATGAGAAAGTGGTGGAAAGTATGAAGCAGGCAGAGACAGAGAGTTATGAAATCTTGTACTGTGATTAGCAGAGTTGATGTTCAGCATTTGTTATTTGTGTTGTCACTATTACAGTGATGGATGGACTCTTACAGCCCTTTAAAGGATCATTTTGGTTTATTACAACTTTAAGTTTTAATTATAACAGTGCACTCACTAACTCAGTGGGAACTCAGAGACGTTGTTCAAACTAAACCACTTCATCTGGAGGCAAAGCTGAACTGAAATGGAATTTCACCATTCACTTTTGATTTTAATCAGGGGTAGCCTATTGTTTACAACCTGAATGACTGTCTTTGCCCCCTGACTTTGTTTAAAGACACAGTGAAATAAAAAAGGGCTAATCTTGTGTTGTTTTTCAGTTATCTCTTGGTGTATGTTGACCTTGGGAGCGTAAAATGTATCCAATTAAATATGATTTGGGACAGCTAGCTGACCCAGTTTCTGTTATTTGAAACCACACGCAACAATTAGCATGTCATAGTAGCTCCAGAGCAATAGCAGGAGTGGTGTGTTTGGATCTCAGTTGTCCAAAGCTTTGTTTTAAATTTCCAAAACAGCATGGCTCAGGGACTAATTTATTCATGTTTCCCTATACCCGCACACATATTCTTTTTCACAAGTAGTTCGATCATAATACAGAAGCTACAGACACTATCTGCTGTTCCACTATGACTTTATGTCACCGCATTCCCAGATTTAAGCACATAACTTGGTGGTACAATGTTATAAAGACTGATAGAAATGGTAGAAAAAACCAAATGAAAACCAAAACAAAGGAACTCAAGAACCACTTGTAAGCCTCTTCTGCAGCTTTTAAAGGACCAGTTTGTTTCGAAGAAGAAAAAATCCTTTAGTTAGGGGGGGAAACTGCACACGCCATGCATATGTGAAATTCTTTCTCCGCTTTTAACCCATCCTTGGTCAGTCCTTCCTCCACGGCAGAACAGGAGCGGTGGGCTGCCAGTCGACCGGCGTCCGGGGACCAGTTCCTGTTGTCACCATTGGTCAGGTGGTGATCTTCTTGCATGTTTTTAGTGGGGTTTTTTTTATGGAGGATACCCCAGGTGAGCACGGGGAGAACATGCAAACTCCAGTCAGAAAGGCCCTTTTCCTCGAGCAGCAGGCAGTGAAGGCATGGTGGAGGACACGCCACCAGTGCCCACAGCGGGATTCGAACTGGGACCTTCTAGCTGTGAGGCGACAGTGTTACCACCTGCCCACTGTGCCACTGTTTATAGGGACTATTGGAAGAATATGGCAGAAATGGAATATAATATTCATAATTATTCATTAGTGTGTAACCACCTGAAAATAAGAATCATTGTGTTTTGGTTACGTTAGAATTAGCTCTTTATATCTGCACAGGGAGTGGGTCCTCTTCAACAGAGTTCATGATGCACCACCATGTTTCTACAGTAGCCGAGATCAAGAAAAACAAACACTGACTTCAGAGAGTGCCTTTGGTGTTTTTTTTTTGTTTTTTTTTTTTTTTTTGAGTTTCCTGTTAGGGAGGATTGAGGCAAGGGGGATTCAGGTGGTTGTAATCTCATACAGAACTGTGAGCTGTGAAATGTAGTCAAGAGGAGCTATTAAGTGATCTTGAATTAATATTTTTTTGAAACTACTGTTTCCAAGGGCAACACCAAACTTTCACCCCCAAGGTCCCAAGTTGTTAGTACCAGAATTATCGTGCGTGAAGGTCCAGACAGGCCTGGGGCCATCTGCATAGCAATCACAAAATACAAAGCTGTGATTTTGTTTTTCTTCCACTCTCATAATTTTGCATAACCATAATGGTGCCCAAAAATCTCATATCATCTCCTGCCTCTGTCACTGTCTTTTGTAAATCATAGTGAGACTTCTTTTTATCGTTTCCCTACAGCATTTTCCTCAAAACAGGCTTCCTTCCTCACATCACCCTCATGTCCCAGTTTTAATGTTGTCTCTTCTGCTCTGATTTTGCCCCAAACCTCAGTTTCACACCCCTCTCCTGCTCAACATGCAGAATTCACCAGATGTATCTCCCCCACAAAATACTGCAACAAAAAATGTATCAACTGAAGGTTTTATTTTTTTTATTTTGAAAATACAATAAAATAGATGTCCAAGGGCAGATTAGCTCTGTGGCTTTAAAAATTCCACTCCATATATTTGATCTATTTTTCCCCCAGCACACTTAGTCACAAGAAAACCAAGCTTTTATCAGTTGAATAAGGTCTGCTGGACCTGAAATAGATCAAATGTGTAGCAGGGTTTCCAAGGACAGGAAAGGACTTTGAAAACATGCATTTCAAATAACACTGCGCCTAGTCATGCTAATCTCAACAAGTTTCCTTCTTATGCAACATACTGCCGTGCCTTTTAAAAAGCTCCTGCAATCAAACAGATTGAGCAGTCAGGCATGTGACCTATTAGCCCACAGGTTATAGAATTAGCTGTAATAATTGTTCTTTTCAGCTATTCTAAGTTTAAAGACTCTTAGAAAGAAGTTTCAGTCTTTATGTTTATTGCTTGTGTTAATTTACCATGAGCCTGTTTAGTATATTGTGTTCTCATTTGCTATGAAAGCCAAAAGGCATCAGTATGCTGTAAACTGAATGCTTGTTTGCTCGTGGAACAAAACCTCCTCCCCTCACATTTCATGACGCTGGAATCAGGAAGGGTGACAATTTTTGTAACTTTCCAAAACCAACAATCCAACAAACACTCCAACTTCATATGGTGATTAGGCAGATGGGTAGAGGTGAGAAAGGGTTTAGCTACAACAGTGTGCAATACCATGAAAGCCTTCTTTAAGACAAGTGGAGTGTTTTCAATCTCAGTTTGAGAGATTCTTGTGTCCTATGTCTATATGATTCTTTATAATGTGGCGATTTATATTTTAACAGCTTAAAATTTGACCTGGTGATGGAGGAAAAGTTAAGGGATGACCAGAGTTTTTACTGTTTGCCCTCAGTGGGACATGAATGTTTGTATTTTTGTGGTAATCTATCCAAAAGTTGTTGTGACCTTTTACTCAAAGCCACAAATGTGAACCTCATGATGGTGTAAGAAAAGTCAAGGGATCACCAAAGTACACTCCATCCTCTAGGAACCATGAATGTGTGTGCAAAATGTTCCAGCAACCCTTCCAATATTGTTCAAGTATTTCAGTCCGGGCCAAAATGGTGAACCGACCAACATGCTGTATATACTATACAGATGATAGTAATGAAGAACATTACTAATCATGAAAAAAGTCTATTAAATCTCCACAGTTAACACATTCTTCATATTAGTATCTTAATCTCAGTAGAATTATTCCCTGAAGTTTTTCAGTTTCTCCTAGTTGTGAGTGAAGAGGAGTGTGAGTCTGGAACTGCTGTGGTGGAGACGTTTGGACTGACTGTTGGGTGTGTGCCTGAATACATCAAAGATGTTGAAGGTAGCCTCTGGTGACTGGGTTTTCATCAATAATTTCAAGTTTTCAAGTTCAAGTTTTATCCACCAGTACTGAAAATATAGCGAGACAGGATGATGGAGGCAGAGAGGAGGATGAAAGAGAAGAAGCAGGGATGCAACTGCAAAGATACAAGTTGAGGTGAGGTTTGTTTGCAATATACTGGACTTTAAGCTTGCATCATGGTTTCCATATTGTATAATTGTCTTCTGATCATATAACTAATCAGATGACCGCGATGTCCACCAAAGGATGTTGGAGGTTTGTTGTTGGTGGCAGGAGGAATATTACATCATAGCAGAAGAGTGAGCATGCAGCAGGTGTATTTCAAGCACAGCTATCAGACATACTTTCCAACCCTCTGTGGTTTTACCTACAATGTCGCTAATTAAATTAGGTCAGTCTCCCAGTGCCATCTCCAAATACCAGAAATAAATATCTGCTGGCTCATGGTTTGATAAGCAAAACAACACCAGGCTCCCTGGAGGCTGTGAGTGAAGCTCTGTCTCATCCCAGAGGCTCACAAACAGTCTGATTCAGGCTGACAGCCTTCTGTGGAAGTGGTCTGAGGAAAAACAGCGCATCAGAAAGGTGAATCACAAATGTGACAAGGCCTTGTAAGGATAAGTAAATGATGAAATCGCAATATTCCCTTTTCCTCAGCCTGTCTGCGAAGGCCACGCTGTAATTGGATGAGCAGAATGCATTAGAGGAAATTTTCCTCCCGATACAAATGTGGAGGGTGACTTCAAAAGGATGTCACCTAATTTAAACTGCATGTCAACAACAGACAGGAAACAAAGGTTACTTATTTTATGCCTTCAAAATGTTTGTGACAGTTGTCTTTCCACCTGCCAAAAGTAATGAAATCAACCTCTCTAAGGGATTTTTCCCAACAACATATGCAAATAGTTCTGATCTGCATAGAACATATTGACCCACGAATAAAGTCTCATTGAGAGGTGCTGTGTGTTGTCAGTATCATTACTGCTTTTCACTATACAAACAACTAAAATTAGATGAAAGATTTTATTGAATAACCATTAAAATTAGACAAAAACTCCTCATCTCTCACCAAGAAAGAACCTGATTTCATGTGGATTTGGCAAAGGGAAATGTCATTCAAAAGTTAATAGAACAAGTGAGCAGCTCAGCAGTCGTTGCATACCTGTCAGCTGCAAGCATTTGCCTAACAAGACAGTCAGCAGGGTTGAGAAGCAGCAGCTGACTCAATCTAAAGCTGAGCATTTAGAAAAATTACCCTCTCAAAAGGCAACATTAATATGGGCAATGACATCTAAAATGAAGTAATAGTAATAGCTCACAAATACAAGAAAACAAAAGGATTTTATGCTCCAAAGTGTTTCCTTATGGCAAGCCCTTCTGCAGTTATATCCTTAATAAAGTCCGACATACAATAATTAAGTAATTACAGCCAAAATGAAACACCTCATTGTAGTAGAATGAAACAGCTTGCCTCCAAATGAAACCAGATCTTGAAGACACTGCAGTGAATACTGTCAGTGGTGTGCATGCAAGTCAGCAGCTCCTGCCAATTCTCAATGTGCACTTTATTTCTTTTCTTTAAAAAAAAAAAAAAAAACATGAAATGTCTGAGCCCAAATGGGACTCTTTAATGCTTCACTTTTCTAAGGGGTCACACTAAAAATGTACTTTATAGTGTGGCATCAATGAGTCTTTAAAAAGCACTTCACTAATTTAGCATTGCACTCATATAAACACAGTTGGACTCATGATGAACATTTTTAAAAAAGCATCAAAATCAGTGCAGCAGAACCAGAGATATCTTCTTTTAATTCTATGCAGTCTTCTTCCTTGTCAAATCCTGATACTTATATTACCCACAATGAAAATCTAACTGCTGACAGTTGAGATTTGTCTGTGTTATGCTAGTAGCATCTAATGTAGCCTTGAGCTGCTAGCTTCAAGCACAGATGAGGAGTTGCAGAACTCCTGTAAGCTCACTTCTTTTCACCTCCACACTTTTTTTTTAAATTTTTAGTCTTCAACCCCAGCCAACGTTGACTCAAGTGACATCACATGAGGACATTTATCAGCACAAAAGGTTTCATACAACTTTGTGCAATAGTACTCCCCAAGACCCGTAAACAGACATTGATGGGTAAAATTAGTGGAGTTCCACTTTAATCTGTTGAAGGGGCTCCTTAGGATCTAATAACAAGACTAAGAGTCTCCTCTATGCAAGCAGCTCTGTGAGGTTCTACTGAGTAACAGATGTGCTCAATGCTTATGTCAGCAAGCTAACATGCTGAAACTGTCAATGCTGACATGTAAATATAATGTTTACCCACTATCTTAGGTCTGCATGCTAGCTGAGGCAGACGGAAATGTCATTAGTATTGCAGATATTTGGTCTTAAACTAAAGTACTGGATATATTAAACTTTTGATGTGATGATGGAGTTTGATGAAAAGTCAAGGGATCACCAAGGTTAATTTCATCCGGTGGAGAACATGAATGTCTGGACAAAAATGTTGGTCCATCCAATAGTGATCCAGAAATTTCACCCATGGTAACATCATTTGGATATGTCATCTGGGAACATGAATCTGAACAAAAATTTATGGATGTCTGGAAGTTTGGAACAAAGCGGTGGACTGGGCGGCCAATATTGTCATGGCTAAGTATACTGCTGTCTTTTAGCCACATCAACACATTGACAGCTTTCCCCCTGAAAATGACTGTGCCTAAGTGGTAACAAGTAAAGAAATGATTTTATTTCAGTCAGTTTAACACCAAGTGAACACTCAGTTTGCCTAGTTTGGCAGGACTGACCAGAAATCCCTCACCTCACTGACACAGTGTCTTTGAAGACGATCTGGAAAAGTGGGTCACAGTCATTTTTAGAGTCACAGATGTCCTCCTGACCTCTGACCTTGGGGTTTATGTCTCAGACATGAATCTTTACCAAGCTCATAAATCACATGAAGTTAGAAACCTACTTATTGGGCTGTGTGTGTGTGTGTGTGTGTGTGTGTGTGTGTGTGTGTGTGTGTGTATGAGTGTGCGTGTGTGCGTGTGTGTGTGCGTGTGTGTGTGTGTGTGTGCGTGTGCGTGTGTGTGTGTGTGTGACACATTCAGTCACACAAAAAGGTGTGAATGCGGACACGTGGACCTTTCTTGTTTGTTTGTAAGCTCACAGTGCACAACACTTGAGCCTCCACGGCTGGAACAAGCACATTATGGAAAAATTATTATGCCTCTCTAATATTAAGATTAAGATTAAGAGTTCACTTTATTAATCACTGCACACACACGCTACAGGGAGGATATGGTAACTCTCTCCCAATCAGTACACAGTACATGGACTCCCACACTAGTCACAATTCCCCTCCTTCTCACACACTCACACACACACACCCTGTTTGTGTAAACACTGTACATCTAATCAGTGTGGCATTATATCCATGAAAGACCACATTAGCACATGAAAGGGCATCAAAACAGATGAATTAGAGCCCCTGTGCTTTCAACATGTCTTCTTTCTGCTGTCTCTTCTCTCCACAAGCTCAGAGCCCTTCCCAAGCTAAGCATCTCTCTCTCTCTGTGAAATGAATGAATTAAAGTGGCCGGGGTTAAAGGAAAGAAGCCAAAGCTATTCCTGTCAGACTACAAGAGACCAGGCCTCAGTGAGAATAGTGTGCGTCACAGGTGTTTGTGCTCTTGTGACGCTTCTCCGCGGTTGTGCAAGGACAAGATTACCTTTGTTTTGCTCTTACTCCCAACAACGCTCAGAGCATTCGTTGCCTTGCTCCTACAGTGTTCAGTGGGATGAGGAGGTGGGGGAGAAAAATGCAAGGGAGAGCTCCAGTGCGAAGAGAAAAGTGGTAGGGGAGGTGAGGTAGCATAGTAAATGAGAACATAAATCATCTGAATGAGACATATGAGTCAGTAAGCAGAATTATGCTTTGAATCCTACCATCAGCAGCTTAGCACGGCCATTGGTTGTGGAGGCGCTACTGTTCATGAGTTGGGGGTGTGTCATCAAGGTCTGGAGTTCAGTATTTTTGTACAATCTAGGTTTTATTTTGTTTACTTTTCACCATCATACTGTAATAATCACATTATATTTACTAAGTTAACAGCTGAGATCTGAGAAGTCATCAGACAGTTAGGCCATGTTCAAACTGCTAGCCCAGAGCTTTTTTTTTTTTTTTTTTTTTTGCCATATCCAGATTCTATCCAGATTGATTTTAGAAAGAAAAAAAAAACACAGGAAATGTGATTTTTTTGAAATCAGATCCGAGTCATATTTGGGTGTGGTTTGAAAGGTGACTCCAATTATATTCCTGTGTCTTTCACATCACTCAAAACGCAACACACAACAATGATGTCAAATTCAGAGTGACATAAGTGCATCAGAGCAGCTGACCTGAATCCATGTTGCTGCAGAGGTGAGGAGGACAATGCAGAGAACAGCAGTCTTCTGCAGCATCACTCGGCAGAGCCATTGTTTGGATAACAGATCTCCATTTTTTAGGCTTTCACATTGGAGAGTCCTGTTGCCAGCGCACGTAGTTACTGATGCTGACACCATTACTACAGCAACCCATAGGTTGGTGAATGATGAAAAATCTGATCTGCCAACTTGCAAAAAACTGCTGCGTCTGTAATTTGAGAAACAAATCTAATTTGCCAGGTTGTAAAGAAACTTATTTGAAATAAAAAAAAGCCAATAAAAAGCCGGTAAATTTTTTATCTTTAGTTTTTCTGTCCAGTATGTTACCAGCTCAGTGTACTCAGTGTAGGTTTTACGGGTTTTATTATTATATTATTACATAGTATTTTGGCTGAACTGTGCTTTATAAAAGTTGCCTGACCTGACCGTGACTGCCTGTCTGTCCCTGTGAGACTTAACTGAGACTAGAAAGACAGCATCAATGCTCTTTGGTCAAACACTTAAACACTGGTTGGGGAAACAAAGTGTTTGACTTTGACCCTGGAGACCTTGTTCACATCCTGTGTCCCACCAGTCAACCTTGATTTTGTTTTAGTTGCCTAAACATAATCAAACTTTAAAGCTACACTAATCAATTCTAATATTAATAGTGGAAAAAATACAATGTAATATATGAGGAGTTTCTTATAGTGATAAGCCCATGGGGAATCCTCGCCAACTGTGCAGCTCTCCTTCATTGTAAAATTTTAGTATCTTTCAGCTCATGGTTTTTGTTTTATGGCGTGTGACTATACTGTTTTGGTCTCATGTCCAGGAGCAGCCGTCAGCTGTTCTCAGCTAAGAAGCTCTGATGAACCCACTATACACTACCAGCCCAGCATCAAATGACAGACAGACAAAGTTAGTGACTAGCTGGTGAACATAGTGGAGCATTTTGCAGTTAAAAAGTCTGATGTTGGATTGGAGACCCAACTAGCCTAAAAGGAGACTGATTGTTAGACTTAAATGTGTCAGGTGCGTGTCAGAAATACAACTCCAACTGAATCTTAATATTACTCCCTGTGTGTCAGATGTGCAACCATTTGCCAACACATTCATCCTATCCACTTTTTAAGTTGATGTTATGTCAATGTTTTCTTTACAGTTAGTTGCACTGCCTCCAAATGGCCAAAAATAAATTAATACAGGATTAAAATGGACATCTTTTATATTTCTCTGGCAATTAACCAGTTGTGACTTTGTAAATAATGTCTCCAAGAAGGAAAGGCATGTGCGGTGTGATGTTACAGTGCCACAAGATCTCTTTGAGGTGTTTGGTTGGTTGACATGTGGCTGACTTTGACCCTGGAGATCACAGTTCACTCCCACCAACGACGAACACTGTTTTTTTTTTACTATGACCATGGTTTTCTCTAACCTTTATCAACAAGTTTTAGTCAAGTTTTCATTCAGTTAATCAACCAAACCTTGATCCACAACAGTGGCAGATCAGAAATCTAGTTTTGGAACGTAATGACCTCCTTTGTCGTTTAAGTTGGAGGACTTGCCAGCTTTATCAATGTTGCCATGTTACCAGACCTAAGAAATTTTTTTACAAGGTTATGATGACCAAACCTATGAAAATAGGATCCAAATTGTCATAAATTGAAAATATCCTTCCAAGAAAGAAAGATGAAGACAGAAAGTGGAATGGGGAGCAGAATGAGGCAGCATGTGTTTATACAGTATGTGTGTTTGTGTGTGTGGAAGGGTAATTCAGTCAACCGTATCTCACCCTTAGCAACTGTCCCCACCAGAGACAAGTCCCCTCCCTGTCAGCCAGTGTAATCCTCAGCCAGTGGGAAGAGTAGGATACCATGCTCGCCCCGGCGTCATAACTTTGTGACCTGGAACTTTTTGATTGACCTCGGGGGGATTTGGGATTAAAGTGTGGTGTAATATGTGATGGGAGGCTGAAGAGGTTGTGTGTGTGCATTTGTGTGTGTTGTGGGGGGTGATCTGGGTGTTAAGGTAATCCTGCTGGAATCTGTATTTAAAACCCGGATGGATACACACTGATGGCCAAGCAGAGGCAGACAGAGAGAGATGATTGTGGCCACGTGGAAATATTAAGTCAGGAGTTATGTAAGAGATACATGGACATACACACCATCCCACTTTCACTATATCTCACTTTCTTTCTCCCTCTCTGTCTCACACTCCTACATGTTCAGAGTGTGCAAGACCTGAGGCGCTGAGAGAGGTTAATATATGATGACCGATCGCCATTCCAACCTACACATATACCTCAAATAGACTCGGGACTTCTAGCATGTGAATGTTCCAAGAATCACAGCCGAATGGACGCTACAAGTCTTGGAAAGAAGTAATCATTTGGCTGCCTTCTATATAAGAACCCTTGGAAACACTGAACAGAGTAGGACTGAACACTGGGAATGACAGGTTGGTACAAGATAGAAAGTATAATCCTGTCAAGCACCAAGTGAATTTGACGATGAAACTTGATCTTTATGAATTGGTCACTCTCTAGCAGCAAGGGGTGTTAATCTGTGTATTGGTCTCTTGCTCAGTCCACCACGTTGGTCCAGGAAACCTTGGTGGCGGAAACCTTATTTAAAGAGAGCAGAAACTGTGGGTAATGTTATGTTTTCAGGTCAGATTTTTGTTGTAGTCCTGTTTTAAAGTACTAAAGGCCCTGCTCACCCATGGTTTGACTGACATTGTCTTAACTCTCAACTTAGTTTTGAGACAGCATCTAGGGTGGAACAAACAATACCTTAACTATACCTCAATCACTCTTATTGGTTCGTCAAGTCTGGTGATCTCACGTAATTGCCATCATAGCTCTGCCTATCTTTTACCTGTGCAAAGGTCTAATCAGCCGTAGTAAACAAAAACACCTTTGGAGTGTTTGAGTGAGCCCATGTAACCTTGGCTAAAGAGCAGCTGCTGTGCCCACAAGTACCAATAGTAAGATATTAATATTACATTTAGTGTACTTGCTTGAACTTAGATACATGTAAATCTCTGTCACTCTCTGTCATTTTACCTCACTGAACACCAGGACGGCAGACTCAGAATCAAAACTAGATGATAAAGTACAGTCCAACATTCTGAAATCTCTGTTTGTTGCCAAATCAAGATGTTATTTTCAGTAACTACCCTCCACTAATAGGCTGATTGGCATGCCGGGAGACCAAACAGATGGCTGGACTTGGTCAGTGGGGTCCACTATCTCTCTCTCGCTCTCCCACAGTCCCATCTAACTTTCTGTGGAAAATACCACCAGTTTTTGTTAATTCTAATGTCACAGATTTTGTGCTAATTCTAATGTCACAGATTTTAAGATAATTAAATGTTTTTGTCTTTCTGTCTTGATGCTGCCATCAGCAGCCGCTAGTTTTGGCTTCTGCTTTTCTCTCTGCAAGTGTGTGTGCATGTGGGGGGGCCACTTAGCAAGGTAGCCTAGTGATGCTCTGAATCTCTTACACAAGTCCATTAGCGAGCTTGTGTGCATACACACACACACACACACACACACACACACACACACACACACACACACACACACACAGGGATTAGGTGTCGTCACACCAAAAGGCAACCGTCATGGCTGCTGGAATGTGGACAGGGTTTTCACATATGACGCAGCTCAAATTAGTAAGGGAAATGAGAAGGGAAGTCAGGTGGAGCTGTGGCTGAAAGGTCAAAGACACGAGAGAAGCCCTCACTGAAAGACAGCCTTGTTTATGATGCACGCAGAGCAGCTGTGCATCACAAACAAGCATCTAACCTTCCCTCAAGCTGAGGGGTCAAATCAGAAAAGAGGTGATGCACACACACAGAAGGTCACACTTTCAAATCTTATCTTTGATTGTGTAATCATGTGCGTCAATGATGTCACTGTTTTAATAAACTTAGCAGAGAATAGCCCCCGTCTGAGCTGATAGGAGACTGACTGCAGCTTTTGTCCTGCAGCTCTACAGTGCTTGATATCTGCTTGTGTATTCAGCAGCAGCTCCTCTTTCTCCACTCTGCGCCTTTGAGCAAGGTGAAACATGACTTGATGGGATTTTCTATCTGTCTGTGTTGGACTATCGAGGCAGCTTGTAAGTCCAGTTAACTAGCGTGGATGCAGCTCTGTGTGGATGAAGAGACACTCAGCACAGAGCAGGGGAAGAATGCTGTAGCAGCAGGTGGATTTTAGCCTCAAACTCCATGTCAGATGATAAAGTAAAATCTACACTGCATTTTCCACACTGCCATCTCTGTGATTTACCGCACTCACCTTTGGGTGCTACATTCATTCTGTCATTGGCTGAGAAGCTGCTCAAGAAATCCCTCACGTTGCAGTCTTCTCCCAGAAAAATGACTTTTTTCTACTCACTCGACTGCTCTCTCAAACTCAAACTTAAATCTCCTTCATCTTTCTTTTTTAACACTTTGTTCTTTCATGATTGTTGCCATGGGAGTATTTTAGGACATCACAACCATGAGCTTTACCCTCCATATACTGCTTCCTTTTAATGACATCTTATTCAGGGTTGCACTCATTCAAAGTTACCATTTGTAAGATTACTAGTTTATCAATGCAACTCACATTTTTGACCTTTTATTGCAACAGCTAATCAAAATGGTGACATGGTGTCATATGACTTTCAGTCAGATGATTGTATGAACAGTAACAACGGAGGGTTAACAGATGGCTAAATAACATATAGATTAAATAATACTGTTGATAGATAGATAGAACGTTGTTATTCTTACATCTTGCCGTGTTTAAAGGTGTATAAAGTGGCACTAAAACAACTAATCAATTATTGACAGACAAGTAAACAACAAGAAATGTTAATTTATGAAGCAATAAATTTGCCAAATAAATAAATATTTGAGACTCTTCTCAGTTTTACGGATTTAAAAACTGAATATTTTTTGTGTTGACTGGATGTCACTTTGGGGCCTAGAAGCAGATATTTTTCACCACTTATTGACATTTTATTGATTAAATGATAAATCTGTGAGTCGAAAACAATTGTTACATTAATCAATAATTTAATAATATTTACTTCCACCTAAGGCTGGATGGCCTGGGTTCACCTTGTGTCAATACACAGCGAGTGAGAGAAACAGGAGTCAGTCGGGCCCACTGCTCCATTTTCTCATAGCAGGTTAATCCAGCCTCGGTTGCAGTCCTTATATACATAGAGTTAAAATAACACTGGCTGTCACCTGGCATAAGATTAACTAATGAATTACACATTTATGACAGACATGAGGTAAATTAGATTTCAGTTTAAAGAAAAAATGATTATGCCTACATGTATAACATAAACCTTTTCATCATGTACCACACAGTAAGTTCTTAAAGCATAGATATGGATGTTTCTGAAAAGTCCATCTAAATCCAATATCTATTAAATTATCGTGCAAGTTTGAAAGAGTTATTGGTCACTGTTATCATGGATCCTCATGTCCATACGTGTGTAATTCTTTTAACACACGATGTTCATGTGAGGACTGTATTAAGAAAGATTTAAGACAAATCAAAACATACCCTTTAATGTGGTCTTGACTGTGTTTGAAGTATCAGATGAGAGATTGGTCCAGCTGGCATGAAGTGTGAATGAAATCACTAACATCTCTAAAAAAGATGATGGATTGGATATGAGCTGCATGACACGTGGTTCACATTGAAGGAGATGAAGGATACTGTAGGCCTGTGCTGTCTGTTTTGCCCTGTTTTCTCTGACCTGCTATATAAACAGAATGGTTGTTGGAGGCAAGGCGGGTCCCAGATGCAGGGGGAAACGGGGAGGGCTGGGATGCTGCAGCAGTTTCCCGACTCCTGGAGGACAGCACGAGTCCATCTCATCTCTTAATTACTGACGTCCCTGAGACCCAGCTGGCTAATAACTGCCCCGCTACTGCAGCGGGCTGGAGACTCCACTGAGCACGAGCAGATGGAGGGAGAGAGAGAACCTCTCAGCTTCACAGCCAGCCAGAACAGATAGGGCTCAACTAGGCCTATCTTGACCATCTGGGCTAATATGAAACGCAAGGCCCATACACACAAATACACACACACTTTATTTTTGTAATAACACAGGCCATGCTATGCCCTGTTCCCAGTCACAGCTGATTTGTAAGAACATTTGTCATCATCATCCCCTCCTAACACCTTCATTAGAAACGCCCTTGTCACAGAGCCAGCAGCACGGTGGTTACCTGGTAGAGAAAGTACAGTACATATGCTGCTGCATGCCCGACAAAACAAGGAGCGGTATTAGTGTTAGGCCTATTACTGTACTGTGCCATACATGGCCTGCCAGATGAAGTAGCATTCGCACTGTAAATAGCAGTGCATTACTGTAAATACACACAGCTTTAACCTGGTTAGTGTACGTAACTGCTTTGGCACTTCTCTGTCTGAGAACATATGGGCTGATGAGGATCAATGGCAGATATGGGCCAGTATTAGCACAGACACTGACACGGCTAATCACCCTAACTTTCTAAGATGTTCTTCTCTCCGCTGTGGACAAGCACAAACACAAACACACACACGACCTGACCTCAATCCTCCCTCTCTGGGCCTGTGGATCCAAGGGCACAGGTCTTATTTCAAGGCACTCTTGATCAAAGTCTGGCGAGTACACCACAGCCAAAATAGTGTGGGTTTGTAGCCAGCCAGTGACCTCCCCCCCCCCCACGTCCTTGGCAAGATTGAGACAAAAGAAGCACATTTATGTGAGGAGAGTCTGCAGGTGAGAGAGAAATACTGTAAGCAGTGTGAAATACCACAAGGCTGCACTGAAGGGTTTCATCTCCGACAAAACACACAGGATCCACAATATTTACAATGTGTGAACTTGATCCAAACTCTAAAAGGGAACAGCTGTCCGAAAATATGTGATGGTAAAACTTAAGCTTGCTGCTTTTAAATAGCAAAGTGAGCTCAAATTCGATGCCTGAGGCAAATCAATTAAGAATAATTAGTCCTTCCCTTAAGAGTGAGGGAGGGTTTTCCACTGTCTTCTCAGCAAATGCACAAGAGATCAGTTCGGGTCAAACTGTAGATTTTTAGTTGTTTGTCAGAGTCCAGGTGATGTCACTGTGTAA
The DNA here is from genome assembly GCA_037975065.1 of Chaetodon trifasciatus. Taxonomy (NCBI): domain Eukaryota; kingdom Metazoa; phylum Chordata; class Actinopteri; order Chaetodontiformes; family Chaetodontidae; genus Chaetodon; species Chaetodon trifasciatus. The sequence continues at coordinate 13,288,054 of JBBMOE010000014.1, read as the reverse complement.
CATACAATGTGTGCAGTCTCAGGAATAAAACGTTGTTATTGTCTACCATTAAAGCCGATAACATACAAAATGAAAAAATAGTTCACTTACCTTTAGCAACTGATACTTTTAGCAGCAAGCTAATAATCAGACTAATGTTAGTGACAATAAGCATTAAGTTGGACTTCTCTCTTCTAATGTTAAAATGTTAACATTAGCTTCAAGAGTCTTTAAAAAAAGACCATTTTCATAGTACTAATATTACTTGAACTGGCTGTCTCAGGTTTTTATTTCACTTAACAACATAATGGTACATTTATCTTGTCATCCTGAGCAAAAAGAAGTCAAACACAGAGCCAAAGTAAGCCTATCCTCTTTCATACTTATGTGGTAGCAAAATATGAGGCCATTCATGTTTATTCTCACAGCACAGGGTGTGTTTGTCATAGAATTCACTCTAATCACGCAAAACAAAACACCTAAAGCCACAAAACCATCTCTTCTTCTTTCTGCTCAGTCCTGTTTTCTTTGCAGTGCAGGTTCATCTCTGCTTGTTATGCACAACCTTGATCAAACTATCAAAATAATTTATAAGACCCTGGCAATCGAAGAGACAATTTCACAGACAGAGCAGCTTTTATTTTCCTTTCCAGTGTCAATCACACCTTCTGAAGAATTCACTGTTTGCTATTTCATCTGATGTCAAGTCATCTGTCAGTCTGCTGCGATTCCTAAAGCTCACACTGTTTGCCAGCCCGCTCTCAATCCAATCCTGAGTGAATACGACGGGAGTTGCAGGTAGCATCAAGTGCATTGCAATATGTGTTTTCAGCACTTAAATCCAGACTCAGTGGAAACTGTTACCACTCATTTATATGCGTGTATTCAGGCTTTCAACATAATCAGCAGAATTAAAGGCGCTTTTATTTGTATTTTGGGTTGAGATTTTCCCATCCCACAGACACTTTAAATAGTGGAAATGACAAAAGTATAACCCCAATTCCAACAACAGGAAAATAAAACAGAATGTGATCATTTGCTCATCCTTTCTGACATAATTCTACTCAACTGAAAGCAGCACAAAGACAATATTTTTAAACTTTTACCTCATCAAATTAATTTTGTAAATATCTGCTCATTCTGAATTTGATGCAGCAACATGTTTCAGACAAGTTGGGAAAGGAGCAACTAAAGACTGGGAAAGTTGTGGAATGCTCCAAAAACACCTGTTTGGAACATTCCACAGGTAAACAGGTTCATTGTAACAGGTGTAACAGTATCATGGTTGGGTATGAAAGGGACATCCTGGAAAGGCTCAGTCGATCACAAGTGAGGATGGAGAGAGGTTCACCACTTTGTGAGCACTTGATTGGATAAAGGGCTCAGGAACACCTCGAACAACTGTTGTAAATAAACACAGTTCATATGCAAATGATAACATTCTGTTTTTATTCTAACCATTTCCACTGCATCTGAACTTTTTGAGACTGGGTGTGCATGAAAAACATGCTGCCAGCTGCTGTGCAGCACTGTAAAGCTGGCTAGTATCTCTCAGTTGTATTGAACCGAGCAGCTGCTGCAGACTAGACAGAACAGAAGCATCATCGGTGACAGAAACTCGATTGCAGCTCACCTCGACCCACCTCACACACACAAACTGTGTGTGTAAAAACAACAGCAGCCAGAGTTAATGCAGATAAGTCCCATTAACCTTTGTGAGCTCACACTCTCCGTCTCTGCCTCTCCTTCTGTATCCCTGGGTCTCCACTGTCCTTCACAGTCTCTCCATCTCTCTCATGAATGTTTGATGGTGCTGCCAGCTGCTCTCTGAGTCTGAGGGCGGCACGTGTTCTTGCTCACAAACACAGGCCCCACATTGTTTTTGCCCTCAGTGGACTTTGAAAAACACAGCAGCATGCATGTGTTTGTATGATGGTTAAAAAAAAAACAAACTCTTTCATGATAAGGGTTTGGTTAAGGCGGAACAGCATAAGTGCAAAGACAGTGCTATTTTAGGTGTATAGGAAAGTCTTTGTTTTGCGTCCAAATGCAGCAACCAACAGCGCTTCAGTCATTTCAAAAATCTTTCACAAATGAAGTGTGGGCAACTTTCCCTCCCACACAAATCACCCTGACTGTGTTTTTGTGCACAGACATTTCATTTTCTGCAGCCTTCCTCTTCTATTGTGTGAGATTTTTTTCAGAGCAAAGCATCCTTAATCATACATTTCTGGACAGCTGTTTGCCAAAACATATCAGTTGAGGATGGGGGGAGGCTGTTGACACATACATACAAACATTTCTAATATACGTCAGCAAGCTCAGCTACATAAAAGGACTAAAACATCTCTCTCACTCTGTATTTTTTCCATCCTTGCACAAACGCAGCGAGAGCTTCCACCTATCCTGACACCCTGAGGATTCTCTGAAAGAGCCATATGTCTCCTTTGCGTCGTCACAGCAACAATCTCAGGACCATCATGCACTCCCCTCTTATCATGCAAATGAAGCAAGGATCCAGACCAGTGGCCTGCAGACAGATGGATAACACAGGAGAGACTCCTTACAACACGGACCAGCTGCATAATAGGCAACTTCTATATTATTTGAAAGGGTTAATTCATCCATGATAAATATATACACCCAAATAAAGGTGCAGCATGTTCATATTAAAATCATTCGTTGTGCATCTTTTGTGTACTGTAGACATTTATTTCATTTTCATGCTTATTTGTAAAGGGACACGTGTATAGCCAGTTTCTGGTTATTTAGGCATTTATGGATGTCTTTAATCCTATCTTTCTTATTTAAATAAACAATCAAAACTTATACATATTTTCTTAAGAATATGGCAGTGGGGAGATCTTATTGGCTTTCCATCCAGAAGGTTCATCAGATACATTTATCACCGCATCATCCACATACATCAGAAAATGTACACCAAGACATGATTCTGACAAGTTATTTATCCACAAACTGAAAAGAAGTGGGCCAAGGATAGAATCCTGTGATATTCCTTATTCTCATCTATAAGAAATTTGTTAATAATTCTGGATTAGACAGGAAGGATTTCAACTGTTTTTGTCAATAACGGCTTTGTTATCCATTTCAACAGCCCCCAGAGGTGAATTACACTAAATACTGCCTTCTAAATATAAGAATGAAGAATTACACCTATGACTCTTCACATCTCCTCACTGGTTTTGTCCACTTACACTGAGCTGGTTTAGATGTGTAACGTCTAAATACTTAAGAATCTCCAGATGGAAAAGTCTGCTTGGTTTTATTTACAAGGAGTGCTTTGGACATTGATATTGGCTCCCTGATCATTTTCACCAGAGGAAACTGTTATAATAATTTATGAATGTAACACAGTTGCAGTTGCCAGTTTGAGGGAAATTAATACACCAACCACTGCAAACATACTGACTGAATTCATATCTTTTGAAAGGAGTAATAAGTCAACATATAACTTTTTATGGTTTGAAGTTGTTAAAACTCTTAACATCCCTCATACATGGTTGTCGAGGCCAGACAGGATGAGATTGGAGCTGGTGTGTTCAAACTTGACCAAACTCTAAAGTCAACACGATCTTGTTTTCTCCAAAGACAGTCACTTATGTCATCTGTCCATCTCCTCTCTAGTCATCGTCCCCTCCTCCAGCACTGTCCAGGCAACATGCAGACAGAACTGGGTCATGGCGAACCTGAGGCCAGCAGCTCCCATTACTTTCCTCCAGAGTCAGGACCCCGAGGCCTTGAATGGGAATCAAACATCAAGCTTTGGCTTAGACCGCTATGTATCACCGTCAGCAGAGCTCGTCAGCAGAGCTGCTCTTAACCAACAAGGCAGTTAATATAAATGATGAGTTTTGGACTCATCCATGGGTCAATAACACATTTTTCCAACTCTGGGCAAGTGATTACATAGTGGCTCAAAATGCTGATTTGAGTTCAGTGTGTTTATGTGGGTCAAAGTTGTGCAAAACGTTTGCTTTGGGCTGTAGTTGGTCTGTTAGTGATAGATTCAAAGGACCAAAACTTAAACATTTTACTGCTGCAAAGCAAGTGTTGGAGGTTAGTTACTAAAAAGCAGTACATACTATTATTACTGTCTCCTCCTCTAACAGAGTTAAGCATAGCAGTACCATCACAACAATTCATGAGTGCCTATACGTCATTAAGGAAATACCAGAATGAGATATAATGCACACGGGGGTAATACACACATGAAAAAGTGTTAAGAAACTGTAAATGTGTACATAAAGATGCATTTCAATCCATTTGCAAATATTTTTTTACTACTATTTGACCTCATTCTTGTTTTAGAATTGTTTTAGGATGTAAGGCGTATCATACACTGAGGAGTAGCTACTTTTTTTCTCAGTTAGAGAACTGACTGAGAAAACTGTGAAAACTTCAGATAACTCCCTCAACACACTTGGCAGTGTAGTGCACATGAAACGCTGCACATATTCAGAAGAGGCTTACATTCAGGAGCTCTCTGTAAACTGGGGCTCAAACAGGTATTGCTTCAAATATGGGAGCCTAAGTGGCCGTTAAAAAAGTCTTGTAACATTTCCTTATCAGGTAAGCAAGACATCACTATGACTCAGCTGGCAAACGTACAACTGGACATTCTGACATGATGGTCTATGGGCTGAACTCCACATGGATCATCAAGTATCCACAAGATTCTTTACATTGCTATAAGAAGAGTTTCACTGTAAAATCAAAGCTTGCTCACATCAATTAACCTGATTCAGAGCTTGTGGTCATGCTCAGCTCCCTCTAGCCATCCTGAAAAGCATATTTTACTCACAGTTCCACACTGTATCTACACCGTAATACCATTTCCTTGTTCTTACAGCAAACATTCATGGAAGATAGACTTACCTTAGACAACCTTTCAAATATCTTTCTCTGGTGACACACGCATAAGATGTATCCTAAAGGTTGCACACTGTTTTCAAAATAAATGCGTTGCTTTTGACCTTCAGACTGCAGTTGAAAATGGAAACAGGAGAAACTGTTAGTCTTACACTAATCCTGATCTCACAGAGCCCACAGTAGTGTTCATTCAAAAGGGACAGAGCTTGTGTATGTCAGAGCACACAGGCCTCTTTTTTATTTATTGTCAAAAAGATATGCAGGGTGTTGAAATGCGATATTTTCATCTGAAATGATCAGTCTAGTCATCTGATCATTGACAGCTCTTTAGCCCTCTTCGCCTTTGGCGCTACACTTGTCAAAAGCAGTTTACAATGATAACAGCCATATTCAACCAATTTCAATAAAGAGTAGGACAGAGCTGCTAACATTTTGCATTAGCATAAACCCTGCCAGTGTCCAGAAACAGCTTCTGCACAGTGAGGACAGTGAACCGAGCTGAACTGCTTTTATTTATGTAACCTGTAACCATACTAACTCATGTAGGCAGGTCGTTCATGATGTGCTCCTTGGTCCTGGAAGTATCACTTGGTTAGCAGTGTGGGTACTAAGCTAATCAGTTTATGTTAGAGCAGAAACACTGAAAACAGAACACTGTTAAACCCATTTGTTACACTTTATTTTCTCTCTTGGAGCCCTGTAAATATGGCTTCAACATGTGGAGGAATACAAACTTGACAGGTTTGCTACATCTACAATACTTAGATTTGCTAAACTATGATTGGACATTGCTGTTCAGGGGAGGGAGTTAGCAGCTGGTTAAGACCTGGTGTTTTATAGATCTTCAAACTGATTATTCCAGTATCCACCACAATATTTTCTGACCCACTGAAGGAGACTAAACAAGGACACAGGAAGTTGAAGCGGTGGACCAGGGGGATAGAAGGGCCAGACAGGAAGGCCAGGTACACACACACACACACACACACACACACACACACACACACACTGAGTATTTGGCTGAGAGGAGTGTGTCTCCAGGGTCTGCAGGCCTGAGGTAAAGAGAAAGCTTTTTTTTTTCTCTTCTATCCCAACTTCCAGCACAGCAGTGCTCCCTGCAGGTCACAGCAACACCTCAGTGTGAAGGCAAGGCCCATAAAAACCACACAGCAGCCACACAGAGGCCTTGAAGGCACTGAATACCGAACAAAGCAGGAAGTAGAGAGCACATTTGATTTTTTTTTTCACATTGAACCATATACCATAAACGGCTTCAGAGCCAGGTGTTATGAAGGGCATCCATTGTGGGTCGCTGCGCTGCCTCTGACCAGTCTGCCTCCTCCGCTGTGTGTATTTTTGACAGCGTTCAGTGCCATAGGATGGGTCAGAGAACAAGTCAACATGGTGACGGCATCCAGGGTTCGAGTGAGTGGATACATTAGTGACTCTGTGTTGAACTCCAGTTAGCCTGAGGACCTGCCGCGGTCAGTACATCTATTGCCGTATCTCAACAGCATCCCCATGAGGACATACAGTACTGCATGTGATGTGATGCGACTGTCTGTGATAGAAACTCAATAGAATGATATTCACGGTTTAATGTGGCTGAAAATGAAAGCTACAAGAGCGGGAGAGGCTCATTTCAGCTAATGAAAGGAACTTGGCCAGATGTAATATTTTGTGCTTCATGGTCATGTGGTGCATCATCATTACATTTGGTCACAATCACAATGTGAATGACAATGCAGGGCAAAGCACCACAATAGCACAGTTGACAGGTTGAGTGCAGCTCTTGTGCATTCGAGCGTGTGGACAAAGCGTGGAGCGGAGCAAGAGAGCAAGGGCGGCGTGTGGGAGAGGCTGAACTGGTGTGTGTGAGTGTGTGTGTGTGTGTGTGTGTGTGTGTGTGTGTGTGTGTGTGTGTTTATAGGGTGAAGACTTGTTTTTAGGTTTAGGGTTAGAATAAGTGTAAGGTTAGGTTAAGGGGCAAGGGAATGCATTATGTCAATAGAGTGGCCCCCCAGGGATAGTGATACGATGTGTGTGTGTGTGTGTGTGTGTGTGTGTGTCTGCAGGCGTTGTGAGACCCCATTGAGCCCAGTGTGTTTGGGAGGACGGGGTGACTCATCTCACCCTCTGGCTCTGCTTCTCAAAATACATCTCTGCCTCTTTTCCCTTTCTCACCTTTCTTCCCTGTCTGTTCATCTCATCTCATCAGCACATTTCACATTTCATTACTGCAGAACCAATTCCAAATCAACTTTTCACCTCACAATGTTAAGTATGTATCTTTTTGAAGGAAGAAAGACGAGGGCTGAGGATGACGGAGAGCAAGGAGGACAGGCAGACGGGCTGACAGACGAGCAGCAGCGAGGGCAGAAAATGGAGCAAATGCTAAGGCTCATTCTTCCTGACAGTGTTCATGGCACCAGACAGGGGATCCAAAAGACAGAGGGTGGACAGGCTGCACTCGGTGACCAGCATCAACTCTTCTGTGAAGGCAGCAGGGGCCAGTTAGGAGGCCTCTTAGCAGTCCATCCCCAAATAGTGGCTCCTGAACAAAGACCACACGTTTTCCCAGACTATGGTGTGTTGGTCATCTCAATCAATATCTGAAGTGATGATTGGCACTGACATTCTCTCTGTGTCCAGTGGACAGTAGTGTGACAGTATTTGCTTTAGGATAAAATAAATTGCAAACTGACAGCATACACACTGTCATTAATGTAATTCATTCAGTCATGTTCTAACATATTTATTGTGTTAAAACACATCAGGTATTGCATGCACTCTCACTTGTTTTACTCATAACAGATTTTCCAGATATGTACAATATCCAAAATCACGTACAAGATGATATTTTTTTCAGTGCAACTAAGTATGTCCCACTGCGCTGCATTGCATCACATAAAGCTGCTTAGGCACACAGAAAGACAACAATTTTTTTTGTCATAAATAATACATTGGAAAACACGTTGTTAAAACTAGCTTTCATTTAATGTTTCAGGCTGATTTTTTTTTCACAACATCACAGTGAAAATAAATAAAGTTGATTGATACTGAGTAAAATATAAATAAATGATAACACAGGGATACATTTTTTGTTTTTTATGGCACATTGTCAGATCTATAGTCACCATTTTTCTCTTTTAAATCAAATACTGTCCCCCTTCATTTTAAGAGAGGACACCCCTATATTGTACGTACAGGACTCATCTTTTATTATTGCACATAACCCACATATAGGCACAAGTGTAAATGCTATTCTTTTCATACACACTACATCTCATCTTTAATAGTTTTCTTGTAATTGCTTAGACCTTATTTTCCATATTGAAAGGCTAAAAATGGTGGATCTTCAGTCAGTGCACTCTAAAGTCTACCAAGACACCAATTTACTCTGTCACAGCGGATGGCCTTGACATAGCATGATCCTATTAAAGTTCTTCTTACTGACTGACATTGAAAACATTCATACTCTGATCTATGTTACATTCATACATTAAAGCACTAGACATCGGAAATTTTGCCCTTTCTGCTTGTCTGAAGACCCACTGCTCTAATATGGTACTCCATCATTCATCATTAAAGGATAAGTGTACATACACAGTTTAGTGATGTAGCTCAAATTCATGCATTATACTAAAATTAATTTTAAAAACATGGGAGAAGAAATGTTATTAAGCCGCTCAAGCAGACTGTAGGGATGGAGTACCCCAGCCATGCTTAAAGTCAGATTAGATTAGAAGATCGATCCTGCTCAAGCTGCTCATATCTGTCTTTAAAGATGAAGCTCGAGCCAGGAGGCAATTAGCTTACTTTAGCACAAAGACTGGAAACGGGGGGGGGGGGAAATGGCTAGCCTGGCTCTTTCCAAAGGTAACAAAAATCTCCCTGCCAGCACCTCATTAACACTTTTTAGACGGTGTTGATAATTCTGTACAAAACCCAAAGTATAAAAATGTGTTTTAATACCTTCTTTTTGCTTGCTAAGCTCACTCTTCTCATGTGGCTGTGGGGCAATATGTCTTATGGATATCAATACAATAAATATAATGGGCTGCCTAAAAGATATACAATGTTTTTAAGATACAACTAAGGGCCTAATGGTTAATCAAACATTCTAATACTTATAGATCAGCCTCAATCCCTCTAAAAGAGTTCAGAGAGTTTGGGGTTGCTGTGTTGTGTAAAAAGCTCTCTTGCTGCTAAGAATCTTCCTCCAGCGTTATCTTTTTATGCACTTTTTTAATTCATCTGGAAGACCAGGGCATCCACACCAAAATCCATTTATTGACAACTTATTAACATTTACAGCTCTGGACTTACATGCTCAGCAACTGTTAGGACCTTGGGAAACAGAATACAATCTAAATTTGCCAAGACAAGTTCTTTATTCATTTCTAGGAACTAAAGGCCAGTTAAGGAATTAATTGCTCCTTCCTTGTTTTACACCACTGTAGATTCTGTATTTGTGCTTTTAAAGCAATAGTTCATCATATTCAGTTCGACCCTCATATTGTCTGCTATCTATGAAGTTGCAGCTAGCAACTGCTTAGCTAAGCTTAGCACATTGGCAACAGAGAAACTGCTAGCCTGTTAAGCTAAGCTGACCAGCTGCTGGCAGTAGCTTCATATTCAAAAAGGCAGATATGAACATGATATAAAAAAGGGCATATTTCCCCAAAATCAAGCTATTCCTTTAACACATTTGCTCATATAAGATACAGAACATATATTTTTAGAGCATGACAGTAATAGAAGAAGTTGTCAATACAATTTTAAGATAAATTATTTGGCCATAATTTAGTTATTATGGCAATAACTAACATGGCAAATATGATGATGAAGGAACCTACACCAAAAGAGGGCAGGCTGGTAAAAGCGAAATAAGTGTGTGTAATCAGTGTCAGTGTGTGTGTGTGTGTGTGTGTGTGTGTGTGTGTGTGTGTGTGTGTGTAGTTGTGTTTAGTTGTGTTTATGTGATGTGTGTAGGCCTGACGAAGCAGTTCAAAGCATCAGGGTGACTGGAAATGGAGAGCAGGCAATGTGCACTCAGACATAACTTTTAATATTAGAGGTTAATGAAGACAAAACAAAGATGTGTGCTGGAGCTGGAGTTTTATGAGTCTCGATAGCTTCACATACACTGTCGGCTCAGCTCTAAGTGATCTAAGAGTCTCTCTCTCACACACACACAAAAAGAGAGAAAAACCCTTTGATGACAGAGATGATTGTCAAGGGAAGGGGGTCCTCATATCATATAAGGACAAAAACAGAAGGGGAGACATGGGCTGACAGAGAGGAGGCGAGAGCAGAGTGTGAGAAGAATGGTCAGAAATGATGAGGGGACAGAAATAGATGATGTGTGCGAGTCGGAGGGGACTCCAGCTGTGTGTTTATCCTGCACCAGGGAAGACTGTGTCGAGCCAGCTGAGACGACAGCGCAGACGAGGCCTGTGACATGCAACACAGATGACAGGCTGCGTAAACACCCACTCAGAGGTGTGTGCTGTTTCTCTCCGGGAGTGTGCGTGTGCATTTGTGAGTTTGCCATGATTCATGCTGAATAGATGCGCCACAGCAAATCTGTCTTGAGGAGAAGGTGAATGTCCTGTGAGCAGCGATTTCTACCTCGTGCGTTTGCCTTCTCGTGGTGAAAATGTGGCATTCAGCAAAGTCAGCATCCGCCTCATTTCACCACTGTGACCTTCTGTTAAATATACAAGACCTCACAAACACACGCACACACATTCAGCCTCATTTTACAACATGTTCTTTGCAGGATTTTACCTCAGAGCAACACAGCATTACTGTAAACAGACATGTGGTATTAGTGGTATTAGTAGGTCAGTTAAGCAGGAGCATCCTGGGCAGCAGTTTCCTCAACAGGACCAAGAAGTCATGGTCGTGGTGGGACCTGGATAACCCCCACCCCCCACCCCCCCTTTACAGCCCTGGAGTCACCATCTGGCTATCTTACATAACTGCACAGTAGACTGTAAAATGGTGCTGGTAGGTTATGCAAACTGACAGAATAGATTTTTCTCATGCTAGTCAGGCGGGTATAAATGTTTCTGACTATTAAGACTACACACAATGGTATGGAATGTTAAAAGGATGCAAGTTATTAGTTACATGAAAAGAAAATTCAGAAAGCATGACCTTGATGTCCTCTGCAGGAGCTACAGCCCTGAATCTTATAACGTGGGCTGCTGAGTCCCAAAGGTTTGGATGTTTTTTATTCTGGAGGGTTTGTGAACAGCACAGTTAAGAACCTGTTTACTGTAAAATAGTCTTCAAGTGAGACTGTGCAACTTTCTAGAGGTGAAATAACTTCTTCCTCTTTCAAGTGACGCATTGAGTAGCTAAGCCATAAAGCACACCTTTGCCTGCTTCAGTAGAGGTTTTGCAGCTGCAGTCTTGGTCTGATATGACTAGTAGCTTATGATGGCTAACGTTAGCTAAATATTGCTGCGCAACTGACATTAACTGAGTTGTTTTGTGATGTTTGTATTTGGCTATACATTATATTTAGGATACTAAATGACAACACCCACCCCGGCCACAGCCTGTTTACCCTGCTGTCGTCTGACAAGCATTACAGAAGTATCTGCTGCTTCTTTCCTTAACACTGACGATGCACATAGCCCACTGTACTGTATATGCTTTCTGGGTGTATATGTGTAGAGGTATGTATGCATACATAAGTAACCCTCATTTCATTGTGAACCTTGATACTTTGATTTCCCAATATAATATATAATAAACTATTCCTTTAGATTGTTTTGGAAAATTAATGTTTTTAACATTCAAGACTAATCTTCCACGCTCAGCAGTTTGTAGCTGCTTGTATTGGGGTCTTATGGTGATCTCTGACAGCAGTTAAAGGACGTGTACCTCTAAGGGTTAAAAAAATTGAGTAACACAGGCACACCATACTGTTCTGTGTATCTATTACTTAACCTCCTACTCCGGTATCATGACTCTGAGCCAGGTTTTCTCTAAAGAGCTCGGGAAGAGATTAAAGCCTCTCTATCTGTCTCTCAGCCTGCTAAGCACCAGTTCAGCCTCATTCAACGGGCTGAAATCGAGGCCTTGAATAGAACAGTGGTGGACCAATCACAGGCAGGGGAGGGGTGCTTCTGTCCTTCCAGTAAAGTCACTGGGAGAACGGTATCACAGGGTAGGTCAAGCATGCCACCTAGTGTTAGTAAAGAGAGTGTTTAGGTTCTCCAGGGTGATGTGATCAGGAATGAGTGGGTTTAAAACCTGCTACTAATGATGCAGTTATACGATAACATTAGGTGTTCCTTTATTTTATAGCAACAAAATGAAATAATTAACATTTTCAAGAAAGGACTCATTGAGATGGATTTTACTACTGAGTTTTGTCTCCATGTTGGTAAAAAAATTTAATTCCTGCAGATTGGCTGTGTGATCCTCTTGTATTTTAATTGACAAACATTACTGCTGGTTAGTTTTTTCATTTTATTTAAAACATTTAAAGAGAAAATGTGAAAATACTGCTCACGATGCAGCTGATCCATGAGTCAAAGTTAGTTTTTTAGCTTTATTGGAACTGCATTGCATTTTAAAGCACCTATGTTGACTGGAATACTGTGCAGATACTTGTATAGCTAAGAAAAGGCAGCCCATGTCAGAAAAGGTCTGACAGTTTGACTGGTGCAGCATGAAGAGAATTTGGGGAAAACTGTTTCAGTCTGTAAGATTGAGTGCAACTCTGGTTAAGCTTGAGTTGAAGCTAAGTCCGACCAATAGCAGCAGTCTGCAGGGATCCATGGTCCCTTGAGTTCATTGACATAAGCCTGGTTTAACTGGTAATGCCTTTGGTGCGTCAGAGATTGTTTACTAAGGTGCTGCAAGACTGGAGTGATGGCAAGATGGCAAAACAACCCTCTGAAGAGCTTCAGCTCTGTAGTCCATCCCAAAATCTTAAGACGAGCTGTGGATCATTTCTGATGAAGAAAAATCACAGGCAGACAAAACTTGCCCACAAAAGTTGCTTTAATTGACTGTTAAAAATAAGTAAGGCTAGAGATGCTGTAGAAGTACAAGATGGTGTGTGTACTGCCACCCGGGAAGAGAGAGAGTCCCTGCCAAGTTAATGACACGTGTATGCAGATGAGAGAGCTGATGCAGACCTGTGGAGGAGGGCGAGACTCTCCATCACGCTGTGGTGGGACCAAGCTGCCCACTCACTGACTTCAGTTTGACTTTTTCTTGCGCTAGAGCTGAAAACTGATTGCATCGGGGTCTGTGGACAGGCTGCAGGGTTTCTACTTAAAAAAAAAAAAAAACAGGCCTGAAACAACCCCCCTCCCCCACCTCCTCTCCCCTCACAGACATAGTGCATAGCTGAGTAAGGTTAACCCCTACAGAACAAATTCATATCATTTCAACAGCAACAACTGTTGTGGAAACATTAAGCCCAAGCCATTTTCATGTTTCATACACATGTAATCATATATATATATATATTCATATTCAATGTACAAAGATACATTCTGAATTGCAAAGGCTCAAACATTGTAAATAAATACTGCAATGGCTAAACTGCAATAACATCTCTCTCCTCTCCTGGAGAGAAGAGAGAGAGAGAGACACACACACACACACACACACACACACACACACACACACACACACACACACACACACACACACAC
>JBBMOE010000014.1:13250693-13269523 GCA_037975065.1 Chaetodon trifasciatus | reverse complement strand
GAGACAGATATATATATATATATATATATCTCAATGTAAACTCACACTCTGTCAGAGGGATGGAGATGATGACTCCATTTCCAGTGCCGATCCACAGACGACTACATGACACCATGAGAGCTGTGATCCTCACAAATGAGAAGCCCAGTTTCCCCGTACCTGAGAAAAAGGTATAAAAAGCAAATCTGAGTCACAAATGAAAGTCTGTCAGCTCTGTCAGAATGCATACTCACAGAAATCCTGTAAAAAAAAAAGAAAAAAAAGAGTGAACTGACCCAGCATCTTGCTGACGTAGGGCTCGATGTCGACATCCTGAAGGTGCTGGAAGGTGTGAGCGTGGAACAGCCTGAGAGTGGAGTCCAGTCTGATGGACACCCAGATACCATCGCCATCCCAGGCCAGCTGACGTACCTGGCTGTCCTTGCGGGGGTGGGCGTCAAACGACTTCTGCACAGGAGGAGAGAATATGGAGAAGTGAGAAAGTGTAAGAGGAGTGCAGGAAAGACATCTCGTGGCTCGAGGGCAAACTTACTATCACATGACAAAATCCTTCCTGCCTTAAACACAAGTGAGGAAATCATTCTGAGTGCTTTTGGTTTCTAATTGACCTTTCTAACTGGGCCAGAGTTCACTGAATAAGAGTATTCTCTCTCCAACTCTGACTGCCAATCGCCTGCGTTGCTGCATGTCATGTGCTGCAGGTAGACACAAAATGCCTGTTGGGAAGCTGAAAGAGAGACAGAACAAAGCCTGTGCCTTGTATTAGCCTGGAAAGCTAGCAGTCAGTAAGGGCTTAAATAAAGCTAAAACTGAATCCCTAATGATTCAGGGAAGGACACTGAATCGTGGAAACATTATGAGCTGAAGTTCAGGCAGGTTCAGTTGGGTCTGGTTTGAAAGATGTGGGTCCAGGTCGGGTTTGGGTGTTGGTTTCATGCCTGTGCAGAATTCTAAACTGAACAAACTCATTTGTATTAAGGTAAATGAGTGTGGGCAAAGTCTTATTATACCTCTATCTTCATGGCTTTGGGCTGCACCACACAGATCTTGTTCCTGTAGCCACACCACACCTTATCGTGCACCACAGTCATGCAGCGGATGGAGTGGTGTGGTCTCCCCAAGTCTAACAGGTGGTAGTTGGTCAGGTCCCACTGTCCATCTGACACAAACAGAAGTCAAGATATATGGTCGGATTTACAGAGAATCCCCACATCATGTAGATTTCACTTGTTCATGTGGAAAAGGTGTGCGTCCCCTCACCTACTCCTCTGTGGAAAATGGCTAAAGTGCCATCAGAGAGACCCACCAGTACACGGCCTTTCACATGCCTGTGGGAGAGAAACAAATGTTTTCTAAAACCATCCGTTACACATTCAAAGACGTAGCAGCATGAAAGAGAAACAAAGAACGGACATCCATCATTTCTTTACTTACACTATGCCGAGCACAGAGTCCTTCAGCTTTATAGAATGGAGACACTTCTTCCACTGAGCCACAGACGAGTGGACGTACACGCTAGAATCAGAAACGCAGATTTCTTGAATTCTGGCCGTGTACATACAGAAGTGTGCAGGGCAAAGAGAAACAAATATTCAAAGCTCACCATCCGTTCTGCGCACCCAGCCACATGGTGGGCAGAACACTGCTCATCTTCTGAGCCTCTTCTCTCATCAGGTCCTGCTCCTCTGCGTCGGGGTTTGAGCTCACTCCATCCTTCAACAGGTCACTCTCCCTGGTCATCAGAGACAGCAAGCGTTATTAGAGCTGCTGCATTTGCACAATTCTACCTACCACCAAACTGAATAATTCCCTACCCGATCTCACAACAGTCAATAAACAAGTAAACTAAAAGGAAGTCAGATCTAGCTCTAAGCCTGAAACACTGCTCCAGCCTATTTTTCAGAGAATAAGTGGGAACTAACAGTAAAACACACACAGCCAACCAGCAACGCAGCTTGGCTTGAAGGATAATGCAGTGCAATAATAATTTACCAGCACACAAATGTACCTCGGTTTCATGACCAAACAGTAAAAGCCTTTACAGGGATTTCACGTCGTTGCTCAGTGGGTTTGTTTATGGCTGTCCTGATGAAACTGGCGGTTTTATTGGAGCAACTGACTTGTAATGACGCTGTGCTGGGTAATGGGCCTCCGGATGTTACCTCTGAGAGTAGTTGGCGAGAGCCTCTGCAGTCTGCTGAGCTCCCAGCGGATCAGTGAACACGTGTTCGGTGTAGGCTCCCCTCAGGCTCTCTCTTTGGTCAGCAGGCCCTGCACTGGCCTCTGTCGCTTCTGTGGCTTCCTCTGCTGGTCTGGATTCTGTACAGAGGATCATCTCTCTCTTAATATTCGTGGTGTCATTTTAGCTGTGGTACATACGATATGTTGATGCACGGATTACAGATTTTGTCCATCCCTCACTAAAGATTGTCTTATCTCTTTCTTTTTAGGTTGCCTAGAACTTTCAGTTATCACATTATAGGTAGGCAGAAGTAGGCAGGAGTGTTTGTCAGCCTTATCTATCGAGTGATTCTGAGATGCTTGATAAATTCGGGCCCTGATCACCAAAAATGCGTACAAATGTCACGTGAAAAAGGGATCAAACAGCACAGATCCCTCACCAGTTTCTCCGTCTGTTGCTGGACTGACCGCTGTCTGAGGGACAGCTGCTGCTCCCTCGGCTTCACAGCCGACGACGGTGATGCCTCCCAGCACGCCGTCACCACCAGCTGAGCTGCTGTTGGTTGATTGTGAGCTGCCATCTCCTGCTGGTACTGTCTCAGAGTTTGGAGCCACTTCCTCACCGGCTGGGTAGTCCGTCTCTCTCGCACCTAAAAAAAAACATGCATATATAAACACAAATGAGAAAACATGCTGTTCCTTGTGATTGATGTGATTCCTCTATGGGCCACTGAATGTCAAACGAGTTCTTTCCATACAGATGTCACTAATAAAATCCTCTTTCTCTATGTGGACGTGTTTTCATCTGCTGACCTGGTACACTGGCGATGCAGAGGACGTGGGCGTTGCACACAAAGAAGCTCTCCAGGATGTGTCCAGGCTGGTTGGCATCAATGACGACAGCTTTAGTGGTGGACTGGGTGCTGGTGCAGATCCAAACCAGTGATGACAACTCCTCCTGCTGCCGCAACTCCTTCTGCTGCTCCTGCGATCACAGACAAAGCAGAGCATGTAACATTGTGTGTGTGTTAATATGTGCTTTTGTAGCTACAGGTACCACATGTCCTTGTGGGATGAAACACATGGTGATAAATCAAGTAGAATCTGTGTGTGTGTGTGTGTGTGTGTGTGTGTGTGTGTGTGTGTGTGTGTGTGTGTGTACCTTGAGTTCGTGATCCAGTTTATCCAGACTGCTCTGAGATCCTATTTTCCTTTTCGGGCTCTCTGGTACAGGCACATCACTGTAAAATACACTGGCTCCTACGATGGAGCCGCCGTCTCTGGTTTTCCCTCCGGAGAGGTTCACACCAGCAGCACACCACAGCTGAAGACACAGTCACAGCAGTCAAATGCAATGAGACACGTATGAGATATTATCAGTGCATTCCTGTCACAAAATACATGAAAGCCATCGAGGTGGGACGGGTCATTGTTTCTATTTGATCATTACACGTGCTATCTGCAAGCTGTCATATGACATTTCTAAACGAACATGAGCGTTTTATTTAACACATTTCAACATTAAAGTAATCTTTTAAACAGCAATGTCATTAGCATCTGGCTAATACCGGGCTATGAGCCGCTCCAGTCAAACATACATTAGTCTTCCCATAGCTGTTAAAAGTTAAGCAGTTTGAAAAGATGTGTATTTAATGTTGGATGAAAGCTAACAAGACATTATGTATGCAAATAATGCAATTATACAGTTACTGTACGCCAACGAGCTGGAGGAAATACCTTCATAGAAGCATCCTTCTCATCCAGTGGTCTGAGGAAGACAGGAACAGGTAGATTCTTCATTTTACTCTCTGCCTGACCACCATTGGTCTGGAAAATGAAAAACAGCACCAAAGCTCGTTTTTGTTCCAACTTTCACAATCAACCATCACATTAGTTGCACCATCATCTGAAGTGGCACAGATCAGTCATCTCCTTACTTTGTGTTTCTTAGGCAGACTCCAGCCGTAAGCCTGCACTCTGCCGTCCTCCTTCTGGACATGGGCTTTGACCTGCTGGTACTGAGCTCTCTTCTGTTCTCGCCTGGACACGACGCTATTGGCTGCCACTCTGTGAGACAGAAAACGGCTCTCTGACACATGTCTAGTCTTGGGCAGTTAAGTTTTCCACTAAAATAAAAGAAACTTTGATAGTGTGAGCAATGTTTTGAGGGGGACTTTCACACCTGTAGTTCATGTCATTTGGTTCACAAAAAAATGTTTGTTGACTTTGAGTTCTAGTCCAGTTTGTGTTCACACTGACAAAAGCTGTTACAATGAAGTTATACACACTGAAAGGTCTTCATTGACTTGATTTGACTTGACATTGATTCATTGGAAAGTTTTAATGATGCCATCCTGCATCACCATCATCAGTGCTACGACCCCAATCCCAAAAAAGTTGGGACGCTGTGTGACACATTACATTAAATACAGAATGCAGAATTTTCAAACATTCCACAACTTTCCCAGTCTTTCATTGTTTTTGTCCCAACTTGTTTGAAAAGTGTTGCTGCATCAAGTTCAGAATGCGCATATATTTACAAAAATCAATGAAGCTGATGAGTCTTTGCACAGTTTCAAATTGACTATATGTCAAAAAGGATTAGCAAATTAGCACATTCTGTTTGATTTAGGTTTAGCTTTTTTGGGATAGGGGTTGTGCATCGACTCTCGTGTGGAAATCAAATTGCAGTGACAGCCATGCTGCACTTCAGCGCTTCCAATGTGTATATTTGTCTTATCCAGTGTCAAAGAGACCACAAAGAAATGACTGATTATGAGCATTACTAGTCAGGTCTGGACCAGGACCTCATATATCATATCGTCCATAAACAGGGACAAATAGATAGAAATGGAATAAGACATAAGCTTTTTGTACCATAATATTATGGAGACGTTACTGTTTGGTCAAAAAATACTCTGCAGGACACAAGCTCAGCACAGCTCTGGTTCAACTGCTATTCTGATGTCAAGATAAATATATGAAAGTGTGACATGGGTTTGCCTCAGCATCACATGTTTTCACTGAGCGACTTACTCCTCATTGAGGAAATCAAAGGCTTTGCTCTTGTCACTCGGTAGTTGCTGCAGGGTGCTGCTCTTCTTCTTGACGGATGGCTGAATCTGAGAGGTCGGTGCGTTGTACTTGACGTTCACTGGGGCCTCCACCGCCGGTTTCTTGGCCGCCCCGCCCGACGAGCTGAACAAACGGCTGAAACTGGAGGTGTAAGGGTGGGGAAGTGGAAAGGAAAGAGAAAAAGAAAACACACAGACAAACATATAGAGGGGTGGACACAAGCAGTAGCTCCAGCGGCAAAGGTAGGGCTCAACATTTAAGGGTAAAAAGGTTTCTCTCCCATGCCAACACACCATGCCGGCTTTCATATAGGTAGCAATCACACATTGATGCGCATGTTCCTGTTAACTTGTCAAGATCCCATTGACCTGTATCCCAAACAGCAAGTATTAGAGCAGCTGTCCTCCCAAAGTACTGGAGTGCAGGAGTGCGGGAGTGCGGGGTTAATATTGTGCACTGACTAGGACGTTAGTCAACAACACAGAACACAACAGGCCTGGACAGAAACACGTTTCATTCCCCCCTCACTCTACAGTACACTGCACTGATCACACTGCACCTGACAGCTTATACACTGTATGGCAACACATATTTAGCACGTTTCTAATGAATACTTTTATAGCAGATACTTTGAGTCTGTGACTTTTCTCTATCTTTTAGCATATTTGCTTTGACCAACACATTCCACCCATACTCCTGTCTTCCCTCCCATCTCCATAGCAACCCTCCCAACACACCTCCTGCACACAGACATCACAACATCAGGCAGAATATAGAGGGACACACAGAAACAGGGCAGGAGAGATGGTGGATTTATCAGATTTTGCTTCTCTTCTACACACATCTGCCCCAGTGCTGTGGCCAAAACCCTTCCCCACAGAATGTCCTCCTTCAGTCCAACCCAAACACATTCCTCATGACAGTCAACAAAGGAGAGCCACATGCAGATCAGATAATAGAGTTAGTCTTCCAGATTTAGTTCCTTCATGAACAAACAAGTGCTTCCTCCCAACCTAAGTTCTCTCAGACACTTCTGTCACGCTTGATGTTTAACTTTTAATAAACAATTAAAGACAAATGCGCCAGCAAAGCAGCTCAGATCTGAGATCAGAGCCACTGCTTGCTTGCTGGATGGCTCTCCTCTGTTCAGAGTTTGTTGTCAAAATGAAGCCAAGTCAACATCGACACCATTAATATGTCAACGATTTACCTACATCCTGGAGAAAACAACCATACAACATGGAATACAAAAGAAAAGCAAAATGAATCACAGAAACAACAACGTCGTCTCACTGTTGAATCTCAGACATGAAGTGAAAAGAAAAGGGGAGCTTACAACTGCCAGAGGCTGGATTTCTTCTTCTCTGGAAGAGCTGGGTTCTCCTTTGAAGCCCTGAGAGAAACAATTCACTTTGAATTAAAATGAATGCTTGAAATAGGATTTTACTGTCAGTTCCTCCGCTTCTACTTGAAACATCAAACCACACTCAGCCAGTTTTCTTTGTATAGCGTGGCTTCGTATTTTCCCTTTGAGGATGCTTTATGTGTATGTGCGTGTCAAGGATCAAGGGAAGGAAGCCGGGGAATTGTACTCAACCGCAGCAGCACTTCATGATCAAATTGCAGTCATGTACAGACAGTAATTAGGCAAATTATGCAGAAGAAAGGGGAAATCAGATTTACTCAGCAGTAGCTAATTAACGCTGTTCTGTGAGCTGGAAACACAGCAGCAAAGAAACCTCGGCTGTTGTCTCGTTGATATGCTCTCTGCATGCTGGTGTCTGTGCTGACACTTGGCCACAGATGGTTTTGTTGAAGAAGGAAAACCACTACAAGGAGTTGTGTGCTATGTCTTTTTGCTGTTTCTAAAAGACTTTTGACATGAACTATCTGAGTGATCTCCTCACATCAGTTCAGTAGCTGTCGAACAGATATCAAACAGTGACTTAGTAGCACTTTGTCTCATCACATCTGCAGTATACAGCTGCTATATAACACATCACTGAGTAAAAGTAATGTGAGCTTTTTTTTAGGAAACTAAGACCACTGGCTTCTCACTCTTATCTGAACTGACCTCAACAACAAGCTTGTTTTATCTGATTCTACTTATGGATGGTGCAATCAGATCTTATTACTGGACCGCAATCTGCTGCCTCCCGTCTCACCGGATCATCTCTGTCCATCTGACAGCCTCCTGCAGCTCCATCAGCCTCTCCTTATACTGGTTCCTCTCCATCAGGACTCTGGCCATCTCCACCCTGGTGAAGCGCTTCCTCTGTGCTGTAGGCACATCGCTCTGCGGGCACAACACCACCATGACACCACTGAACCACCACTATTCAAAACATGCAGATTATACATGACACATGCTCATGCTGACCTTTTACCTAAAATCAGAGGAGCAATATGATGGCTATGAAGCTTTTTACATGGAACAATAAAGGCTTTATTGCTACGAAAATGGTCATATTCAGAGATACTTAAAACAGGTTCAACATTTAGGTAGCATTCCCCTCTTTCATACGAGTGTATCACACACTCAGACATAAATATGAAGGACTCACATCATCCTCATTGTCATTCTTGACCTTCTGTTTAGCGTCCTCAAGCTCTGATCGAATCCTGCGAGTGAGCACACAAAGTCTTTAGCCACCGTCTTTATACAGTGAACACTCAAATGTGACACGCAGACCGGTGGGCTGTCCAAAACAACTCACTTCTTGAGTTCCTCTTCTAATTCTTTGTTCCTCTCTTCCAGTTTGGTCTTGGCCTGAGTGACAGCATCCAGCTCACCTCGCAGGCCCTCCTTCTCACAAGACAGTTCATCCATGCGTGCGATCAGGTCATTTTTCACCACATTCAAAGCATTTCTGCAAACAAATACACATGCATGTAAACATCCATTCTAATGTATTACCTACACTAAACACAAGATGGCAGCACTGTTCTGTTTCTCAGCAATGTACTGCAGAAGGATATTTCTGTTTTCATGTATTCATCAATTAGCTCATTTTAGCTCATTATCAATATCAATCTTTAATATGAAGATAAACAGGTGTATACAGTATAAAGATACTAATGTAACAATGGTGATATAGTTGCTTTAGGGTTCAGGTTTTTCATTTAGTGTTTACATCATTATTTCTGACAATGGCTTTAAAAACAGAAATGAACTCTTCATTAGTTATAGTGAGGACTAACTTGGTCTCCAGCAGCTGGGTGTTCTCATGGATGAGATGTTCGACTTCCCGCCCCATACCTGAAAATGACAGCCCATAATGTGAAAACAATACAAATGTTTCATTGCTTCATTTGCTCGAACACAAAAGGAAAAACAAAAATAGTTTTCTACCCTACACACTAACACACTGTTCTGGTAGTCTTACCTAGAAAGTTGTAGTCTGAGAGTCATGCAAGAAATGATGGAAGAGGTTTATGAAAAGTGAAATGGTCTCATTTTTGAACATCTCTGGTCTATCACAGTACTGCTCCTTCACAACACAAAAGCACCACTCTAATCTATGTTCTACATTCATAAGAAAGTCAGAGAGAACTGAAATTGAACACAGAATCAGGGACACAAACGTTGAGAATAAGGAGCTGATAGAGATCTGGGGGGGATTTAGTGATACACACCAGAAAACTCATCTGTAAGGATGATAAAGCCCAGCAGCCCAAGAAAAAACAATCCAGAGAATACGACAGGGGAAGAGAATTGTCGGTAAAAGTACAGACTATGGTGAGATTCTAGTATGACATGTTGAGAACGTGAGGTTTCTTACCCAACAGGTCGGCTCCTTCATCCACATCTCCTATCAGGTCGTTTCCTGCAGATGACAGCTCCTCAAACAGGGAGTCGGTGTTCCGGTCAAATGCTAGATTCTCTATGCCACCTTTAGTTGGTGTGCTGGATGGACAGACAAGGTAGAGGGAGGAAATGTGAAATGAGAGAGATGATCATCATGATGAAGGAGGCATGAGACTGCAATATGATCATTAACGTGATCATAACATGTGTGAACACAGCTTTTACTTTTTACAAGTGGGTGGCTGTGGCTCAAGAGGTAGAGCAGTCGTCCACCAATCAGGTGGTTGTTGGTGGAAGTCGGTGGTTCGATCCCTGGCCTTGGCATTCCACATGCAGAAGTATCCTTGGACAAGATACTGAACCCCAAAAACTGCTCCTGATGCTGTGCCATCGGGGTGTGAAGTCATATGTACATTGCTTTGGATAAAAATGTCTGCCAAAAATGACTAATTGTAACTGCAAATTGTGAGTGGATACCAACTGGAATTTAACAGCATAACATCTGGTGGGCAGTCATTCTGACTCTGAATCCCACAGCAAGACCCACACCAACAAGGAACTGATCCCACTAACAAGTACAGTCTGACAGACCGTAACTTAATCCTCCGAGTCATTGAATTCTATAGATTTCCAAAAAAGTGTCACAATCTGTGACATACTGCTTCATTATATGAACACATACACCATAGTTAACTTTTCTATGTACTAACTTAGCTAACACTCACCTAATCTGCAGCTGATGGTAGGCTCCAACTAATGCCCTATTTACCCCTCAAGTAAAGTTTGATAAAAACCTATCAGCAAAATGATATATTGGTGGTTGAGACTGGGATTTCATTCCTGACCTTTGAAACAGCTGCTGACAGAACAATCTGACAACAGCATCTATTCAGTAGCTGTTCTGGAGCTTTCAACCGCAGGAATGAAAAACAAGAGCTAGAGAGAGAAGCGGAACCCTGCTTACTTTCTTGTGCCTGTGCAGCTGGCCAACTGCTGTGTGAAGCAGTTGTAAATGTCAGATTATCGAGTGGATGCAGCCCCACCGCCCCCTCCAAATTCAATGTTGGAAAAATGTTTGGGGGAGGGGGTTTCCAAAATAAATCCAACCACCAGGCAAGCAGTTCTGACAGAGGATACAGGTTTCTTAAAGGCAGGGGTATGCTCAAAAACTACTTGGTATTACATGTTAACAACAACACTGAAAGACATAGATGTTAACTGCTGCTCATTTTAGTGTAATGATGAGAACAAATGTATCATCAGTCCTCTACCTTGTTCCTCTGCAGCCATCAAGATCCATGTCCAGCTCAGGAGTGGACTCAATGATGGCCTGCACCTCCGACTTTTCCAGGTTGTCTGTTCCATCTAGAACAAAGAGCAGAGACTCAAAACAATAGAATGAGCACACCTAACAGCAGGTAGTTAACGTTATACTCCTGTAAAGTCCCTAGTCTTGTGTAAACATCATAGACAAGGTGTTTTAACTGTTGTACCATCATCTTTGCGGGGTGTAGAGTCCTGACCATCACCTCCAAGCTGCCCCTGCTGTCCTTCTTGCACAGCTGCAATGTTCTTACTGCTCTCTGGTTTCCCACTGTTCCTGTCCAGGTTCTTGTTGAGCCCGTCTGAAACTTCCTGTTCCTGCGGGGGCGTGTCCGCAGACTTCATGGCAACATCGGAAGCAGCAGTAGCCAGGGGTGTGGCACAGGCAGACCCACTCCTGACAGTGGACACAGGACTCACTCCAGTGGACGCTCCATCATGAGGAGATAGTGGTGTGGAGGACTGTGAGTTAGCAGATGTAGATGAGGGGGTGCTTGATTTAGAGGCACCGCCCTGAGAGGACATGGCGGTGTTGGATTTGGATCCACTTCTGGAGACACTTCCCTGGTTGGCTGGAGTACCGTGCTTGGAGCTTCCACGAGTCGCACTGGACAATTCATCCTTAAAATGGAGGAGGAGGGGAATCGAGAAGTGAGTTTGGGGATAATAAGGCAAACAAAAAAATTTAACTATGGCGTTCACAAAGTCAACATGTTTATTTATTCAACATTATGTTGAATTACAATTACTATGTACAACGTAATACAATTACAACACAATGTTGTAATTGTGTATATAACAATTACAATTAGTTATTTGGCGACATGCATATGAATTCACACACCGATGGCACAGCATCGGGGGCAGTTTTGGGGTTCAGTATCTTGCCCAAGGACACTTCGGCATGTGGACTGCTGAGGCCCAGGATCAAACCACTGACCCCCTGATTGGCAGACGACCTCCCTACTTCCTGAGCCACAGCCGCCCCATACAACCATATAAACCAATCACAACAACACTAAAGTGTGCTCAAGCCAAAAGTATCAAAATGCCATCATTCCATTCTCAAAGTCAGCGAAAGAAAAACTCTGAAGAAATGGGTGTTTGTTAACTAACACAATCTTAACTCAAAGACTACTTACTAGTTTTTTTTTTTTTTTTTCAGAGCTGTCAATCATGACCGAAGTTCCATAGTTAGGTCACATGATGACGACTGAGCAAATTCAATTGTGAGCTCAGGAAAACACTAGTGAGCTGCCCTTGAGTTATGACTCTTCAAACTCTGAAGACTCTTTCTGAAGATACATAAGATATGACTCTATATTCCTTTTGTTTAAATAAAATGAAGTCAAAAATAACAGACAATAACAGTTAGCACCAACTGTGTCAAAGTGTGCACCTTGCCATGCGGCTGGAACTCAACACAAACACTAACCAAACCACAACATGCAACCAGGACAGTCCATCTTTCATTAAAATCATATCCATTCTGGCAATCAACAACCACATCTGTGTTTAACAGACAGCCTCAAGATATGCATGTAAACCCTGACAGTGTTAAGAGCTGCTAAATCATCTCAAATAGACCTTTTCACAGTGGACATTTTGACTCGTCACAGCATGAGAAGCACAGATTAAACACGTTTTAGCTAAGTTGCATCAACTGTCCCAGTAAGACAGTAGCTCTGATCTGAATGCAGTTGTCAATTACACATGTGCTTTTCCTGCTATGACTAGCCAAAATATGTGCTCTGAAAAGAGTCAAACAACTTCTGTTGCCTTAAAAAACAATCAATCTGAAGATACAAAAAGTTCAACTGGTTCAGCAGGTGAGCATCATGCAGTTTCAGATAGATATGAGGTATTGCCAGTATATTAGCATTAAATTAATTCATTCCACAGTAAAGTCTGCAACACTGCTACTAAAGTTTGCAGTGGTTAGTTTCACCATGAGTGACAGACAGGTATACCTGCTCCTGATCAGCCTCCTGATTGGGCAAATTCTCCTGTGAACTTTCACCTTCCACTCTGACTGGGGAGAACTGTTCCTCAGACTGAGGGATATTAAAGACCTTGCTCATTATTATTTCCTAACATTCATTATTTGAAAAGAATTCAAGCAAAAAAAAAGAAACTAAACTAAGGTGAAATGTACAGCAGTATACAGACATAAAAGGGTTTTCCGTTAGAACTGATCAGAATGTGTCCAAGACAAAAAAACAAAGCTGTGTGGGAGTGAACCGTGTAGTGAGCAGTATTTATACACAAGGTGACCTGGTTGGCAAAGGCTTGCAGTGTAGATGAATGAAAATGAATTGGATTTACAGCACCAATCAAACACTCAGGTTTCATCGGCTCTCAGCAGCCCTTTGTAGCATGCAGAATTTCTAACCCTGTATTGTTCTGATCCGTTAATACCTCTGGCTTCAGCCCTATAAATAGCACCGTGCCTGATGGAAAAGAATCAATCAGGACAACAACAAAGCATCTATACGGATCACTAGTTCACCTTGAAATCAGACCAAGGAGGAACCTTTAGAGCTTCCATAGACATTGAGTGACAGAGGATTCAACTTTCTCTATATTGTTGTTTTCTCTTCCATGCATTCCCACCTATGTGTCTCTCTCTTAACTGATGGGAGTATTTTCTTTCACATCTCTTGTCTGCATGTATTGCTGCTATAGCAGCACTGGGCAGCCAATAGGAGGAAAGCTTCCCTCCGCTGCTATTCTGCTGATAATGGCTCTTCCCTGACCCTCAAAAAAAAAAAAAAGTGCATGCATGCGCACACACACACGCACGCACGCACGCACGCACGCACGCACGCACGCACTCCCCTTCCCATGGTGAAAAGGCATGGAAGGGATCATTAACTGTAAATCTTTGGGAAATGTCAAGTCAGAGGACATAACACAAAGGCGCTGCTGTGTATCTGCACTGGGGGGTGCCTGGTCAGACCTGTGTGACTGAGTGTATGTATGTATGTGTGTGTGTGTGTGTGTGTGTGTGTGTGTGTGTGTGTGTGTGTTAGTGTGTATATGTGTAGAAGCTGAGTGAGAAACATGTACTGTGACATTGTT
Organism: Chaetodon trifasciatus; assembly: GCA_037975065.1. Lineage (NCBI taxonomy): Eukaryota > Metazoa > Chordata > Actinopteri > Chaetodontiformes > Chaetodontidae > Chaetodon > Chaetodon trifasciatus. Next base: position 13,256,055 of record JBBMOE010000014.1, on the reverse strand, counting down.
ATTGTACTCCAGGACTCAGGCTGAGGTGCATAAAGCAGTTGAAGACTTGTCAACCACCTTGGCTCCGCCAGTTATGAAACACAAGTCCTGATAATGAGTCATTGTAAAGGTTACCAAAACGCAAACCACTTTCCAATTCTCAACAATTTCCTGTACTAGTGAAATAACAGCAAATGAATACTTATTAGGTGGTCATTCATATTCATGACCAGGCCTAGCTTGCAGCATGGTTTCCAACAGCAACAATGTGAAGACACTCTGTCCTTTCCACCCTGCCTTGAGGTTTGAGGCAGGCCCCCGAATGGTACCACTTCCTCCACTTGCTGGGCTCCAAGCCACCCAGTTACACACACAAACACACACACAGACACACACACAGACACACAGACACACACACACACACACACACACACACACACACACACACACACACACACACACACACACACACACACACACACGCTGCTAAAAATTCTGGTCACACTGAACAATCGTCTCTTTTGGAATAGAAATGTACTCTCTTTGGTGTTTGCTGGCATCAAGTGTTTGCATTTTGTTTCCACAACCGCTTTTAGGGGCGCTGGGGATGATGTCACCAGTCTGATTCGTGGGAAGCTCTACAAGACAACTTCAGACTTTAACTTCACACTTTACAACTAGTGATCTAATGATATAAAGAAGCCTTTCTTTTACATTCATTCACACTGTGTGTGTGTGTGTGTGTGTGTGTGTGTGTGTGTGTGTCTGTGTGTGCATAATGGTGTGTCATACCTTGAGGCTCGTGTTGGACCGTGGATGGCTGAGGTTGTTGAATCTCCATGGCTCAGAAGGGGTGTCCACAGGTTCCCTCTGGAGGTCAGGGGTCATACCATCTGTCCCAGGAAGTTGGAATATGCCCATGGAGATGGGACGCTCCTTCCTGAACACACAGATTAATGGAAGGAAGGATAATTCAAAAGAAAAAAGGGCAATTCTGAAACAAAGGAATAAACAAGTGCTTGAGATTGGCCTGTTGGTCAACTCACTCTCATGTAATCGCAGTAGCTGTGAGGCTGTACTCAGACACATCATTGCTTTGAGCTAAATGCTAATGTCTCCAGGCTAATATGCTTAAGTTTTTGCAGGTATAATGTTTTCCAAGTTCATCATCTTAGTTTAGTGTGTCAACATGCTAACATCTGCTAAACAGCACTCAACACAAAGTACTGCTGAGGATGATGGGAATGACATTAGTTTTACTGTTATTTAGTCATAAACCAAAGCACTGGAGTGAAATTTGTTTGCCAAAGTTATTCGAAAATATCCTGAGGGTAATATGAATGTGAATCTAGCCACTAGTGATCAGGACATTTTATTTATACTGCAAATGTTAACTTCATGAGGGCAAATGAGGAAAAGTCAGGGGATCACCAAAATTAATAGAATATATGATCTGGGAACAATGAATAGTTGCACAAGATTTTGTGTTTTGTGTAACAACAGTACTGCAGGAAGCCTGAAGTCATTTAGATGCCAGATTATACATTTCATTTACTTTTGCTAAATTAAATGGGCAGGTTGTTAATCTTTTTCAGTCTGCATTTTAATTTGTTCATTTTTCAGTGCACTGGAAATAGATCAGAGTTATGTAATGTAATCAGTTAGACAAAACAAACTGTGTGACAAGTCTGAGTCAAGACTTCACACAGGTGTGTAGCAAAGACCCCCTTGAGGCAGTTTGACAGCGAAGAGGTGGCAAGAGAAATAAAGCCGGTTGCCTCATAAACTTCATTATCTCCCAAATATTAGCTCAGGCAATAACAAATTCATTTGTATCTGTCTCTATAATGATGTACTCTGCTATATGTTATTAGAAAGTGGTCAGCTGAGAGACTCTTCACATTCACGGGGACACACATCAGTGAGGACAAATACCTGTTATTATTTCTAGCCCTCATGATAAAACTCATGAATCAGCTCACTCTCACTTGGAGATGTTCATACTCAAACTTCCATTTCCAGCGAAACACCAATATTATTGCCAAAAACATCAAAATAAATCCACAGTATCAGACCAAGCACACACCAGCAGCTGCTCTCACTCCAGTGACTTGGTATGAAAAAGATATTTGACAGTGTGAGCACAACAATGGCGGCCACGGTGAAAAGAACAGCCGGCACGCAGCAATGAAAAGCAGCAGCCCAAAAACAATGGACACACCACCATATTGAGAGGAGGAGGTCACATGCAGGCCACTGACAGTGACCAATGCTGACTTTTGCTATTCAAACTGAGGGGATGAGGGGAAAAAATGCTCACTATCAGTCCTCAGCCACTGTTTCAAATAGTAAAAGATGCTAAGCTAAATGATGACAATAATCATAAACAGCTACAAACAGTGGTTAAGTGGATATATCCGAGGTGGTGAAATCTTCCAGGTATGACTGTCGTTTTTCCCATCTCTCTCTTGACCTACTTTTAGCATGCAGTCTCCTACTGTCTGTGTATAACACACCCACATGGCAGCAACACTGCAACTGCATGGCTACAAAGATGCAGATTACAGCATGTTAAGATACATTTAGCTAACATACACACACACACACACACACACACACACACACACATACATACATGTTATACCTGCTGGGTCTGGGTAAGGAGGGTAAGGAAGGCAGGGCAGGTAAACCGCCAGTAGAGACAGAGTAGTGAACCAGCAGCAGCACTGACAGAGAGACCAGTACAGCAGAGTTGATGACCACTGCTCCCCCTACAAAGCCAAAAACAAACAGCAGCATACACCCGGGGCTCATGGCCCCCCCAGATCATGGCCCAGTGCCTCAACAGGGACCAGGAGGGTTGGGGGGCACAAACAATGACAGCAGATGAGGTGGGGGTCACTGAAGCACCAGATCCCCCTTGGCAGACCTCTGGTTGGACATCAACCACTGTAAGTCAAAGACGCTGTATCCGTCTAGCTGGACTCTGAATACTGCAGTTCAATCGTGAGGCAGACAGAGTGGGAGCAGGTCAGAGGCAGAACAATTTGCCAGCAGCAGTCACAACAACAGTAATCCTGGTGGCTTCAGCAGCAGTGAGTGATTAAAGCAGAGCAGCAGCACACACAGCAGAGCGGTGGATCATCCACAGAGAGCAGGGAGAGGCTGGCGGGAGCAGCTCCTCTTCCTCCAGCGTCCTCCTCTGGCAGGTGGCTCTCCTTTCCTTCCTCCTTCACACTTCCTATCCTCTGCCGAGATGCTACGCGGCTGCCGCTGTGCAGTCTAGAACACTCTGACGCGCTCCCTCTCCCACTCTGATAGCACCCACCACCCCTCCCTCTCTGTCTCTCCCCATCTCCCTCTCTCTTTTGGATGCTGAGGCAGCTCGTTCCATATGCCTCTTCTCAGGCTGCAGCTTATTGGCTGCAAAACAGGGAGACTGATCAAAAAGTGAGTGTGTGTGCGTGTGTGTGTGTGTATGTGTGTGGGAGGGAGTTTGGCAGGGTGTCTGCATTAACGGGAGCCATAGTAAGGGGCTAGGAAATACAGGGGGCTGCCTGAAAGCACCATGGTACATTACAATACACAGTACAGTGACATTCTACTAAACACTATACATACCAATAGGACTGTTTCATGTTCACTTTTTTGACAATCAAAGTCTGGAGTCATGCTAACAGCTCTGTGAGGTTATACTTGAGCTAATGCTAACATGTCCACAATGTCATTGTTAACATCCTGATGTTTAGCAGGTATCATGTATCACCATGTTTACCATCTTTGCGAAGCATTTTAACATGCTAACATTTGATGATTAACACTAAACACAAGTAAGTACATCGGAGGCTGAAATGTCATTAGGTTTTCAGGTATTTGGTCAACCAAGATATTGATCTGGTGACTATCATTAATCATTCACTACAGACTGGTGTTTTTCCCACTGCTTTTAAGACAGCCATAGTTAAACCTCTCTTGAACAAGAACAATCTGGACACATCAGCACCAGAGAACTATTGACCAGTTTCCAACTTGCCATTTTTAAGTAAGATCCTAGAAAAACTTGTGTTAAACCAATTAAATGATTTTATGACCTCGACAAACGCTGCTGAAATATATCAATCTGGTTTTAGAAAATATCACAGCACGGAGACAGCACTAGTGAAAATTGTCAATGACATCAGGTCAAATATGGACACAAAAATGCTGTCTGTCTTGGTGCTTTTAGATTTGAGTGCAGTGTTTGACACAGTAGATCATACCATTCTTTTAAACAGACTCCGAAATTTAATTGGCATCTCTGGTACTGTTTTTAACTGGTTCAAATCATATTTCACTGACAGGAAATTCTATGTCAGCATGAGTGAACACACATCTAGTTTTTATCAAATGAAATTCGGTGTTCCCCAGGGGTCAATTTTAGGTCCAACCCTTTTTAACCTATACATGCTACCACTTGGAAATGTCATCAGGAGGCACGGCATCAACTTTCACAGCTATGCAGATGACACACAGCTTTACGTCGCCATGTCTCCTGATGATACAGGACCACTTGATGTCCTTTTTAACTGTATTTCAGACATTAAATCTTGGATGGCAGAGAACTTTCTACAGCTCAACCAGGACAAAACTCAGGTTTTACTTATTGGTACAGGAGACCAGTGAGAAGCTGGCTAGCAAACTACATGCTGTCTTTCAGCCCATGTCAACAAGTCACAAATCTATGCCTTACATTTGAGGCAGAAATGAACTTTGAGGCTCATATAAAGAATGTCACAAGAAAGGCATTTTATCATTTAAAAAACATTGCCAAAGTACGCCAGTTTCTCTCTCAAGCCAGTGCAGAGACACTTATGCTTTTATTATCTGCAGGATTGATTACTGCAATGCTCTTCTTTCTGGTCTCTCTAAAAAGAGTATTTTCCAACTACAATTACTTCAAAACTCAGCCGCTCGAATGCTGACAAAGACCAGAAAGAGAGCTCACATTACAACGATTTTAAAGTCTCTGCATTGGCTTCCTGTGTGTTTTAGAAATGATTTTAAAATTCTTTTATTGGTTTATGAAGCTCTTAAAGGTCTTGCTCCTTCTTATTTATCTAACTTGCTTTTACCATATGAACCCAGCAGAGCCCTCAGGTCTTCTGGAAGTGGCCTTTTAACAGCACCCAAAGTTAGAACCAAAACATACGGTGAGGCATCTTTTTATTACTACACCCCCCGTTTATGGAATAGCCTGCCTGAAGATCTGAGGGCAACATGTAATATTGATACTTTTAAAAGCAAACTTAAGACCCACCTTTTTAGTCAGGCTTTTAACTAAATTTTTAATTTTATCAATTTTAGGTCTTTTATTTCATTTTATTTATTTTATTCTATTTTATAT